>CP092863.1:78817190-78847759 GCA_030710605.1 Cordylochernes scorpioides | reverse complement strand
TGTACAGATAATGATACTATTTTAACCCAACTTTTTTTTTAATCAATAAAATATCTTCCTCTAAATTTTTACAATGATTAAAATATATTATTTATTTAATATATATTATATATTATTTTTTTGCATTTTATACATTTATAATGAAATATTTTAATTATTTCAAAAGCTATGGCGAAAATTCTTGTTTGATATTTTATTCACCCGAGTATATAATGAAGTTTAACTGACAATAATATAATAGCATGTTTTTTTTTAGAATTCTAAATGCCTGGTGGTTCTATGGTACAACGTAAAGTTTAAAAAGTGAAACTAGGATCAAAGAAATATCTAAAAATGGAGAATAGAGTGGCCAGTTTCGTTTTATTTATTTTTATCAGTGATGTAAAACTTCTGCGCATTTATTTTGGCGCAGCGATACGAGTACCTTGTTAACAGCTCTTTCAGCCCGAGTTAAGAAGGTGCCATTTTGGACAAATTCTTTATCTACAGTGTTAAAGGTAAGTTTTCTTTTTTTACAATTTATACCTTATCTTAAAGATAAAGTTTGCCTGGCTGGCATTCATATTTTTTATGAAAAATAGACACTTCAGCCAATTAGAGGTTTTTTATTTTCTCAACGTTTCGACAAAAATCTTTTGTCTTCGTCAGGAGAAGTAAATAAAAAAGAGAGCAATTTTTAACGCCTTGCCAAATGCTTTATTTTTATTTACTTCTCCTGACGAAGACAAAATTTTTTTTTGTCGAAACGTTGAGAAAATAAAAAACTCTAACTGGCCGAAGTGTCTATTTTTCATAGAAATGTATACGATGTTATCTTGTTTGTATAATCGTTTTTTTTTTCTAATATTTTCTACAGACCTTGATGCTTATATATTTACATAGTTCTCTTAAAAAACATCAAATTACTGTATTCAATAACAAATATAGGATATTAGCCGAATGACCCGGGCAACGCCCAGGTTTTACCCGATTAAATGTTTTTATTCAAATACTATTCGTTACAATTATAAATTGGCGCCGTGGATGTCACTCTTGTGAAACTTCCCACGTCAAACTTGGTGTCCGAGAAGAGATATTTTTATAGAGAGATGATCTGGCTTTGTGTCTTCTGCTCGAATGAGTGTTTTTCTGTTAGAATTTTGTTCCTGTATACTAAAAATTAACTGGCTTCACCCGTGGTCTTTGCGTTTTGGAATTTTTCCCGATATAATTTTGTATCTGATAATCAAGCATGATACAGTAATATTGTCATCATCATTTTCCGACCAAAAAACTATTTTTGCCCAGAACCTGTCAATTTCAATTTTTCTTGGCTAAAAATACGATAAATATATTTTCCAGATTTTTCTCTATATGTCCTGTTAAAACACGTTTTACATGTACATTAGGTCAGCTGATATTACCTCCCATCTTCACCGCTAGAGTCACTGCTTGCGAACGAAAGGGCAAATTTACAACGCAATTTACAAATTAGTTGAAGAATATTCGGGATAGAGACCTGAAATTTTCACTACTATAAGTTTTCCAGATTCTAATATACATACTGTTAAAATTTCAGTCTGATTAGTTACGTATTGTGGACGTGCATAGCCGACAAACATACATACATACACTGAATTGCAAAATTTTGCATGCCGCTTTTTATAAACCTGAGGAAAAATTTCGGTTACATTTTGATTAGTATTTTTGGCTATTTATTTTTTCATTTGAAGAACCCTTTTTTTATACGCGGAGTAAATACGAGGCGAAGTAACAACACCAGGCCAATTAAGCGACCAATGAGCGTTCAGCTTTTTTTTTTCCAAGTTGCTTGCGTATTTTTTTGAAATATCTTTTATACGAGTGTTACTTTTTATTTTCACAAAAGTATTATTGAGAGAGAAATTTATATTACTAAGTTACGGTAAGTACACACAATGCATTAAAAAAAAAACATTACAAAATTAGCGTTACTGTATGTAAATAATGGCTTTCGTATTTTTTATTAATTTTTGTTTTAATCTTTGTTTTTTATATCTTTTTGAAAAAATCGTTTAAAATGCAGTCGCAGTCATTAGCAAACACATATGTTTGCCTAATTTCCATGTGCTCTTTTATTTTTTACAGAAAAATATTTACATGCCAGCAATATCAAGGATTAATGCGCTGGGACGGGTACCTCGGGGGTTGGGTGGAAAAGCTGCCATCTAGTTAAACTATATTGATTTTAAAACAACTAAATGGATTGCAAAAGAAAAAAAAAAACAAATCAAATACCTAAACACCAATATAATACAATTTTTTTTGTCATCATACATACTTTTTGCCTGTGGTTTATGTGTTACTTCTGTATTGCTATTCTATGGCACTTCTACTATTTACTATTGATGTACTTTCAATATGAAGGGAATTAACACAAAGCAATACCGCGCCATCTATACGTATAAAATGAAAGGATTTAAAAGCACGAATGTTTCTTTTATACATAATACAAACTTCTACTGCCCTTACTGCGATGAAAAAATATATTGGGAGGGCTTGGCTCATAAGTGGTGAACCCTCCCAGCGGTTTCGCCAATTAAATCCACCAGATCGCTTCTCAGAGCTCTAATACTGTATTGGACGATTCTGCTTATATACGCAGCACCGAAGGATGGGATATCAGAAATGGTTTTCAAGAAAACCACTAGAGCCAAGCCCTTCCAATATATTTTTTCATCGCAGTAAGGACAGTAGAAGTTTGTATTATGTATAAAAGAAACATTCGTGCTTTTAAATCCTTTCATTTTATATGTATAGATGGCGCGTTATTGCTTTGTGTTAATTTATGCCTAACTGGCCTTGTCTTTATTGTTTGCGGATGAGCATTGCTCGATGCAAATATTTCAATGTAATTCTACTGTCCTATAAGCTTATGTCCATAGTTTTCTTGAAACCCATTTCTGATATTCCATCCTTCGGTGCTGCGTATATAAGCAGAATCGTCCAATAAAGTATTAGAGCTCTGAGAAGCGGTCTGGTAGATTAAATTGGCGAAACCGCTGGGAGGGTTCACCACTGATGAGCAAGCCCTCCCAATATATTTTTTCATCGCAGTAAGTACAGTAGAAGTTTGTATTGTGTATAAAAGAAACATTCATGCTTTTAAATATTTTCATTTTATATGAAGGAAATTGTACTCGGGGGAATTCTCGGGCAAAGCCGCGTCATTCGGTCATTCATCTAGTAGTTTATAAATTTTGTATTTGAGAGAGAAATAGAGAGAGATTAAAACTTATTTATTATCATTCATATAAGATTATATAAGGTTTTATTGAAATGTTTAAGCAAAATATAACAAAATCAAAAATTACAAATTATTTACATTAGACGAATCTCACTGGGTGTTGTCTCGTTCAATGTCGCATTCTACCCTGAAGAGAAAGATAGAAAACATACTTTCTTGACTTCCAGTTTATATCAAAATAAAATTACAATAAGATTACAGATATAAGCGCAATAGAAATTAAATAGTGGGGGTCGTTGGAAGGATGGTCTAAACCGTTGGTTTTCGACCGCTACGACCCGGGTTCGATTCCCACAATGGGCACTTTTTTTCTGATAAAAAAATGCTCCAATGGCCCCCAATTCTTTCAAAAATCCATCCCCACCAGCGATTGCAAGTAACCAAACAGGCCTCTGGCATATTTGTAAGTGCAAATTCGAACTGCTTTTCACATGTGTATACATGTGGTGCACTTAGGGTAAAAGCAGTCCCCTTCTTCTACCCACCACGTGTACTAGGGATAAGCAAAAAAAAAAAAAGAAATTAAATATTTATTGTGATCAGACTCGTGGCCTTCCCTGAAGGGAGATCTAGACTATATCAAGGGTTACAAGCGGCCCTGAGTTCGGTAGGCCCTTGGCTATAATGGAATTTTTGTCTCCAAGATGTTCAATTGCCATGTTGAGAGATAGAGAGAGAAAAATTACATTTAATATATTATTCAATATACCTTTTGATATTTGAAACCGAATCTATTTAATTACACAAAATTCAACAGATATTCATTTCTACTAAGATTTCAATAAGGGAAGATATGTAAAAGAAGAGCTTCCTTAGATTTGTCTCTTAAGGTAGATTTTGTTGACTGATGTAAATCCTATTCTACATGCACTTTTAATAATTCAATATAATTATTCTTCTTCTTTCTTATCTCCTGTCTGCTGTGGATGTGTCTTCTTTTTCATATCTCCACTCAATCATATCAGGATATCAAGCTTGTAGAGCTTGTTGACGGTGCCTGCTGGGGATGTTCCTTCTTTTTAACCTCCACTCAATTATATCAAGGTATAAAGTTTATAGAGCTTTTTGATGGTGTCTGCTGGGGAAGAGTAGAGCTCATTAATGAATGTGTCAACACAGTTAATAATGTGTTTTTAGGTTGCAGGTTGAGATTCAATATAATTAAACTATCGAAACCTCTGGGAGGGTTCACTACTGATGAGTCATGTCCTTCTATTATTTTTATCATAGCATTAAGGGCATAAGAGAAAATTGTGTATTATTTCAAAAAGAAACTTACACGTTAAAAATAGTTCAAATATCTAATAATTCAATATAATTGACAATATATATGAGTTTCTCTTATTAGAGGCAGTATGGAAAATATAAGATACTAGGGTAAAACCCGGGCGAAGCCGGGTACATCCGCTAGTTATTAAATATTATCATGAAATGAATAATATTTGATTATTGATGGTGAACTTTATCTTAGTAGTGCTTGTAAATATACAACATTTTTTGTTTTCCTATCTGGTGCAAGAACAAATAAATTTGATGGTTTTCCAACTCGTGAACACCCAACGTACAGCTGTCCGTGTGAGAAGCATGGATTTATCAAATTTAATCCACATACTTGCAATGATTGTCCCTGTGCTTTGTTAATGGTCATTGCAAAGGCTAGGCGTACAGGAAACTGTAAACGTTTGAATTCAAATGGAGTATCCATTGGTATCATAGGAATGCGCGGTAGCAATACATGTTCCCCTTGATATTTTCCATTCAAAATGGTTGCCTCAATTATGTTATTCATTTTTTTTTTTACTGATAGCCTAGTCCCATTGCATAGTCGCGGTGGATTTACATTTCGTAGAAGGATGATTGGGGAACCAATTTTCAAAGATAAAATATACGGTGGCATTCCTGGTAGATCCAATGAATTTAAAAATTATATTGGATAATTAACTGATTCATCGGGATTTACAACAGTATCTATGGATTTTTATGTTGTTTCTTCTTCAGGTATTTTATTTTGAATTGTGCAGTTAATTAAATTCACATCAATGTTTTTGGCTGAAAATATAGCACGCTCACTAACCCAATGATTATTTTTATAATTCTGCGATAAATTTGGAAAAAATTGGCAATCAATTCATCAGTGGATTTCACAAAGTGACAAAAGTTTTCTTGTAATGTAATACAGTGTGTGGATTCGTCCATTTCCATTTTACCATTCCCAATATCAAACAATTGTTTTGCAAATCGTTCAGAAGATTCATCTTGTTGTAATTGAACACGCATATTGGTCTTTAAAGATATTTTATCCACATACCGCCATAACACTGATGATTTTAGACATGCATTCAATTCATCTGCAGGTGTTGAACGTGGTATAACTGGTAGAGTTTGTCGAAAATCACCAGCTAGCAAAATGAGTGCACCACCAAAAAGTTGCTCATTTCCTCTCAAATCTTTTAATGTACGATTGAGTGCTTCCAAAGATTTATTGTGTGCCATGGTGCATTCATCCCATATTATAAGCTGACATGATCTTAGTACTTTTCCCATCCCAGAATATTTACTAATATTACATGTTGGAGTTTCAATTACCTGCATATTTAATGGCAATTTCAACGCTGAATGTGCTGTTCGACCACCGTCCAAAAGAGTTGCTGCAATACCAGATGATGCAATAGCAACCGTGACGTCACGACCAATGAGAAGGCAAGTTCCACATTCGGCCAAATATCTCCCCGTCTCCCGAGTTTCCTTTTAGATTTCAACAAATTAACTCACGTGAATAAATAAAAATATTATTGATTTCTAGCTGAAGAAAATAATTGGAATAACGTTTTATTTAACCCCACAATTATTTAATTTTTTTAAAATATAGTACACTACTTAAATGAAAATATGTTTCTTATACAATCTAAAATTATGAAATAAACTTTTAAATCGGTAACCTTTATGAGTACCTTTAATCCCTATATATATAAAAGTCAGTGTATGTATGTATGTATGTATGTGGGTATCTATGTCGGCTATACACGTCCACAATACGTAACTAATCTGACTGAAATTTTAACAGTATATAGAGTAGAATCTGGAAAAACTTATATTGAAAATTTCAGGTCTCTATCCCGAACATTCTTCGAGTTATTTGCAAATTGCGTTGCAAATTTGCCTTTTCGCTCGCAAGCAGCGCCTCTAGCGGTGAAGATGGGAGGTAATATCAGCTGACCTAATATACATGTAAAACGTGTTTTGACAGGACATAGAGAAAATCTGGAAAAGATATTTATCGGATTTTTAGCCAATAAAAATTAAAATTGACAGGTTCTGGGCAATAATAGTTGTTTTTTTAGTCAGAAAATGATGATGACAATATTTCTGTATTATGTTTGATTACACAGGTCTACAAAACTCAAAGTAGCTGTACCTTATAGCATATATATATCGGGATTCAGAAAAAAAACTCTGAGAGATATTTAATGCACAGTGATAAATATCCCTGTGCATCAAATATCTCTCAGAGTTTTTTTTCTGAATCCCGATTTTTATATGCTATAAGGTACAACTACTTTGAGTTTTTTAGACCTGTGTTATCAGATACAAAATTATATCGGGAAAAATTCCAAAAAGCAGAGACCACGGGTGAAACCAGTTAATTTTTTTGTACGCAGGAACAAAAATTTAACAGAAAAACATTCATTCGAGCAGAAAACAAAAGCCAGATCATCTTTCTATAAAAATATCGCTTCTCAGACACAAAGTTTGGAGCGGGACGTTTCACAAGAGTGACATCCACGGCGCCAATTTATAATTGTAACGAATAGTATTTGAAAATCAAAATAATATAATTTTCAAATATCGTTGTGAAAATGTACATTTTTATTTTTATATTTTAAAAACACACAAAGTTTGGAGCGGGACGTTTCACAAAAGTGACATCCACGGCGCCTATTTATAATTGTAACGAATAGTATTTGAATAAAAACATTTAATCGGGTAAAACCTGGGCGTTGCCCGGGTCATTCGGCTAGTTATATATATATATTTAATTATATATAAGTATCTTTAATCGATAATCTTTTTATAAGAATAAATTATTTAATTCATTGAATAGAAATTTAATTTTTAGTATCGCATTTATATTTATTCGAATTTTATATTTAGACGATACTCATTATTTCTTTTGATTTTTATATATCGACTTGCACAATTATTTAAACTTTTTAAAATAAAGTACAATACTTAAAATAAAATATGTTTCTTATACAATCTAAAATTAGAAAATAAACTTTTAAATCGGTAACCTCAAGAAGATAGCCATTATAAAGCACTAATATTTGAATTAGGTTTACTTAATATATTAGCCCTGAAAGACACAAGGTCATCAGGCGTGGACCAAAACCTAAGCCTATCTCCGTCCGTCGCAATGGTGGCGCTGCTTGCGAGTTAAAGCTACAAATCTGCAAATACCTCTAAGGATATTCAAGATATTCAAGAAATTATTTTTCGAAAACCTTTCCGGGGATATACCTAATAATAAAAATTTCACGGCGATTGGATGTATGGTTTTTGAATCTATAGAGTACACACAGACAGACAGACATTCATTTATATATATATATATATTATATAATCTAAAAATATTATATAATCTAAAAACTCTAAATATTTCTATATTTTAAAAATATATATTTCATTTTATTCATTGATAATTTTTATTTTTGTTATCATCGTTTTTAGAAAGACTTTTAGTTTAGTTGTTTAGTTTCGTTGTATAATTTTGTTGTAAATATGCGTAGTTAACCACTCAATCCTTTTAAATCACTAATATAGGATTAAATTATAAATTCTATATAATGTGAAAACTAACAAATGTGTAATCTTCCCTCAAGTAATTGAAAATAAAAGCTACTTGACGGTAAATATTTATCTTTTTTTTATCACGACTGCACCTCAACCCTTTATCTTATCGATCCTTTGTCTTATCAAGCCTAATCTAACAACAACACAAAATATTCATAACAATAAGCCGACAGGATTACCTGATTTTTCAACCTAATTGCTCTATAAATTATTCAAATTTCATAAAACTATTTTTACAAAATGTCTCGCAAACAAAGGAATGTAGAACATGCCATGACGCCTAATCCAAGTACTATAGAAATACCGAAATTTAATGGTCAAAATTTAGACATAATATCTTGGCTCAAATTCTTTAACAAAAAATGTTTACAGAAACATCTTGATGAAGATTTTAAACTAAATAATATTTCAAATTATATCGAGGGAGAAGCATTCAGTTATTACATAGAAGAACTACAAGATATATATAATTGGGGGGAAATTGAACAAAAATTAACATCATATTACACAATTAAAGATTCAAATTTATTCAGTAGGTTTCTAAATTTAAAATATAATAATAATAATGATCTTGAACAATATTTTAAAGAAAAATCTGCCTTAGCCAATAAACTTAATCTTGAAAAAACACTTTTATTAGAGGCACTTACAGATGGAATGCCAGATCACCTAAAAAAATATCTAATAGCTGCAAGAGTACAAGAACCTTCAGAATGGTATAAAATCACAACCCAATTAAAATTATCAACAAATAAAGAAGAACCCCAACAACCCTCTACCAGTACAAGCACTCCAGTAAAAAAATTTAACTCCAACTCCTCCCTAGCTCATCAATACCAGCCTTTTCCCAGGACAGCAGCAGCAACTCACCACCAGCAAGAACCCCACAAACCCATAAACCTACCCCCATACCCCTGCAAGATATGTGCATCTCACCAGCTACCCAACCAGATCCATTACCATAGAGACTGCCCACTTAAGAACAATACTCATCCGAAGCGCATCAACCAAGGTAGAACATTATTACTTTTCTCTGTATTTATTAACCAAATATCCTTACCCTGTGTACTTGACACTGCATCATCCATATCCATTATCCCTTTAAAATACTTAAACCATATTTATTATAAAATATTAGATAATTCCCCAAAAGAAAGAATAGGTCAGGTAGAAGGATTTACTTACCCATTATACAAAATATTAGTTAGGCTTAGCTTAGGTAAAATTACAAAGTATCAAGAAATGTTTGTTTGTGATAGTCCAATAGAATATCTTATTTTAGTTTTACCAACATTTTATATATTTAAGTTGCAAATAGATTTTTCAAAAAACCTTCTTTTCCAAAATTATAAATTCTTGTATTCTTTTAATCCAAAAACTGATAATCAGAAGTCATATGCTACCACCTTATGTATTCCAGACCCATACTATGTTAAAAATTCATCTCTTTTAAATATTAACCCATTGTGTAATTTCAATTCTTTTGATATGCCAACTACAAATGTTAAACTTATAGATCCTACTTCAAATCCCATTATTGATAATAACTCATATCACAGTATGCGACAACCGTACTCTATAACAAATTATAATTCATATTTAGACCTTAGTAAAGTAGATATTAATCCAAATTTCTCAAATCAAACAATTTCAGATATATTGCATAAATATAAGAATGTTTTCTCTAAGCACAATTTTGATATAGGACACATAAAGACTAACCCAATTTGCATATCTCTTTTAGATAATATTCCCATAGCACAAAAGCCATATAGGACATCTTTTTACAATAATGCTGAAATACAAAAACAAATAACTGAATTATTAAAATATGATATTATTAGACCCTCATCTAGCCCCTATAGTTCTCCTGCATTATTAGTGAATAAAAAATCTGATGCCCCAAATCACCCCACAAGACTCTGTATAGATTATAGGAAACTTAATCAAAAAACAGTTCCAGAACATACACCAATTCCACTTATAGAACAAATTATAGATAGGTTATCACAGTCAAAAATATATACTATTCTAGATGTCAAAAATGCATACTGGCATATACCCATAGATGAAAAGGATAGACATAAAACCTCCTTTGTAACACAATTAGGATGTTATGAATGGAATAGACTTCCATATGGTCTAAAAAATGCACCTTCACAATTTGAAAGGATTATGAAGTCAGTTTTCACTAAACATAATATACACTATGCCTTAAATTATTTTGATGATATTATTATACACTCTAAAACTTATGAAGAACACATTAAGCATTTAGATGACATATTAGGTATATTCGAACAAGAGGATATAAAGCTGAATCTCAATAAATGCAAATTTTTACAAAAAGAAATACAATTCTTAGGATACACTATTAACTCAGGAAAATATACACCAAATAACACAAATATTGAAGCAATTTTAAAATTAAATAGACCATATAATATTAAAACCTTACAGAGATTTTTAGGCACCATAAATATTTATAATAAATTTATTCCCCATTATGCGCAAATTAGGGCACCTTTGAATGAACTTTTGTTAAAAAATGCTCCTTGGCTATGGAGTGCGAAACATGAACAAGCCTTCCAAACACTTAAAAATTCACTCATATCACAGCCTGTACTATATATTTATGACCCATCAAAACCATGTCATTTATTCACAGACGCGTCAAGTCTAGGAGTAGCAGGAGTTCTTAAACAACCAGATGAACAAGGCATTTTACACCCCATAGGTTATTTTTCAAGAAAACTTCACCCATATGAACAGAATTATACTGCCTCAGAAATTGAAACATTAGCTATCATTAATTCAGTACAAAGATTTCACACATACCTACACAACATACATTTTACTTTGCACACAGATCACTTACCTTTAAAATGGATCAAAAATGTAAAAAACCCACAAGGTAGATTATTTAGATGGTCTTTAATCCTATCTCAATATAGCTTTGACATAAAACATATTAAAGGATTAAATAATATAGAAGCAGACATGCTCTCAAGAGCACCTGTCTCATTTTACCTAACATATAATGAGTTAAAAGAACACCAATCAAATGAACAAATTAGTAGTGCTAAATTTAAAATACAAAATGGCCTCTACATTATTAATAGAAGAGGTTTTAAAAGAGCTTATGTACCACAAACACTAAGACACAAATTATTAAACAAAGTACACACAAAGCATGGACATATTGGAAAAACTCAAATGACTAAAATAATTTCTCCACACTATTATTGGTCACATATGACTAGAGATATTGCTAATTACACCAAACATTGTGAAACTTGCCAGTTTAACAAGTCTAGGGATAACAGAATTGTTTATGGACCACTACAACAGATGCCAATAGCTACACACACAAATCACATTTTTTCTCTTGATACATTGGGCGGGTTACATAATTATGGGACAACAAGACACAGTATCCATATGATAGTAGATCATCACAGTAGATTCCTTTGGGCTTTTCCAACAAAATCTGTATCAACTGATTCTTATATAACTTGTTTGAGAAATTTATTCCAAATTAATAAACCTGAAATAATAATAATTGACAGAAATGCAGCTTTTCTTAGCAGAAAATTTAAACACTTTTTAGATAGAAATAATGTTAAGCATCTACTCACCAGTTCCCATCACCCAGAAACAAATGCAAAAGTAGAAAGACTAAATTCCACTATCATTAATAGGTTAAGATGTGAATATAATGATAATTTAAAGATTCCTTGGACAAAATATATTCCTAAAATTACTGAAAGCTATAATGAAACAGTACATACCATAACAGGCTTTACACCTAAATTCTTATACTATGGAATACAACCACAGTATATAGAACATGACACAGTAACACATACACCAATTGAAAAGGCAAGAAAATTAGCCATTGAAAGAACCATAAAATCCCATGAACACAGCAAACAACTTTATGACATTAAACACCCAGAACCCATTTTTAAAGAAGGAGATCAGGTATTAGTAAAAACCTTTATTTATCCAAACACTGGTAAATTAACACAAAGATATATAGGCCCATTTACTATTTTAAAACAACTTTCTCCAGTCATATATGAAATTAATAAACCCAATTTATCTCAAAGAAAACAAACAGAAATTATACACTCAAATAAGCTTAAATTATTTTATCCAGAAACAGATTTTCTACTTCACTATAGCACTAACATAGAAAATGACTTTATAGTAAAACAAAATTCTAACACAAAGTTAATAGATATTGATGATAAACCATGTTTTTTACAGGAAGGCCATATTTTGGACATGGACAATGAAGAACAAATAACAGCACCAATTCTTAAGCCTTCACAAATAACTTAATGTCACTTCATACATCTATTAGTGTTTCATTATTCAACCATGTAAAAATAACATTTTCTACTGCTTTTGATATTTTGAAGTGTAACTAGCATAATGTCATTTTTAATCAATTTTAAATACCTTTTTTGCTTCATATCCATATTTCATTTGACTTGACCATTAATACTTCTTATATAAACTTTTATTATAATTTCATAATTGTATAAATTATTTGTAAACAAACTTTCTTTTGTTTATTATGAAAAAATGTGCGTATTGATTTTTATTGTTTCATTTTTAATTATTTCTAAAGATTTATTGATTTCGTTTAATTAATTATTTTAATTACCAATTTTATTTTAAAATTTTATTTTTTTTAGAATCTTTTCACAGGGGGGAAATATTATATAATCTAAAAATATTATATAATCTAAAAACTCTAAATATTTCTATATTTTAAAAATATATATTTCATTTTATTCATTGATAATTTTTATTTTTGTTATCATCGTTTTTAGAAAGACTTTTAGTTTAGTTGTTTAGTTTCGTTGTATAATTTTGTTGTAAATATGCGTAGTTAACCAATCAATCCTTTTAAATCACTAATATAGGATTAAATTATAAATTCTATATAATGTGAAAATTAACAAATGTGTAATCTTCCCTCAAGTAATTGAAAATAAAAGCTACTTGACGGTAAATATTTATCTTTTTTTTATCACGACTGCACCTCAACCCTTTATCTTATCGATCCTTTGTCTTATCAAGCCTAATCTAACAACAACACAAAATATTCATAACATATATATATTGGATAATTCAATCATTGCTATGTATTTAGATTCAAGGTGGCATTTATTTTTAAAATAAATATTATAATACAATATAATGCGGCTTATGATTGTAAAAACGACATTTGAAAATTATCCCGCATGTGTTTCTTTTGAACGAAAAATCGAAATTTATTTTAAGGAGATATAACAATTATTTATAACCTTAGGGATGCAGTATGAAAAGATGAATTGTGAAGAGTAATGTTAAACGGAAAAATAAAGTGTCCAGGGATGGGATGGGAAATATTATTATGTCCAATCTTCCAGAACTACAGAAAGCGGGAAAACATTGGATACAAGGATCTTTTTATGTTTATAAACAGTAAGGACTCATATATTAAATTCAGAGAATTCTGTAAATGTATCTATGATTTTCTATCTTGGTTTAAAAACCGTAATTACTAAACTATGTATTTGTATTTATTTCATTGGTTGTTCCTAGATAAGATGTAAATTCAAGCATGATTTTAATGTCTTTTCCCTTATTTTCTTCTATCAAACTTCTACTCAAACCTTGTAATTTACCAATTACTTATGTAAAATATTGTCAGGAGGACAGTTTCCTGGTATTCCCTCTTATCTTGACTGGACCTACCGGTCGGGGTAAACAGTGGCGCCACGGAAAAGGAGGAAAGATCTCAGTTCTCCCCTCTGGCTCTAACGGCTGGGTCGATTTGGCTCATGTAAATAGTAACTCTTATTTTATATTTAAAATCTCTCATATAACTCATTAAATAAATATTTAAAGTAATTCGAAGGCCTAGTTAATTATTTTTCCTCGAGACAATATTTCTCTGGATTTAGTGTTGTTGCTTGACTCAAGCATTCCTTGTGAAGGTATATCGCGTCTAATTTGATAATAAATGAATTATAAATATTATTTGTGAAAAAAATACTCAAATTTTATTCGTTTTATGTGTTGTTTCAGGCAATGGCAACTTCCAATTCTTTGTCGTGTGAGAACATGGACAACAGTAATCATCTACAGGATCAAAATGGTAAGTGTGATTTGCACAAAGATGAAAACATAAATGATAACAAGAAACAAATCGAAGAACCTTTTAATTCTCAAATATTAGAAGAAACTATTACATCCTTCGAGAATCTATCTTTTAAAGATTTTAAAATTAATGAAATAAATATATTTTCTTTAATAACTATTCATAACAAAATCCTTCAAGATTCCATAATTAAAGTATTAACTGTTCAAAATGAAAAATTAAATAAAATGTCTAAGGTTATCAATGAGATTTCAATACGACAGAATGAAGAATTTAAATCTTTCAAAACAAAAATCGATATATTAACTGAAGAATTAAAATATATTAAAAAAAACAAAATAATACAGAATTAAAAGTACAGACGATTGATAAAGAATTAAATGATATCAAGACAATACAAAAAATTACAAAAAGAAGTATTTTGGTTTTAAAGAATCATTCTAAAAATCCAATTATGTACCAAGATGTAGGACTTGATTTATCTTTTGGGATTCTGAATTGTCTTTCAGGTGTAAGTTATTCTGAAATAGATACTCGTATTTTAAAATATTTGTATGGAAGAATTCCACAGAATGATTTTTATAAATATTTGACATTATACCACTGGAATAATTTTTCTGATTTTCTTAATAGTCAAAATGGTGTGACAGAATATGATATAAATAGCCTAGAAGTTTTTATAAAATGGATAATTAGTATTGATTGTGAAGAAATATCATTTAATATTACATTTCTGCCAAAAAAGGGTGATATCAAAATTCTGTCCCAATATGCCTATTTTATTTTAGAGGTTGGTAACGATCAAAATACATTGTGCATTAATGATATGATTATTGAACAAACTTGTGATTATAGGATCAATAAAGAAAAATTTAAAAATCTGTTCGATTACGATAAGAAAATACGATTTTTTGTAAACATTTATAAATTCAACTGATATTTTGAAATATAAATTCTATATAGTATAACCTCCATGAGAGGACGCTTCTCTACAAAGGACGATTTTTTCATTGTCAAAATTACCATTTTTACTATTTAACAACTCTCTGGTAAGAGGACATCTCTCCCTAAAGAACACTTTGGCTTTACAATTAGGTGTTGTCCTTTACAGGGAATTTCTACTGTATTGTGATTCTCTAAATGTATCTTATACTTTATATAAGGTTTTGTGTAAAATTATATCATTTCCCTATATTAAAAATATAATAGAATTTATGTAATTTATGCAAGAAAGAAATAGAAAGAGAATTACACAAAATTTATTCGAATGAGGAAAACTAGCCTTTTTGAGCCTTAAATAAAATGAATTAAAACAACAATTTAAAGAAACAGAACAGGAAATTTTAAAGGAATGAAGATACACCCAGACATGATTAGATCCTACAGGAACTGCAATAACTGTTACAATACCCAACTCACTCCGGACTATATATACCCGGCCATCCTCGCAGCCCCTCTATATGGCAGACATCAATCCAGAAGAGGACATCCATACGGACAAGGCACCTTGGTTGGCTGGCATTGTGATCAGGGTGCCTAGACTGATCTGATCTGCTCCATGACAAGACACCACCACCACCTCAGTTGGCCGGTATTGTGATCAGGGTGCATGGACCGATCTGATCTGCTCCATGAACAAGACACCACCACCTCAGTTGGCTGGTATTGTGATCAAGGTGCACGGACCGATCTGATATGCTTCATGGAAAAGACACCACCACCTCAGTTGGCCGGTATTGTGATCAGGGTGCATGGACCGATCTGATCTGCTCCATGGACAAGACACCACCACCACCTCAGTTGGCCGGTATTGTGATCAGGGTACATGGACCGATCTGATCTGTTTCATGGACAAGACACCACCACCACCATAAATAAGATACTTATTTTTCAATGTTCACATAATGTTAACTATTTTCTACAATAAATAATGATATAATATTTCCCCCCTTTTATTAACTTTCTATTTTTCTTATGCTGTAGTATAGTAAAAAATGTAGTATTATTCAAGTTTTATTTTACCTTTTAATATTTCTGCAATACACTATATAATACTATAATATCAATTTACCCCATTTATATATTCCCATCTATCCCATACCCTTTCGTATATTGATTATTTGATATATGAGCAATATATACTTATATTAAATACTACTCCACGTCGACGAGCGCCAACAGCGCGAAACGCGTTCGTGGATGGCTTTTTTTATTTATCAAGAATTTGGATTGGCCAAATATCACAGAGCAAGTTAAATACACGTTTAGTTTATTTTTGCTCCACTAGATGGCGCTCTGCCATCTAAAAGCACATGTGCTCGTGGTCAGCAAATGCCTTCTTTAATTTTAATATCAACACCTGATCCACTTATATTTTATTTTTTCTATTGTTTTTCATATATTTATATATATAGTTAGCCAAAAATATTCGAAAAAGGAAGAATCAGGTAAAAAGTTTCATTTATTCTAGTTTTGCAAGCTTTCCAGCAAATTTTCTGCCTTTTGTAAGTGTTATCAGGGATTCAGAATCAGAAATTCAATCACCGTTTGTTAGAAGAAACATTTATTTATATACATGTAAATTATCTTATTCTTTTTAGCCATGCAAAACTATAGCAAGCTAGACATATATAGTATTAAAAATATATATAGTATTATTCCTATTCGAAACATTTACTCATTTTTTCCATGGAATAGTTTTTTTTTATGGCAGACATCAATCCAGAAGAAAACATCCATACGAACAAGGCACCTATGTTGGCTGGTATTGTGATTAGGGTGCACGGACCGATCTGATCTGTTCCATGGACAAGACACCACCACCTCAATTGGCCGGTATTGTGATCAGGGTACACGGACCGATCTGATCTGTTCCATGGACAAGACACTACCACCACTCATTTCTTAAATTTACATTTCATAGAGTAATTTACATTTTTTATTTAATCAAAGAAAATGTATGATACAATATAATGCTGCTTATGATTGTAGAACGACATTTGAAAATTATCCTTCATTCATCCTTTCATACTTCATACCTAAGGTAAGAAAAATTCGTTATTTCTTCTATTAAAACAAATTTTGATTCTTCGTTCAAAAGAAACACATGCGGGAAAATTTCCAAATGTCGTTCTATAAAGAAATATAATCTATATACACCATAATTAGATTATAACAATTATACCTTTTTTTCAGCTGCTTCATTCTCCAATGGGTAAATACTTTATGTACAATTTTTAATTAATCTTCTTCTTTCTTATCTCCTCTCAATCATATCAGGGTATCAAGTTGTGATCCTTGATGGTGTCTGTTTGACAACCATCATGACTGGGTGAAGTAGAATGTGCCTGCCTTTGTCATTAAGACTGGGAGCACTACTCAGTAGCAGGCCGACTTAGCTCCAAAAGAAATGGCCGCCTCTGACATGAGGAACAGACACCATGTACAGCTGCTCCTAACATGGAGTACAGACTCATCCTGTATCCTTGGATTAGGAGCCCTTACAGGGTACTATCAGCATGACCAGATGAACCCAGGTTTTTTAGCGAGCTTTTTACTGCTCCCCCTCCTCCTTTTTCATCCGGGCTTGGGACCGGCAAAGGTGGAGTTCTAAATAATCTTTATACAAAATAATTGAAAAATATTTGTTATTGGCCTGTGTGGACATGTATAAGACTGTTTACAGCGAAATAAATAGATATTATAATGGGATAAACTATATATACTCCCAAAGTATTTTTCCATTGAAGAGCAAGCAGTATATTTGCTCGAAATCTTGCAAAACCAAAATTAAAAGAAACTTTTACCTGATTTTTATTTTTCCCTTTTTCAAATCATTTAATATATTAAAATATTAATATTCTATTGTATTTTTACTACAAATTAACATGTACTGTAATATCTTTTGGTATTTATATTTGTGTATAAAAATATAAATCGTGTTGATCATTAAAAAAAATTGACAATTCAGAGAATGTCTTTATTTATCAAACAACATTTCATTCATATATTTATGGAAGAAAATATTAAAATGTATCCTACAAAAATGTGAATTTAAAGATATGAAAAAAATCTTGGGAACTTGATTTTTTTTGGATCAATTAACCTGAAAAAGAGGGGGTCGGTGGAAGGGTGATATAAACCGTTGGTTTTCGAACGCTACGACCCAAGATGAAATCCCGCATTAGGCACCTTTTTTCTAATAAAAAAATGCTTCAATGGCCCTCGATTCTTACAAAAGTTCAACTCCACCAGAGAGTGCAAGTAATCAAACAGAGCTCTTGCATATTTGTAAGTGCAAAAGTCTCAAACTCCATTTCACATGTATAGACATGTGGTACACTTATAGTAAAAGCAGTCGCTATAATTTCTACCCACCATGATTATAATGGCCAATGTATACTTGGGATATTAAAAAAAACCTGAAAAATAATTTTCAAAGAATATATTGTAACGTTTAATTTTTGCTTTTAACTTTTTAAATATATGTTATTTTAAATCTTTATCTAATTTGTTTGTTTGTTTTAAATAAAGAGGCAAATTTACCATGTTGTTGTTCTTCTGTTTATTATTTGTTCTTCTTTTTTAATGATGATAAAAGTTATTGATTACATATTAAAAATCAATGAAAAATTAATTACAAAATTCAGAAACGTGTCATATCCCTCGGCTTGAAGGATTTATTTTCGCAAAATAAATGGTTTCAATTGTGACACATGAACTTTAACCAAGGAGGAATCATCTTTCAATAATTCACACGTAACACTAGATATTATTCTTGTTATTTGAAAAGGACCCTCATACTTTGGGGATGTTTTGACCATACTTGGATCATTACTAGCTATTTTACGAAGGACCAGATCACCAACTTTGAATGACGACTGCGGATGTTTTGCATCGTGTCGTGCTTTCCACTTTTCTCTATGCTTTGCGCTATTTTCTATTGCTTTCTTCCTTGCATTTTCTATGGTGAAATGTGGTGATTCAGAAAATTCTGGTATTGAACAATCACCAAAAAGTAGGAAATTTGGAGAAAACCCAGTAACATCATGGGGTGTGCAATTATAATCTTTCACAATTTTGGCAAGTAATGATGACCATTTTAGTCTTGGATTCTCTTGAAGGTTTGTTCTTAATTTGGTGAGTATAGTGTCATTCATCTTTTCACACAGTCCATTACTCTGCGGATGATATGTCGTCGAATAGGTGTGTTGAACTTGATGCTCATTCAAAAACTTGCTAAATTCTTTTGATGTAAAATTCTTTCCGTTGTCGGTTAAAATACATTTGATTTGGGGAACAGTTTTGTTAATTTTGTCTAAACATTGAATTACTGCTTGAGAAGTGTTGGTGACAGTAGGGAAAGCCCAAACAAATCTTGTTAGGTGGTCAATTATTACTTGAATGTATTTGTGCTTGGTTTCATTTGCTGCAGAGCCTAGCACAATAGTATCCATTGATATTAATTCCAGTGGTTTCAGATCAGAGTTTGGTGCAACATATTATCCAATAAATGGTTTATGACTGCATTTAGTTATTTGACATATTTTACATGAGCGCGCGAACATAGTCTTTGATGCATTTGATAGCATTCGGCCACCAATAAAATGGTGTTATCAATCTTACTGTCTTGTTAATTGAGGGGTGAGAATGATTATCGTGGTATTCTTTGAGAATTTCTTCTTGGAATGATTCTGGAACAACTGTTTTTAGAACTCCATTATGTTTCACCATAATAAGATCTCGATGAATATGAGAGTTCTTTACAAAACTGAGAACCGCTTTTTGTTGGTGTAGTCGAAGAGTGGGGATTGATATATGAAGTGACACTGGTGATCTTGACAATGCATCAACATGCGTTTGCTTTGATCCTGATCTGTGAACTATTTTCATTGACTTGGTTGATAATTCAATTATCCATCGGAGATATTTTGCCTTTGGTTTCTTTACGTTGAAGAGCCATTCCAAAGCCGAATGATCTGTAATGACTTCAAATGTATTGTTCTCAAGATAAACTTCAAAGTATTCAACTGATTGAACTACAGCAAAGCATTCCAACTCAAATGCAGAATAGTTCTGTTGATGTGGTAGAAGTTTTCCTGAATAGTAGGAAATTACATGTTCTTGATTATCATTTCCAATTTGAGCTAAAATAGCACCAATTCCCAGTTTAGATGCATCTGTATAAAGCTTACATGGTAATGAAGGATCATATGTAGAAAGAACTGGATCTGTGGATAAATGAGACTTTAGTTCCTGAAATGATTTGTTAACTTCAGTAGTCCATTTGAATAACTTATTTTTTCTTGTGAGGCTTGTTAAAGGATCTGCAATTTCACTAAATTTAGGAATAAATTTCCTGTAGTAACCTGCTAAACCCAAAAACTGCCTTACTTGCTTCACTGTTTTAGGTTGAGGGAACTCATTTATTGCCTTTGTTTTTTCAGGGTCAGGTTTAATCTTGTTATGTCCTATGATATGACCTAAATATCTTATTTCTTGTTTTGCAAAGGAGCATTTCTTCAACTTGAGTTTGATATTGTTTTCTTCAAGCTTGTCAAATATTTTCTTCATGAGTTCAATATGATCTTTAAAAGTACTGCTGTAAATTAGAATATCATCTTGATAATTACAAACACCGTTCCAAAGAAGATTTACAATAATATGCTGAATTATTCGCTGAAAAGTACTTGGAGCATTTTTCAAGCCAAATGGCATAACCAAAAATTCATAATGCCCGTCATTTGTAATTAAAGCAGTTTTCTCAACAGAGTCTGGATGCATTTCAACATGCCAATAGCCCCATGCTATGTCAAGTGTTGTGAAGTATTTCGCATTATGTAAGCGATCAAACATATCTTGGATGTATGGAAGAGGCTGCTTGTCATCAATTGTAATTGCATTCAATTTTCGGTAATCAATGCACATCCTTTGTGAACCATCCTTTTTAGAGACCAACACTACGGGGAAGGCCCAAGGTGACTGAGATTCTCTTATTAGTCCCTTTTTACTCAATTATTCAACTTGTCTTTTTATTTCATCATATTCGGCAAGTGGTCTTCTATATGGTCTACAACTGATGGGTGGATGTTCAATTGTATGGATCTTGTGTTGAACAGCAATCCTTCCGATGTCAGTTTCATGCTGGCTGAACAATGCTTGATTTTCTTTAAGTAATTGATTAAGCTCTTTTTGCTGAACATGTGGAAGATGCGTTTCAGGAGATATATAAAAACATTCATTTCCTTTAACATACACCGCTTTGTCTTTTGTGTCAATTATTAATCCATTTTTTCCTGCTACATCAAGTCCAATAAGCAATGGATAGCTAAAGTTTTTCACTACATGAAGCTTACACCCGACAAGTTTAGAATGGATTTTCAAAAATACTTCTACTGATCCTAAAGTGTATGCAAAACTATCTACTTGTTTAATTTTGATTCTATCGTTTACATTAAATCTTAACTTATGTTGTTTTAAAAGCGAACAGCTCATTAATGAAATAGTTGTCCCGGTATCAATAAAAGATGAAACTGGAATATTATTAAGTAAAACTTCAACATTAACAAATCTATAAGGACAATTGGTATTTGCTATGCAAAGTGAATCAGCTATGGTTTGTTTAACATCTGTGGTGATATTAGTTGCTTGGTGTTTAAGCTTGTCTTTATAATTAGGATCATAATCTTTGCAATCACTTATCCAATGTTTAAAATACAATCCTTTTTTATTACAAATAGGACACCAATATGGGCAATTTTTTTAGATTGTAGGTGTAGTTATATTAAAAACCTTGGTTTTACTTCTCTGTTGTTGCCTTATTTGATTATTGTTTTGTTCAATCTCCACGGCAATCTGCATCCAATGTGATGGATCTTTAGGCTGGGATGTTACAAGATAATTTTTCCAATCTAATGGCAATCCATCCGTTAACATTTTTAGCTTCTCGACATAATTGAGGCTTGTTTGATTTAATAATCTGATTTTATCTATAAAATAATCTTCCACGGTATCTTCTTTTTTAAGTCTTCTATTTGATGCTGCAACTATAGGGCTTTCAACTTTATAACCAAAGCGCTGAATTAATTTGAGTTTAACAGTATCCCATTTTTTAATGGATGCGTTGCTCAATATTTCATCAGCAAACCATTCTAAAGCATCTTTTGATAAATAATAAATTAGATTATTGATTCTATCAACTTCATCTAGTTTATTAGTTTCCAATTCATATAGTTTAAGCCATGATTCAGGCCGAATTGAACCTTTATCACCGCTAAATTTCTCTAATTTGTTTACATTCACTGCCATTGTACTTACTTTTTCTTTCGTCGAAGCCTTTTTTGATTTATATTTTAATCCTTTCGTAGCTGCGCCAAATATTTTATGTAACGTTTAATTTTTGCTTTTAACTTTTTAAAAATATGTTATTTTAAATCTTTATCTAATTTGTTTGTTTGTTTTAAATAAAGAGGCAAATTTATCATGTTGTTGTTCTTCTGTTTATTATTTGTTCTTCTTTTTTAATGATGATAAAAGTTATTGATTACATATTAAAAATCAATGAAAAATTAATTACAAAATTAATTACAAAATTCAGAAACGTGTCAACATAATATTAATAATCAAAATTAAAGGGAGAGGTAAATCTTTTGGTACATGGATATCATATTTCTGCTACTTTATATTCTATTATTGCCTTAAAATCGGCCCATGTCACTTCACCAGTTTAAACACCTGTTTGGTAAATTTGACTGATTTCATAACTCTTCTCGTGGGAAGTTATAAAATCGAAGCCGCCCCTGTACTGATGAGGGCCAAAGCCCGAAACCATTGTATATAGGTTGGCTTTTTGTTCAAATTTTACAAAACTGATGTGTGGCTCTTTATTAATTATCATTAGTAAAGTTTTTAATTGGGGTATTGCACAGTGAAGCATTATAATGCACAATATCCTTGATTTAAATACACTTGGTTCTTTTTTTATGCGGTAGATGCGTTCCAGGGGAATCCGCATAAAAAAAATCGCACAAAAAAAGACATACATTTATATGTAAAATGATGGATACGTTCCATTTATTTAAAAAATCGCATAAAACCTAAATAATGTTTTAAAATGCACCAGAAATCGCATAAAAAAAAAGATTTATAAATAATAAGATTTAATTTTTTTCTCATCATATTTTAATAAATGGCACATATGTGTGTTAATAACAAAAACAAAACTTAATATGTAAAAAAAAACATAAACAAAACTTTATTTAAAATCATATTAAGAATGTTTTCATCATTATTCGCTGTCTGATAATGTGCGAACCCGTTTGTGGATTGGTGCAAGATCACTTTCATCACTTGACGATAAAATTACGTCATCAGATCTACATGGTAATGCTTCTTTAGGAACTTCAGTGATTTTTTTTTCTTTGACAAGGTAGTCAGTAATCAAACGCTGTGATGGCTTGACTAGTTCTTTGTAGAGTTCTCTGTAGCCAGACATACAAAATTTCAGATCACGTTGGAATTTTAAGGCGCGTTCTACATCATTATCATTTTGAATAAAAAAAATTTCCAATTTACCGGAAAGTTGAAGGCCTTCCCGAAGTAATTTTTCGTCCAGTGGAGTAACATCTTCCAGTTCGCTATCTACTGTTTCGAAATCTTTAGTAGTATCTACCATACTTTCCAAAATATCATCATCATTTAGGGCTTCGTCCACAAGCAATTCTTCTATATCATGCTCGCCAAAATCATCAAAACCTTCCCCACCTATTTCCTTAGCAATTGAAATAATATCTGATGTTACTATTGTTGTTCTATTTGATTCATTTCTCTTTGATACGCATTCAGGCCAAGCAGCTTTCCAACATGCATTTAAAGTTTGTGATTTTATCTCGGCAATTGCTAACGCAACATGATCTACACAGTTCAAGATATTAAATTGTTTCCAAACTTCAGTAACTGTTATTGTATCGGATTCCAGTTTATCGAAAATGAATTGGAAAGTGAATTTTACATAATATTTTTTAAATGTTGAAATAATTCCCTGATCTAATGGTTGAATTAGGCTCGTTGTGTTTGGAGGGAAAAAAACTACCTTTATATTTGGATGTTCTAAGTTTGGATGACCTGGTGCATTGTCAAGAATTAATAAGATCTTAAATTCGAGACCCATCTCTTTCATATAATTTTCTACTTCGGGTACGAAGCATTTATTGAACCATTCAGTGAAAATAGCCGTTGTTACCCAGGCCTTCTTGTTTGCCATCCAATGTACGGGCAGTGTATTTAAGTATTTTCCTTTTAATGCACGTGGTTTTAAAGATCGATTTACAAGCAGCGGTTTTAACATTCGATCGCCAGATGCATTGCTGCACAGCAATAAAGTAACTCGATCTTTAGCAGCTTTAAAACCACTGGCATTTTTTTAGGACTTTGCAATGTAAGTACGGGTTGGCATTTTTTTCCAAAACAATCCTGTTTCATCAGCATTGAAGATTTGATGGGCACAATATCCTCCATCTTTAATAATTTTAGCCAACTTTTCAGGATATTTTCTAGCAGCTTCTTCATCTGCAGAAGCCACCTCACCTTTTATTTTTAGACTAGCGGATGTGCCCAGCTTCGCCCGGGTTTTACCCGAGTAAAGGTTTGTCTAACGAACATTTGTTAAAACAATTCTCTACAAACTTATAAAAAAAAGATATATTTTGATAATTTGAAACGCGTAAATTTGAATCTCTCGATAAAGTGAACATTTTTTCCCGGTCCCTGTGTGCCGTGGCATCCTGAATTTTGTCTTCCATAATTTTCTACATTACAAAATCGTCGTTTTATCTAGTGAACATTTTTTCCCGGTCCCTTGAAAGATATTCGATAAGTTGAATAAAATCATGGTCGTGAATCTCTCGATAAAGTGATTATTTTTTCCCGGTCCCTGTGTGCCGTGTCATCCTGAATTTTGTCTTTCCTAATTTTCTACATTACAAAATCATCGTTTTATCTACATATTTTCCCGGTCCCTTGAAAATTACTCGATAAGTTGAATAGAATCATGGTCGTTTATGGAAGATGGACGTAGTTCCCGGAGGTTACCCGCCCCCCCAGCGCCAGGACCTCTTGATCCCCCTGATTGGCCGGCGGCCGGACGGGGGTGGGGGGGAGGGGGGGGATCTTGATCCCTCTGATTGGTCGGTGGGAACTTGGACTGTCCAATGGCCGGCGGCCGGACGGGGGGGCAGACCTAAGCCTAAGGTGGCGTTGCTTGCGAGTTAAAGCTACAAATCTGCAAATAACTCTAAGGATATTAAAGATATTCAAGAAATTATTTTTCGTAAACCTTTCCGGGGATACACCTAATAATTTCCCAAAATTTCACGGCGATTGGATGTATGGTTTTTGTATCCATAGAGGACACACACACACACACATCTTGTACGCCGGGGCGGACGCAACGATCCGGGCTGGAGGCTTTCACACCACCGCCTTCCCCCTCCTCAACGGCCTAAGGCAGGGCTGCGCCGTGAGTGCCGCCCTCTTTAGTATCGCTACGGGGCCGCTGCTACGTCGCCTGGAGTTGACCCTCGGCGTGGGCAACGTCATCGCCTACGCCGACGACATCGTCCTCCTTTTCCATCGCGACGAAGAATTCGAGCGGGTGGCGACCGTCCTCGAAGACTTCAAGCGGGCCTCCGGTATCGCCGTCAACCTCGGGAAGAGCGCGGGCCTTTGGTGCGGGGCCTGGCGCAACCGCGGCGACTCCCCTCTCGGCGCCTCCTGGTCGACCACCTCCATCAGGGTCCTCGGGCTCGACATCGCCCCCAGGAGCTCCGTAGCCCATCAGGAGCAGCATCTTCTCGCCCTTCTGGAGTCCGCCTGCCGCAGATGGACGCCCTTCACCCGCGGCCTATCCCTCGTCGGACGATCTAGAGCGGCGAACTCGCTGGTGAGCTCCACCATCCAGCATCACCTGCACGGGTACCTGCCATCACCCCCGACCATCGCCAAACTGCAGGCCAGACTAGCGAGGTTCGTCTGGGGGCCCGAGCATACGGCGTGGCTTCCCGCCGCCGTCATGGCGAGGCCCGTGGCCATCGGAGGCCTCGGCCTCCTCGACCTGGCAACCCAACTCCAGCTCGCCTGCCTCAAGGGGGTGCAGGTCGCGCTCCGCGGAGGCAGAAATGCCTTCAGCTGGCTGGTAGAAAGCGGTGAGGCCTGGATTCACCCTCCACCGGACGGCACCCGTCTCCAGCCCCGCCGTCTACGGCTGCTGAAGCTCTGCGAGGAGGCCTCCAACATCCTGAGCCTCAACCACCGGGCGCTCCCCACGGCTCAGCTGCTGGACCTCCCCATCATCGGCGGCTGCCGGTTCCTCCGCCCCCCCCGACCTCCTGGCCCCCGCCCGCTGGCGTGGAGCCCGAGTCCGGGACCTTCTCGCGGAGGGCCACCTCATCGCCCGCCCTACGCGCTCCGTCCTGGCTGACGCCGCGACCCTGGGCGCCTTCTGTCGGAGGCTGACCTCCGAGAACGCCGTGGGCTTCGGGGCGGAGTCTGTACCCTCATCTAGCTCTTTAGCTGCGGCCGTGGTGCTGCGAGGGACGGCTACGCCGTTCCTCAACGGCCTCACGACCCGCTCGGCCCGACGGGCCCTGGATCGCCCGCGCCTCGCCGCCACGCCCATCTCAAGGTTTACCTCGAGATGGTCGCCCACCATCGGTCCACCACCATCCAGGATCGACTGGGCCTCGCTGCGGCGCTGCGCCCACTCGGGCCACGAGGCTGACGCGGCCCTCAAGTTGGCCCTCCACGCCCTGCCCCATCCGGCCCATCCTGCCTCGGTCGGCCCCTCCTGTCCTGCCTGCGGGTCCATCGACCGCTCCCTCGGCCACCGTTACTGGTGCTGCTGTTCCATCAGGCCTCTCATCAGAGAGGCCTTCAACATCATAGGGCGGCCCCCTGACCTGCAGGCTTGGATCTTCGGCGGGTCCGGCCTTGAGGACGACGCCCTTTCCATCTTGGCGTCGGCAAAGTTGCGAATTTATCGCTACTTTGTACAGGTTGGGCTCGGAGAAGCAGTGGAAGACCCGCTCATCGCCTGGTCCAGGACCCTCCAGCGCCGAGGTTTTCTTCCTCCATCTCCCATCACCATCTTGTAAAATATGTTTCTCTTCTTTTTTATTTTTCTCTCCCTGTGATTGAAAATGTATAATATTGTCTAAGATGACAATAAATATTTTTTAATTGTCAATTGTCACACACACACACAGACACACACACAGACATTCAATTTTATATATTTAGATTATGAAAAGAATGTCTTTTTATAAAACCAGTTAACCACCCTGTGCTGGCAGAGAATTGTGGATTACTTTCACGTGAAGATGTAGATGGCTCTGATTCTTTTAACTCCTTGTAAAATTTAAGGGCTTTCATCTTGATTAAATGTCCATCTAACGGAATTCTTTTTTGAGTTAAATCTTCAATCCAAATTACGAGAGCCTTTTCTGTTTTTCTATTAAAGTGCCTCTTGAATATGATGAAATTTTAGAACTCAAATTTGTACCAGATCTGACTGATCTTCTTATTGCCGCTTCATTTTTTTTTATTGCTCTTATAGTAGATTCGCCTAAATTATAACGTTTACCTATTGCTGTTGATCTTTCTCCTTTCGCCAAGCAATCGAGAATTATAATTTTGGTTTCTAGCGAAATTGCACTTCTTTTTTGTTTTTATTATTGTCACACATTTTCTTTAAGAGGACTAAAAATTATAGAAAAAACTTAATGTACAATTACGCACTAAAATTATTCAAAAAAACTTACAATTCACTTGAGTAAATTTATCTACCAGTTTTCGGTAGTAACCTTCTTTCACAAAGTTTTATTTTCTAATGCTTTCCAATATGCAGGCTTTTTTAATTAGTTTCATACAAAAACAAAATGCAGCATAAAAACACGCAATTTTAACGAGGTATTTTTGTTTTTGTCTCTTTTGTTTTTAAGAACAAATCAAGAGAAAACATGTCAATAAAAGAAAAAAGAAATTTGTAACGGCAGCTGGCACGCCGGCGGGTTTTCAGTTTTGATTTCGGTTTTGCACGAGTTGTGTAAGACACCGGCAGGCGCGGAATAAAAGACATCGGAACTTCTCCTCTACTGTTTGTTGGATAACTTAACATACAACCAGGACGTTACAAAATTTTTTCTTTGTATTGATTGCGTAATAGTAGAGTTGTAGTTGTTATTCTTATTCGTTTTCAGAAAAAGTGAATCACCAAAAAAAAAAATTCGAAATTCGAATAATTTTTTTTTCTTTCACCGCATAACTCCAAAACCGCATAAAAAGAGAACGAAGTGTATTACATAAGATACAATTCTTTCATTGGCCTTGTAGAACGAGAGTGGTGTACGCGTGCTAGCATGTTATAGTAAAAAAAACACAAACATCCTCAACAAAGAGAGGCGAGTTTCCCCTCGAAATATTAGAACAATAAAATAATTATAAATCCAATATATGCATCTTTTTTGAATATTATTATATATAAATATCCAACTATAGTATGGGTATGGTCTTGATATATATGGAAAAATCCAACATTCTAATCTTAATTTCACATTGTAAAGAGAAACTACAGCTCGACTTTCGCTTCATCCTCTTTCGCAACCCTCTTTCCGGTGTCATTTATCCATTTTGGTAAAACGAAATTTACACTAATCTGGTCTATACAAACCTATGGCTGTGAGTTGTGGATATTATTGATATCTCCAATCAAACATATAGAAGCCTTCGAGACTTACCTTTACAGAAGAGCTCTTAAAATTCCTTGGACAGACATATATATATATATATATATATATATATATATATATATACATATAGACATAATAACAAATAATCAATTCCTCGATCGAATGGTTACAGAACGCCAGCTGATAAAGTTCATAAAACAACGAACACTGACGTTTACTGGACATGTGTTGCACGGTTCAGCAGCAGAAGCATTGCTGACAGTGTTGGAGGAAAAGCTCCGGGGGAAGAGATTGAGGGGAAGGAGGCGAAAGGGATACACAGACGATCTAAAATAATAGACTGGACGACACAACTACGAGGAGATGAAGAGGATGGCGGAGGAGGTATGGAGGGACCATGTGGCCCACCCTCAGTAGAGGAAGTCATTGAAGGAGAGAGATATGGAGAGACCATGTGGCCCTCCCTCAGTAGAGGAAGGCATTGAAGGAGGGAGATATGGAGACCATGTGGCCAACCCCCAGTAGAAGAAGACATTAAAGAAGGGAGATATGGAGAGACCATGCGGACCACCCTCAGTAGAGGAAGGCATTGAAGGAGGGAGATATGGTCAGCCCATGTGGCCCACCCTCAGTTTATGAAGGCACTGAAGGTGGAGGAAAACGACAGTTACACTGCGTTTTCACTTTTCAACTTGGAATGATATTGTTACCTATTTTAGTACGACTTTAATATCACACACAGACCTTTTTTTATTAAGTTTGTCCCAAAGGTTCATGTTTTTCTTATTACGGTGATTACATAATATATAATACATAATACAAATTACTTTATACATAATACAAGGACATTATCCATAACGGCGAATAATATTGGTATTTATATTTTTTTGCAAGTGTTTACGAACTTTTGGGGCAACCTTGTATTTCTATTGGGTTCAATTATCCTGTTATGTCCTCTTCTCCCATTATGCGATGCTCTTACGAAGGCCAACGCCCAGAAAGGGCTATGCGGTTGGTATTTCTTGATGATTAACGAAAAATCTGGTTTCTAACCACTAGAAAATAATTAAATCAGAATTTAGTTTATTATTTTAGTTGGATTTATGTCGCCTTGTTTATCAATGCCGTTAATTCCATCCCCCAAGATGACTTGTGTAAGGGTTCCGATAATTGGTTTTCATGGATGAAATATTTCATAGGTGTTAAGGGTGAATTCTTTGAGAAACTCTGAAAATTTGAAAGTTACAGCTTTAATAAAAATAGGTGATAGCAAAATCTTTTGGAGTGACCCTTGTATTTTTAAGTGTTAGTGTTAGAGTGTTTAAAATATACACACACAAAAAACACACACAAAAAAAAACAACGATAAATATCAATTTTAAATAATGATATATTTTTTAATTATTAGAGTATAAAATGTTATAAATAAAATATTAAATGTGATCAATAAAGGTAGAGAGTGTTATAGTAAAATGTGTTATTATTTCAAAACGTGAATTATTTTCTTTAAAGAATAAAGATTTTAAATTTAAAAAAATGAATACAAATTAAT
>CP092863.1:78685344-78817090 GCA_030710605.1 Cordylochernes scorpioides | reverse complement strand
TTTCCTCATTTCAGAGACGGCCATTTCTTTTTGAGCTAAGTCGGCCTCCCACTGAGTAGTGCTCCCAGTTTTAATGACAAAGGCAGACGCATTCGACTTCACTCCTTCAAGGTGAAATAACGATTATTTTTAACCTTAGGGATGAAGTATGGAAGGATGAATTGTGAAGAGTAATGATAAACGGAAAAATAAGTTTCCAGGGATGGGAATCGAACCCAGAGCAAGTTCGTACTGCATTGCAGAACTCATTAAGATGTTTCTTTGCAGTAATATACTCAGACATCCCCTATACCCTCATTAACTCTCTGAGTCAACTTATAATTTCAGTTCAACTTAATAGCTTCATGCTTTTCTTTTAGTTATTTTTTCATTCAATAGGTTCTCAATTTTTTTTTTCTATAAGTAAATTACTTTTACGGCATTTCTAATTTTATCTTGAATATTTTCTCAATTTTATCATTTATTCTTATTTATTTTTCTTTTATCATATTATATATCTTATTGAGATGTCATTATTATATTATTGTCCTATTTTATTCTCCTATATTTATAATATATATAAAAGTCAGTGTATGTATCCCGAATATTCTTCGAGTTATTTGCAAATTGCGTTGCAAATTTGCCCTTTCGCTCGCAAGCATCGCCTCTAGCGGTGAAGATGGGAGATAATATCAGTTGACCTAATGTACATGTAAAACGTGTTTTAACAGGACGTAGAGAAAAATATGAAGAGATATTTATCAGATTTTTAGCCAAGAAAAATTCAAATTGACAGATTCTGGGCATAAATAGTTGTATTTTAGTTTAAAAATGATGATGACAATATTTCTGTATCATACTTGATTATGTAATACAAAATCATATCGGGAAAAACCCCAAAAAGCTGAGACCACGGGTGAAGCCAGTTTATTTTTAGTATGCAGTGACAAAATTCTCTAACAGAAAAACATTCTTTCAAGCAGAAGACACAAAGCCAGATCATCTCTCTATAAAAATATCGCTTATCCGACACAAAGTTTGGAGCGGGACGTTTCACAAGAGTGACATCCACGGCGCCAATTTATAATTGTTACGAATAGTATTTGAATAAAAACATTTAATTGGGTAAAACCAGGGCGTTGCCCGGGTCATTCAGCTAGTTTATAATAATTTTAACTAAATTGTGCCCAAATTATTTATTTTGATTTTATATTAGGTTGGTTAGGTCATCAATAATGTTATTTCATTTCCCCCAAACAAACTTTAATCACCGGGGGCACATTCTATAGTATATTTTAAACTGTATAATAATCACACTCTTAGTATATGTCACATATATTCCAATTGGTTAGAGCCGATACCTTATAAGATCATACCCTTCTATTAAAATGTACACTGTTCTTATTCACTACCACCCATACTTTGTATATATGCTATATCTTTATTAAAATAACCTGTACAACCTTATTTGTATTTAAACTGAAAATGGTGACATCAAAAAATAAAGCCAAAAGGAGCGGTCTGCTGGGGACAGCTGCGGGCCAGAGGGAGGAAATAAACGACGTGCAGATGGGGCCCCTCCAGGGCTTTTTATAGACGACCCCTGTCAACAGGTTTAACAGAGGGGTCAGTGGGAGCATGTTATACAGTGTGTCCATCGGCAGAGCTTCTCTCTCTCTCGGTCTCTCTCTCCATGTCTCGATGATAGGCATCCAAGTTTGTGTCATGGCCTCTACCTGTCCGTTGGCTGTCCCCGATCACTCTCGGTGCTAACATCTAGCCCTGCCTCTACTTCTTGTTGTCCGCGTGTGGAAAGAACATCAACACTCGTCTCACTTACACGACTGCCAATTTATCCATACGTCTACAGGATCATTTGCAACAATATATGTAATATTATATGTGTGTGTGTTGAAAAATAGCATAAATGTTTAATATTTTACAAGGATAAGGTTCATAAATTAAAAAAGATAAAAGGGCATCTACTTATCGGACAACTAAAAGTTAGCTTGCCATAAATCAGAATAAATATAAGCTTTAAATAATTTGTTATTTTTTATATTATATTCATCTAGTCATGATGACATCATAAATCATATTTTGCTTTATCATTTATCTGTTTAGTTATTTATTACTACTTTACAATGTTTACATCTTACCTTTCAGAACTTGAGTAAATAATTTATCTCTCTCTTTTTATATTTATTCTGTATTTAACCTTATATAACCTTATATGGACATTGTAATAAAGAAGTTTCAATCTCTCTATCTCCACACAATATATTGTTGCATCAATTTTAATTCGCCTTACATTTATTCAAAATATTCTATGATATTTAATATTTATTTAAAACAGTAGATTATAATCATTCCTTTTTAAAGTTTAATCCCTTTTCATAAACTTTTGTAATGTTATTGAACATATATCTTGATTGGTTATTGGAGCGAGAGAGAACCTAGATCTAGACTGCGGATTGCGACCTATGAGCAAAACAACGAATAAATAAACGCAATAACTTTAAAAGGTAATTTATTTTTATTTACTTTTATTTATTTGATTTGAGTATGGAAACCCGCTCGGGAAACGTGTATAACACCAAGAAGGAAGATACCAAGGTCGACGACCCTGTAAAGCTGCAACTGGTGCAACAATATATCTATCCAACTTGAGTCTATAGAGCTTATCCTTCACCTGCGCAGAGATAGCACGTCCTCTTTTTAACATTAATCTTTTATTCTCGATAAGATAAAACTGATTAAACCATTGTCTTCTTACTTTGTGACTTTACCTTCTTTTTTCTTATTTCTAGAAATACGGTGTCTACAGAGTATGAACATAGACTTTTAAAAATATATATATATTATTATTATTCATTGATAATTTTTTTTTTATCATCGTTTTTAGAATGACTTCAGTTTTGTTGTAAATATGCGTATTTTGAATCACTAATATAGGATTAACTTTATAAATTCTATACATTGTGAAAATAACTAATGTGTAATTTTTCCTCAAATAATTGAAAATAAAAGCTACTTGATGGTAAATAATTATCCTTTTTTTTTATCTCGACTGCACATTCAACCCTTTATCTTATCAAGCCTTTGTCTTATAAACCCTTTATCTAACAACAAACAAATTATTCATAACATATATATGGAAATATTTTTAAAAGTTCCTACTGGGTATTTTACCCAATGAGGCCACTCACAGATTAAATGTGTAGTTAAATAAGTAATATAGAAATGAGAGTTTAATATCAAAATTATAATTTTAAAATATTAAATAATAGTGTGAACATATGTATGAAATATATATATCCTTCATTTCGGTGTTTAATTTAGTTAATGTGATATTGCTGTCGAAGGGGTTATAAGCCAGAAAGGTTGTGGAAATAATGAGTTACTCTTAACAATAAAAAACTTAATCCTAGAATCACTATTTTTTAAAAATTAAATTATAGATAAGGGAAAATCAGTGATTTAAATTATTTTTGTATATATATACATCTCTTCAATGAGTGTAACATTTATATATTTGTTTAATTTGATATTTAGGCTTAACTACGACTCAATGTTCACAATGTAAATAAACTGAGAGAAAGATGCCAACAAGTATAGAGCGACAATTTTGGATGATGCAATTTATATTGGCAATACTCTTCATCCTGTATATCGTTTGACTCAATTATATTTATAAAACGATTTTTACCTTGTATATATTACAGTGTATTGTTTGTTAGTCATAATATCTTTAAATTCATATTTATCTTATAAGATATATTTGTGTCATTATCTAATATTTTTCTATAATAGCAAAAAGATTGTAAATAATTAAAAATCTGTAAATTTTCAAAAACATAATATCTTGATTAATGATTAAATAATATTATATGAATATATTTTAAATTACAAATTATTATCACAAATTTCCTTTAGGGAGAGGTATCCTCTTACCAGAGAGTTGTTAAATAGTAAAAAAGGTAATTTTGTAAATGTAAACTGTCCTTTGGTGAGAGGTTTTCGCTAGCGGGGTGTCCGCTATAGGGAGGTTCTACTGTATAAGAGAAATAGGTACATCTTCATGCTCTATACAAATATTTATATAAAACATTTCACCAATATATTAATATATTTCAAAGAAGGAAACAACTTAATATTAATAACAAACCAAAATACACATGGTAGATAGTTTGAAGAAGTACCTTTTACACGGTCAGAGAAGAAATTCTCCAGTAGATGCAATCTGTGTTCCAAGTAAGCTGACAAGGCCGGTAGCGACGTTCTCCTATCACTGCGCAGAGATAATGCGCAGTAAGCGCAATTTAAAACTTGCCAAACGATACTTTCATCCCTACTTTGCCATTCTATTTTATTTCCTTTCTGTTTTACATATGTTATACGAATCTACTTATATATGTTGCATTGATTGCGGAATCTCAAAAATGGTATCCAAGAAAACTAAGGACCTAAGTTTAAAGGCCAGTAGATTTACTTATGAACATTTACATTGAGCAATTCCCTTCCTCAAACAATAAGGACAAGGTCAATTGGACACAAAGCAATATTGCATTATCTATATATAGTAAATAAAGGAATTTAAACATGAATGTTTCTTTTATACACAAAATAAACCTCTACTGTCCTATATTTTACTGGCGTCACCACTAGAATAAAGCTCCTTTTTCAACTGAACCCAGAGGAATCAGAGGCATTTCTTCAGCACCATTCAGTTTTATACCAAGTTTATTAAAGAATTCTTTGTTTTAATGCATTTTGAGGTGAGAGGGGTCACACTGGGTTCATTTATACATACTCCAGAATATATATACATAACTATACAGTTAAATAACTTAAAAATAATTTTTATTCAAATGATTGGTCTTTTATATTTCTGATTACTTAGGTTTGAATGACTTCCTATTACAATTTTTGTGTTCTTTATATACACTCATGGGCAAAACTGAATGAAGTCGAAAATCTTCGATATATTGACGGCGTCTGATTACTATGTAAGAAGCAGAGGTAATTTAGTTAAAACTTGCTTATCTAGTGCGCTTACAATAAAGGTCACTGTGAATCAAATATAGGTCAGAGTAATTGTCTTTAGCCCAATATAAAAGGTACAACTTCCTTAATTTTATCCATGAGTATTACTAAAATTTCAGTCTCTTCCATTGTATTTTAGTAATTTTATCTTTCAATCATTTCAACTGGCTTTATTTTCCTTTTATTTGAATTTGTAACAAATAATATCATGGGATTTACAAATTTATTTTACCAAAAGACCTATTTGACCAACTTGTAAACTTTTCTTTTGGGATGTTTCGAAATCAAAGGCATTTCTTCAGCCCTATTAAGTTTTCAACAGAGTTGATGAATAAATTCCTTGTTTTAATGCATTTTAAAGGGAGAAATGTCTCACTGAATAATTAAATACATAATTCAGAAAAATATATATACCTTTACAGTTCAATAACCTATATATAATTTCTTTATTCAAATAGTTGGTTTGAAAGGCTTCCAGTCACAATTTTGTGTGATATAAAAACACTCATGGACAAAATTGAAGGAAGTGGGAAGTATTTAATGTAGCCAATCGTCTGATTTCTAGGAAGGAGCAAGAGGAAATTTCGATCACACTTGTTTATCTCGTGTGTTTTTAATAAAGGTCACTGTGTATCTAATATCTTCAAGAGTAATTGACTATCCTGGTATAAATACTGAAAGGAACACCTTCCTTAATTTTCGCCATGAGTATAAATTAAATTCACACACTTCTCGAATATATTTTAGTATTTTTATTCATCAATTTGAATTAATTGGAATCACTATCCTTTTATTTATATTTGTAACAAATAGTAATATGGAATTACCGAATTGTTTTATATAAAATCAGGACGACACATAGACGACTAGAATTAGCAATAAAAAAGCAGCATGTATTTATAACGCAATGGATACTAAACTAATTTTCTAAATAATATTTTTATTGGTTTACTTCAGGATACAAAAATAGGTTGCAGATTTAGAATTCAGTTTTTATATTTCATATTTTGTCTTCTTTATTCTATTTTCAAAATAATTATAAGATATCCAATAGTTGTGAACAAACAGATATGCTTCTTTGATTGTATTATCATCATATGATTAATTTAATGAAATGTAGGTATTTGTAATTGATAAACATAATTTTGAAAATTATAGCGTAGAAATCAAGTCTTTGTATATCTGAAGGTGTGACAGTATTTATTGATGACGTCACGGCGACTATATAGTATATATATATATATATATATATATATATACAACTAGAGAATATCGAGCAAGAAAGCTAGGCAACTAAATGATGATTTTACAAATAATAAATCTGTTTCCAAATATTTTCATTGAATAATTAAATTAGATTAAATAATAAATTATTTCTTCGCCGCAATATCATTAGATTTTATAAAAGTATAAACATAGTTGAGTACTATTGTTGTTTTTGAAAAGCTTTTCCCATGTTTTCTTGTTTAATCTATAATAGCAGGATTGGTCAATTATCATTTCATTGATTAAAAATATTTCATCAGTGTTATTAACCCCTAAAACACAATATATGTATTCAGCTAGACTGTTTTTACCTTCACCTTTTTTGAGAAATGTTACTCTAACTAACACCTCTTCATTCTCAATATTTATATTCCAATTTATATCATAATAAATGTCATCTATTTTAACTTGTTCAACACCAATTTGACGTTTGAGAAAATCATCATAACTATGCCAGGGGTCTAATTCAGCAAATTCAAAATTTTCATTCTCATATTTTCCATAAAAATATTTCTTAATACGTTCATCAGCTTCGAAGTTACTTACACCAGTAAGCCAGTTTGGGGTTCCAAACGTTAAATCCAATCCTACATCATCTTGCATTACAGGTTTATAGTTTCTTTTCATAATGTCCAATAAGTATAACTTAATTGCCTTCAGCATTGTTATTGAAATATTCTGTTCTAAATTTATAGCCTTCAATTCCTCGATTGATTTCTGTATTTCTGGATTGATTTTCTCTTGCTTTACCTTCATAGCCTTCAAATCGTTGCCTATTTCCTTCAATTCTGGCGCTATATTTTGTTGATCTATCTTTATGGCCTTTATTTCTTTTATCATTTCTTGTAATTCTGGTTTGCTATTATTGTTCTCTACTTTTATATCCTTCAAACCTTTGCCTAATTTCTCTAATTCGGGTTTTGTATTTTTTTGATGTTCCTTTATGTCCTTCAATTCCTCACTTATTTTCTGTACTTCTGGCTTGATTTTCTCTTGTTCTATCTTCATGTCTCTTATATCTTTGCTTATTGCTTGTAGTTCTGGTTTTGTATTTTGTTGTTCTAGTTTTATTGTATTCAATTCTATACTCATTGCTCGTACTTCTGGATTGATTTTCTGTTGCTCTACTTTTATATCCTTCAAATCTTTGCTAATTGCCTGTAGTTCTGGCTTTGTATTTTGCTGTTCTACTTTAATAACCTTCAAATCCTTGCTTATTTTCTCCAATTCTGGCGTTATACTTTGTTGATGTTCCTTTATGGCCTTTAATTCTTTTCTTATTTTCTGTAATTCTGGCTTTGTAATTTGTTGATCTACTTTTATAGCCTTCAAATCTTTGTTCATTGTCTGTATTACTGGCTTTGTATTTTTGCTGCTTGGTATCTTGTACCTCATTGCTAATTGTCTGCAGTTCTGTTTTGATTTGAAGAAATTCTTCAGCCTGACGAATTGATATCTCATCGAAATTTCTTGGATATTTTTGTCAATTTTTCAGTTTGAACAGTCAAAATATTTAGCAAGGATTCTAAAATGGTTTTGTTCTGCTTAGTTGTTATAGCAAAAAGATTAGTTTCCAAAAGTTTTTCTTTTAATAAATGATTCTTTGAAGAATTGATTGTTTCTTCCAGTACTTGAAGGTCAAAGAAATCTTCAATTTTATTTGTTTCTTTAATTATGGATTCCTCATTTTGTAGTTTAATACAATGCTTACAATGTTGTAGATGTTCCTTTAAATGTGTAACAATGCTGGAATTTTCTGGGCACCCCTTGTTCTCGACCATGCGAGAGAAAGAGCTTCCTATTTCCATTGCCTAGAACAGCACAAATAAATCAGATATATCCAAACTCAACGTTTTTTATTCATATAATTGACATTACATAGACAATTTATAATTAGGTTTTAGAAATCTAATAAATATTACACATCTTAACATTATATTAATCATTGTAGTCCCCATAATAAAGTGTGAGAAATGAGTGCCAAACTTTACAAGCTATTTTTAAGAACTCGAGTTAATAAATTTGCATTGATATAAACTGTTTTTTTAATGGTTTAATTATATATCATCGCGTCATTTTAGCTAGATATATCTTATTTTCTCTTCTCCCTTTATAAATTGTGAGTTATTTTCAGAAGACAATTACATCTGAAATAGAGAGAAAAATCAATCCAATATTTAGAATTTATAATATTGTAAGCTATCAAATAGGTAGATAAATATTTGGAATATGAAATTCGGAATAGGCGAATAGAAGAAATCGAAGTGTTGGGATGTTGAAAAATGAATGTTTTTTTTTTCTATGTGGTCAGGGGAGACATCAAGATCGGATTTAAGTTCAGAAAAATGAATGATGATTAGATACTCGTAAAAGTCCTCAACAATAAGACAAATAAACACAATCAATCTTTTATTGAAAAACAGATGAAACAAAACCGCATTAAATTAACTATATAATTTCAAATTTCTCATAATCTACCTGACAGGTGGTTTTGTAATTTAAAATTTGTAAAAATGAAAATTGAATCATTTTGAATAAGAGATTAGTGAAAAGTGAGAATAAAATATTAAATGTTTGGTACTAAGCGACTAGTCTATTGTTAGATTTATATTGCTAATTTCACATTCCATTCTAACTGTAATTGTTGCTTTTTGTTCACGGCATCGCCTTGAAACATAAGAAATTCCATTATTAAACCTCTCTATTTCTTCTTCTTCAGTTAAATAGATCAACTTTGAATTTGAGGTTAGGTATAATCTCGCTAATTCTATATAAAAAAACAATATTATATATAAATAAATGAGACATGTAAGAAAGGTCACTTATATTTACTCATTATTCTTCATGAGCATGAAAGATTGTAGAAGCTGTTTTTTCCACAAGTATGGCTAGATTAATGATATATAAAATACACAAAGAAAATAGAGGAAACAAGCGATCAGCATCAGACTTTACATTCACAAAACCTAGCTAACTCCGTCTTTGCCGGTCCCAAGCTCGGATGAAAAAGGAGCAGTTAAATGCTCACTATAAAACCTGGGCTCAGGTGGCCCGGCTGATAGTACCCTGTAAGGACTCCTGATCCGGGTATACAGGAGGAGCAGCATTTGTACTCCATGTTAGGAGCGGCTGTACATGGCGTCTGTTCCTCATTTCAGAGACGGCCATTTCTTTTTGAGCTAAGTCGGCCTCCCACTGAGTAGTGCTCCCAGTTTTAATGACAAAGGCAGACGCATTCGACTTCACTCCTTCAAGGTGAAATAACGATTATTTTTAACCTTAGGGATGAAGTATGGAAGGATGAATTGTGAAGAGTAATGATAAACGGAAAAATAAGTTTCCAGGGATGGGAATCGAACCCAGAGCAAGTTCGTACTGCATTGCAGAACTCATTAAGATGTTTCTTTGCAGTAATATACTCAGACATCCCCTATACCCTCATTAACTCTCTGAGTCAACTTATAATTTCAGTTCAACTTAATAGCTTCATGCTTTTCTTTTAGTTATTTTTTCATTCAAAAGGTTCTCAATTTTTTTTTCTATAAGTAAATTACTTTTACGGCATTTCTAATTTTATCTTGAATATTTTCTCAATTTTATCATTTATTCTTATTTATTTTTCTTTTATCATATTATATATCTTATTGAGATGTCATCATTATATTATTGTCCTATTTTATTTTCTCCTATATTTATAATATATATAAAAGTCAGTGTATGTATGTATGTGTGTTTGTTCCTATGTCGGCTATACACGTTCACAATACGTAACTAATCTGACTGAAATTTTTACAGTATATAGAGTAGAATCTGGAAAACCTATAGTGAAAATTTCAGGTCTCTATCCCGAATATTCTTCGAGTTATTTGCAAATTGCGTTGCAAATTTGCCCTTTCGCTCGCAAGCAGCGCCTCTAGCGGTGAAGATGGGAGATAATATCAGTTGACCTAATGTACATGTAAAACATGTTTTAACAGGACGTGGAGAAAAATCTGAAGATATATTTATCAGATTTTTAGCCAAGAAAAATTCAAATTGACAGATTCAGGGCATAAATAGTTGTATTTTAGTTTAAAAATGATGATGACAATATTTCTGTATCATACTTGATTATGAAGAAAAAGGCATTTCCTTATCGTGCAACTAAAAGTTGCTGATGGCTGGCGCCATCTATCGGAATAAATATAAACTATTCTCGTTGATTTTTAATTATTCCAGAATTGGCCAAATACCCATTCTTGATTAATCAAGAAAAGCTAACCACGGACGCGTTTCGGGCTGTTGGCCCTCATCAGCGTGGTGCAAGCTGTACCTCAACGACCAAGAAATTGGTCCTTAAGGCATCCTGAAAAATCATGAAACGGGTAGTTAAGGCCAGAATTGCGTGAGGACGCTACACAATGTGAAAAAATAGTACAAATGTAACATTGTACTGGGATAAGGTGCATAAATGAAGAAAAAGGCATTTCCTTATCGTGCAACTAAAAGTTGCTGATGGCTGGCGCCATCTATCGGAATAAATATCAACTATTCTCGTTGATTTTTAATTATTCCAGAATTGGCCAAATACCCATTCTTGATTAATCAAGAAAAGCTAACCACGGACGCGTTTCGAGCTGTTGGCCCTCATCAGCGTGGTGCAAGCTGTACTTCAACGACCAAGAAATTGGTCCTTAAGGCATCCTGAAAAATCATGAAACGGGTAGTTAAGGCCAGAATTGCGTGAGGACGCTACACAATGTGAAAAAATGTACAAATGTAACATTGTACTGGGATAAGGTGCATAAATGAAGAAAAAGGCATTTCCTTATCGTGCAACTAAAAGTTGCTGATGGCTGGCGCCATCTATCGGAATAAATATCAACTATTCTCGTTGATTTTTAATTATTCCAGAATTGGCCAAATACCCATTCTTGATTAATCAAGAAAAGCTAACCACGGACGCGTTTCGAGCTGTTGGCCCTCATCAGCGTGGTGCAAGCTGTACTTCAACGACCAAGAAATTGGTCCTTAAGGCATCCTGAAAAATAATGAAACGGGTAGTTAAGGCCAGAATTGCGTGAGGACGCTACACAATGTGAAAAAATAGTACAAATGTAACATTGTACTGGGATAAGGTGCATAAATGAAGAAAAAGGCATTTCCTTATCGTGCAACTAAAAGTTGCTGATGGCTGGCGCCATCTATCGTAATAAATACCAACTATTCTCGTTGATTTTTAATTATTCCAGAATTGGCCAAATACCCATTCTTGATTAATCAAGAAAAGCTAACCACGGACGCGTTTCGGGCTGTTGGCCCTCATCAGCGTGGTGCAAGCTGTACCTCAACGACCAAGAAATTGGTCCTTAAGGCATCCTGAAAAATCATGAAACGGGTAGTTATTTGGCCAATTCTGGATTAATTAAAAATCAACGAGAATAGTTGATATTTTTTCCGATAGATGGCGCCAGCCATCAGCAACTTTTAGTTGCACGATAAGGAAATGCCTTTTTCTTCATTTATGCACCTTATCCCAGTACAATGTTACATTTGTACTATTTTTTTCACATTGTGTAGCGTCCTCACGCAATTCTGGCCTTAACTAGCCGTTTCATGATTTTTCAGGATGCCTTAAGGACCAATTTCTTGGTCGTTGAGGTACAGCTTGCACCACGCTGATGAGGGCCAACAGCCCGAAACGCGTCCGTGGTTAGCTTTTCTTGATTAATCAACAATGGGTATTTGGACAATTCTGGAATAATTAAAAATCAACGAGAATAGTTGATATTATTCCGATAGATGGCGCCAGCCATCAGCAACTTTTAGTTGCACGATAAGGAAATGCCTTTTTCTTCATTTATGCACCTTATCCCAGTACAATGTTACATTTGTACTATTTTTTCACATTGTGTAGCGTCCTCACGCAATTCTGGCCTTAACTACCCGTTTCATGATTTTTCAGGATGCCTTAAGGACCAATTTCTTGGTCGTTGAGGTACAGCTTGCACCACGCTGATGAGGGCCAACAGCCCGAAACGCGTCCGTGGTTAGCTTTTCTTGATTAATCAAGAATGGGTATTTGGCCAATTCTGGAATAATTAAAAATCAACGAGAATAGTTGATATTTATTCCGATAGATGGCGCCAGCCATCAGCAACTTTTAGTTGCACGATAAGGAAATGCCTTTTTCTTCATTTATGCACCTTATCCCAGTACAATGTTACATTTGTACTATTTTTTCATACTTGATTATGTAATAAAAATCATATAGGGAAAAATCCAAAAAGCTGAGACCACGGGTGAAGCTAGTTTATTTTTAGTATGCAGTGACAAAATTCTCTAACAGAAAAACATTCATTCAAGCAGAAGACACAAAGCCAGATCATCCCTCTATAAAAATATCGCTTATCAGACAAAGTTTGGAGCGGGACGTTTCACAAGAGTGACATCCACGGCGCCAATTTATAATTGTTACGAATAGTATTCGAATAAAAACATTTAATTGGGCAAAAACCGGGCGTTGCCGGGTCATTCAGCTAGTTTATAATAATTTTAACTAAATTGTGCCCAAATTATTTATTTTGATTTTATATTAGGTTGGTTAGGTCATCAATAATGTTATTTCATTTCCCCCAAACAAACTTTAATCACCGGAGCCACATTCTATAGTATATTTTAAACTGTATAATAATCACCCTTTTAGTATATGTCACATATCTTCCAATTGGTTAGAGCGATACCTTATAAGATCATACCCTTCTATTAAAATGTACACTGTTCCTATTTACTACCACCCCCATACCTTTGATATATTGACATATCTTTATTAATATAACCTGTACAATCTTATTTGTATTTAAACTAAAAATGGTGACGTCAAATATAAGCCAAAGGAGCGGGTTGTTGGGGGACAGCTGCGGGCAGAGGGGAGGAAATAGACGACGTCCAAATGGGGACCCCCTTCAGGGTTTTATATAGACGACCCCTGTCAACAGGGTTTTAGCAGAGGGGTCGAGTGGGAGTATGTTGTACAGTGTGTCCATCGGCAGACCGCTTCTGTCTTTCTCGGTCTCTCTCTCAAGGTCTCGGTGATAGGCTTCCAAGTTTGTGTCCTGGCCTCTACCTGTCCGTTGGCTGTCCCCGATCACTCTCGTTGCTAACATCTAGCCCTGCCCCTGCTGTCTGCGTGTGGGAAGAACATTAGACTCTCTCACGTACACGACTGCCAGTTTATTCATACATCGGCAGATCATTTGCAACAATATATGTAATATTATATATGCGCGTGTGTGTAGAAAAATAGCACAAAAGTGTATATTGTACTGGGATATTTCATAAATTATAAAAGAAAAAAAGGACATCAACTTTATCAGGCAACTGAAAGTTGGCTTGCGCCATTAATCAGAATAAATATCAGCTTTAAATATTTAATTTTTATATTATATTCATCTAGTCATGATGACATCATAAATTATATTTTGCTTTATCAATCATCTGTTTAGTAATTTATTACTATGTTACAATGTTTATATCTAACATTTCAGAACTTGAGTAAATAATTTATCTCTCTCTTTTATATTCATTCTGTATTTAACCTTATATAACCTTATATGGACATTGTAATAGAGAAGTTTCAATCTCTCTCTTTCACCACACAATATATTGTTGCATCAATTCTAATTCGCCTTACATTTATTCAAAATATTCTATGATATTCAATTTTTATTTAAAACAGTAGAATATCATCATTTCTTTTTATAGTTTCATCACTTTTCATAGTTTCATTCCTTTTGTAATATTGTTATTGTACATATATCTTGATTGGTTATTGGAGCGAGAGAGGACCTATATCTAGATTGCGAAACACGACCTACGAGGAAGACAACGAATAAATAAACGTAATAGCTTTAAAAGATAATTTATTTTTATTTACTCTAATTTATTTGAATTGAGTATGGAAACCCGCTCGGGAAACGTGTATAACAACAAGAAGGAAGAAACCAAGGTCGACGGCCCTGTAAAGCTGCAACTTGGTGCAAAAATATCTCTTATCCAACTTGACTCTATAGAGCTTATCCTTCACCTGCGCAGAGATAGCACGTCCTATTTTTAACATTAATCTTTTGTTTTCTCGATAAGGATAAAAACTGATTAAATCATTGTCTTCTTACTTTGTGACTTTACCTTCTTTTTTCTTATTTCTAGAAATACGGTGTCTACAGAGTATGAACATAGACTAATACAAAGTTTCTAAAATATCATATTCATCTTTTAAAATATTTTATTTAACATGCCTTCCATAGCTGTATATTGTGGCACCAAGAGTCAGCTTTGCAGAGTCGTCGACCTTGGCTGCCTCTTTCTTGGTGTTATACACGTTTTCCCGAGCGGGGTTTCCATACTCAAAGCAAATAAAGAATAGTAAATAAATATGATTCACTATTTAAAGTTATTATGTTTATTTATTCGTTGTTTTCCTCGTCGGTCGTGATCCGCAGTCTTGGTCCAGCTCCTCTCTCGCTCCGATTTATATGTGGTTTAAACGGGCTACTAACCAAAAGTAATGATTTTTGAGCCCAGCTCTCTCGCTCCAATAACCAATCAAGATATATGTACAATAAAATATTACAAAAGGAATGATGATAATCATAATAATCTGTTTTTTTTTTAAATAACATATTTTATATATATATATATATATATATATATTGCGTATGATATTGTTTTTTACAGCACAATACAACAATGTTGGCAAGTTTCTCTAGAGTGGAATGTCGAGGTGACGAATCCACTCCAGGGCCTCCTCTTTGAATAAATTCAGGGCGCATTAAAATTGATGTAACAGTATACAAACCTTTTAAACAATATTTAATTTACTTCAAGAAAATGGAGAAGTATGAAAATATCTGTACAATTGTTCGATTTGGATGATAATTCAATCTACTTATATATTTGCCCTTATTCTGTCTGTTTGTTTGTCTGTCTGAAGCTCACGGATGGGATTTTCATAACCATCGGTGGTTCAGTGGTAGAATGCTCGCCTGCCACGGCGGGCGGCCCGGGTTCGATTCCCGGCCGATGCATTTTTTTTTTTTTTTACAATTTTTAAAACTCATTTATATATTATACAAGAATGACATCCACGGCGCCAATTTATAATTGTAACGAATAGTATTTGAATAAAAGCATTTAATCGGGTAAAACCCGGGCGTTGGCCCGGGTCATTCGTATATAATAATTGTATAAACGAATGCAAGACAAAATCACCGCGAATGTTTCTTTTTTTTAAGGCAATTTCTTTTTAAGGGCAATTATCGTTATTTATCGTTAATTTTTGTTTCGATTTTATTGAAAAAAAAAACGATATGGTGCCTTTAAAAAATGATCTTTATTACTATGCAGTTTTCTATTTAGTCAATATACCTAAGTTCATGTTGCAAATGTAATTATCTCTATCGATTTAGTAGGTGAAATGCAAAAAAAAAATCGACATGATGAAATCTTTATGAAAATTCACATTTTTATTTTATATTTTCAAGACACACACAGTTTGGGGCGGGACGTTTCACAAGAGAGACATCCACGGCGCCAATTTATAATTGTAACGAATAGTATTTTAATTAAAACATTTTAAAAACACACAGTTTGGAACGGGACGTTTCACAAGAGTGACATCCATGGCGCCAATTTATAATTGTAACGAATAGTATTTGAATTAAAACGTTTTTAAAATATATGCGCACTCGGGTAAAACCCGGGCGTTGCCCGGCCATTCGTCTAGTCTGAAATATTTATCAGACTTCAGGGTTGTTAGGGTGTTCGATAATAAAATAATTTTTAAATTTTTTTGTAATTCAATTTTAATATTATTCCAAACCACATTGAAGTTTGAACACTCTCTTTGTCTATTGTTAATACTCAAAATATTCACACCCTTATTTTACAAAATTAATTTTGTCCATAATGATGTCGCGAAATTTGTTTAGAGTGAAATTGCTGGCTCGTCAGCTCCAGGGTTGCCGACGTCACTTCCTGTGGAGGTAACCCTTGCAAGGCCGCGTAGCCACGAGACTCATGCTCTTCTCTCCTTGTTTACTATTTTAACCTATATATATTTCCTCCATTTTCTTTAGATAAGAGTTGAGAAAGATATCACTCAATTTTCGAGCCTTAATTTAATAATAAAACCTGCTGAAATAGCTCTGTGTACCTCTAATTATTCAATTGCGACAATTGGTGGAGACGCCGGGTAAAGCCTTGAAATAATAAAAACGGCTGAATTGAATTTGAGGAGAAGTCTTCGATTAAGGGAATATCTCCTGATTTGGGATCGCTTGACGAAGAACCAATCATGATAAATAATGAATGTGGAGAAACCTCATCCCAAGTACCTTCAACTTACCTTTCTTTGCAAAAAGCCAAGATGTCCTTCCTCATTAGCTGGAGATGGAAGTCAAGACGCCCAAAAATGGCTGAAAGATTATAAAAGAGTTGCCAATACAATAGATGGGATGACACTATGTGTCTGGCAAATGCTGTGTTTTTTCTTGAAGGAACAGCTCGAAAATGGTTTGAAAATAATGAAGAAACTCTGACTTCCTGGGATGACTTTCAGAGGGCTCTAGGTGAAGCATTTGGCCAACAAGAAGAGGTAATTAAAGAAGCTGAGTCTCTACTGAAGAATAGAGCTCAGAAAGTGAAGGAATCTTCGGAGGCCTACATCCAGGACGTACTGTACCTATGTCAAGTAGTTAACCCCCGGATGGACGATGAAACCAAATTGGGACATCTGATGAAAGGAGTCGCCGAAGACATTTATCAGATATTGATTGCAAAAGATGTTGAAAATGTAAATAATTTCTTAAAGGAATGCCGGAAAATAGAAATTATGAGAAAGAGAAGAATATTGTGGCGAAGAAATATTTTATTATTTAATTTAATATTATTCAATGAAAATATATTCAACAGATTATAAAAATATATATTAATCTGTTTTTTGTGAAATCATCTTAAAATATTTCTTTGCTTACTTGCTTAAGATTCTCTAGCTGGATATAGTTGGGCTGACTTGTTAATAATTGTCGACTTGTCGCTGTGACGTCATCAATTAATACTTTTACATCTTAGGATATTTCAAGGCTTGATTTCTACGCTACAACTGGTGAAGAAGCTGGATCGATACCCATTCAGAAAAAAACGGAAAATTGACTCGGTTGAGCAAGAAGAAAAAACCATGAACATCAAGAAAGAAGCAACTACTCAGGTGGGTTCATTTTTTGTCCAACATCTACCTAGAAACCCCTCAATGTTCTCTGGTGAGGGTGTTGAAGATCCCCGTAGCTGGTTAAAAGGGTATGAACGTGTGGCGAAGCACAACCAATGGGATGAAACCCTTTGTCTCGCTAACGTTTATTTCTATCTTACTGGCACTGCTCTCAAATGGTATGAAAACAACGAGGAAAGCATCCAGACATGGACGGAGTTCATGTCACAATTAGAAAATGTATTTGGAAAAAATGAATGCTCAAGACTGCGAGCTGAGAAAATACTCAAAACTCGCGCACAATTAAAAGGAGAAAGCACCGAATATTACATCCAAGACGTCCTGCGCCTTAGCAAAGAGGTAGATCCACAAATGAATGAGGAAGATAAAATATCCCATCTGATGAAAGGGATAGCTGAGGAGCTCTACCAGGCACTTATCCCAAGGGATGTGCATAACACTGAGCAATTCGTCACCGAATGTCGCCGCATTGAAAGCATACACTGTAAGCGAGTGACCCCTACCAAATACGAGCGACTACCAAATGTGGCATCTCTCAGTGATCATGATGACAGGGCAGATCTGTCATCTATGATCAGGCAAATTGTTCGTGAGGAGGTACAGCGGGCATTAGGCTCTACTCGAGAGGAACCAAAAATTTCTACCATCGAAGATATGGTAAAAGAGGAGATTGGAAGAACCCTGGCGCCAATCTCAAAGCCTAGGAGAAGTTCCCCACAGAAGGAAAGACCCAGAGAGTTTTATAATAATAGATATGTGGCCCAAACGATAAGACCGCAGCAGCCAAAACAAGTAAACGGAAGACGCGATACCAACGAATGGCGAACCACGGAAGGTAAGCCAATCTGTTTCCACTGCGGACGCCCTGGCCACGTCGTGCGCTACTGCCGTGACAAGAGGAGAGAATATGAAGGAGAACAAACTTGGAATTACAAGCAGAGAGATAGGCTAGAGCCTAGAACATTCTATAATTCTCGGAGCAGCCAAGAGCCCAACGACGACCTGCCAAGAGAAAATAGACGCCGCTACCGAAGCCCCTCTCCTTACACTGGCCGAAAAGGACAATATTCGTCTCCTGATAGAAGACCCAGCCAGTCGCCTCGCCGTCCCCGTCAGGAAAACTAGAAGATGCGTCCTATTTTGGAGGTAAGGCCGCAAAATTTATAAATCCTCCCTTGTCGACCACATTAGAATTAAAAGAAAATTACATAGACATTAAAATAGAAGGAAAAATGACGCGTGCCCTCGTCGACTCAGGAGCCTCATATTCTGTCATTTCTGAGAGGTTCAGACTCAAACTAAGAAAAATAATGTTTGCCGAAACTGACGTCACATTACGAGTAGCCAACGGTAAAATTGTAAGACCAAAAGGACGCTGCACACTGAAACTGGACTTGAATGGACTACAGGAAAGCTTTGAATTTGTCGTTATGGAAGACTGTAGTCACGAAGTTATTCTTGGTTGGAACTTTTTGAAGTTATCTAGGGCGATAATTGATTCAGCTGACGACACACTCTTCTTAGAAAAATGTCTTTTTGAGGATACCCCTAAGAACAGCTCACCTCTCTACTCGGAATTGGAATATAGAATCGAACCCGCCTCTATTCAGTTAATAGAAGTAGCAAAGTCGTGACATTCCTAATGACGCAATTGTGGTGGCAGAATGTCGAAAAGAGCTATTGCTGGAAAGAGAACTAACGGCTCCCTCCTCTGTCATTTCACTTACCAATAACCGAGGTAAACTTTGGGTGGTGAATTGGAGTCCATATCCGAAACTAATCCCACAAGGGATGCATGTAGCCGATAGTGCTGTCATCGAAGATAGTCAATTATGTACTCTAGCTGATTGTAACCAAGTTGAAACAGAGGCGGAGCATTCTGAAGACCCAAAAATCTCGGAATTTTTTATAGATGATTCGCTTGATGAATCTCAAAAAGAAAAATTAAGAAATTTGTTAAAAAACTATATGGATATTTTCGAATTTAGTAAAAGAAAACAATTCAAGGACGTCAATGTTAAACACCGAAATTAACACTGGAGACCACCTACCGACCAAACAAAGACCTTACCGAGTTGCACCAAGAGAACGCCAAATTATTCAGGATGAGGTAAACAAGATGGAAAAACTTGACATCATTCAGCCCTCTGAAAGTCCGTGGGCCTCGCCTGTAGTATTGATAAGAAAAAAGGATGGAAGCTGGAGATTCTGCGTCGATTACCGCCGCCTTAACAAAATAACAAAAAAGGATGTCTACCCTCTCCCAAGGATCGACGACACTTTAGACTGCTTACGGGGAGCTAGATTTTATTCTTCCATGGACCTCCAATCAGGGTACTGGCAAATCGACGTAGAAGAATCGGACCGTGAGAAGACAGCATTCATAACTCCAGATGACTGTACGAGTTCAAAGTAATGCCATTTGGTTATGTTAATGCTCCAGCTACCTTCGAACGAATGATAGATAATCTTCTGAAGGGTCTTAAGTGGACCATTTGCTTGTGTTACCTCGATGACATCATCGTTTTTTTCAGATGGCTTTGAAGAACACCTAAGACGGCCTTCAACTTGTATTAAATTGCCTTAAGAAAGCCGGATTATGTCTCAATTCCAAGAAATGCAAGTTTGGGTGCAAAAACTATCACGGTTCTTGGACATGAGGTGAGTGAAAATGGAATTCGTCCCGACCAAGAAAAGATTCGAGCAGTCCGCGACTTCGCTACGCCAAGGTCATTGAAGGAAGTTAGAAGTTTTCTTGGCCTTTCATCCTACTACCGCCGCTTCATACCCAATTATGCCCACGTAGCCCAACCCTTGAATGACCTTTTGAAGAAAGACTCAGCATTTAATTGGAACCAGGAAGAGCAAAATGCATTTGAAGCTCTCAAGTCAGCGTTAATTTCCGAACCCGCTCTTGGACATTTTGATTACTCATCCCCAACCGAAATACACACTGACGCAAGCAACTACGGAATAGGAGCAGTATTAGTGCAGATACAAAAGGGAAAGGAAAGAGCCATTGCTTATGCATCCAGAACCTTAAATAAGGCAGAAAAAAATTATTCAACCACAGAAAGGGAATGCCTTGCCATCATTGGGCTATCAATAAATTCCGACCATAGTCTTTGGACAGCCGTTCACTATTGTTACAGACCACCACTCTTTGTGCTGGCTGACCAACCTCAAAGACCCATGTGGGAGGTTAGCAAGATGGGCACTTCGGCTGCAAGAGTTTGACGTCACTGTCGTGTATAGAGCGGAAGGAAACATCAGGACGCAGACTGCTTATCAAGAAGTCCATTAGAATACAGTGAAGATATGGAGGAAGATATTCCAAGCATAGTGACTTTGCAGAACTTTAGCGAAGAGCAGATGAATGATCAAGCTATTAGAAAAATCGCTGACAAATTACAAAGTTCTCCTAATAATTCCTTTGTAAAAATCGATAACACGCTCTACAGAAAAAATTATGATCCAATGGGGAAACCATGGCTTTTGGTGGGTTCCACGCCATTTAAGGGCAGGAATTACTGAAAAATTTCCATGATTCACCCACGGCTGGTCACCTCGGATTTACTAAAACCTATGACCGAATAAGAAAAAAGTATTACTGGCCCGGAATGTATAGAACAGTTAGAAGGTATGTGGCACACTGTTCAGATTGTCAGAGGCGTAAACATCAGCCCCAACTCCCCTCAGGGCACTTACAGCCAATACCTGTTCCTGAAGTTGCCTTTGAAAAGGTAGGGAATGGATCTCCTGGGGAGATTTCCAACATCAGAAGGTGGCAACCGTTGGATTATTGTATGTACGGACTACCTAACAAAATATGCGATAACTAAAGCTCTACCCACAAGTGAATCCATGGAAGTCGCCAAATTCTTAATTGAAGATGTCATCTTAAAGCACGGCGCGCCGAGGGAATTAATCACGGATAGAGGAAGGAACTTCACATCTTCAATGATAAGTGATCTGAACAACCAGTGCAGAATAACCCATCGGAAGACGACCGCCTATCACCCTCAAACAAACGGACTCACGGAGAGGTTGAATAAGACCATAGCAGACATGCTGTCCATGTATGTAGATGTCAACCATAAAGATTGGGACAGGATTCTTCCATTCGTTACATTTGCATACAACACAGCAAAACAAGAGTCTACTGGGTTCACCCCATTTTTCCTTGTACACGGGCGTGAAGCCGAGACTCCACTTGACGTGTTATTCCCCAAGTTATTGCCAGAAGACGACGATTTCATCCAAACTCTAGGGCAAGAGCCGAAGAAGCACGAAAAACTGGCACGTATCCACTCCATGAGATCTCAAGGTAGCAATAAACATCGCTATGACGCCCATCACAGAAATATAATTTATCAGCCTGGAGATCTTGTATGGATCTTATTCCTGTGCGTAAAGTGGGATATTCGGAAAAACTAATGAGACGTTACTTCGGCCCATACAAAGTAACCCGAAAAAATATCTGAATGTGACCTATGAAGTTGAAACATTCGGAAACCAGCAAGGTCGTCGTAAAACAAAAGATTTAGTTCACATTGGTAGGATGAAACTTATTTAAACCCAGAGGACCAGGAGGACCAGCTAGAAGAGGACCCAGAAGATGACTCGACAAACTTCCAGGAAGAAGACATCCCCCACTGAACGAACACAACAACCACAGACCCGCGAAGAGATCTCAGGCCCTATCACCCCGTTCTCGAGCCTTGAGACTGAGGATGTAAGTCTCCTTCTGAGCATCGGGTCGATGCTCTTTATAGGAGGAGGCTATGTGGCGAAGAAATATTTTATTATTTAATTTAATATTATTCAATGAAAATATATTCAACAGATTATAAAAATATATATTAATCTGTTTTTGTGAAATCATCTTAAAATATTTCTTGCTTACTTGCTTAAGATTCGCTAGCTGGATATAGTTGGGCTGACTTGTTAATAATTGTCGACTTGTCGCTGTGACGTCATCAATAAATACTTTACATCTTAGGATATTTCAAGGCTTGATTTCTACGCTACAATATCTTCAAGATTTGAAAGACTTCCAAATGTAGCTCCAATGGCCTATGAGGAAGAAGATCTTCCATCGTTTGATTAGAAGAATTGTCCAAGAAGAGATACAGAAAGTAATAGCCCCACCAGGACTGACCACAGATTCGATAGAGGACATGATAAGAGAGGAGGTGAAAATGAATTTGTCGCCAATCTCTAAAAGACCGTCAGTTCTAGTAAGGAACCAATTAAGACCATTCAGGACGTAATGAGCCATCCAAAAGAAACTGAATATTCTTCTTCCCCAATTCTGCCGAAATCTCAACAATGGAGGACTCCAGACGATCGCCTCTTATGTTTCCATTGTGGAAGACCTGGTCACGGTCGTCAGGTATTGTCGGGAGAGGAGTCAAGTTTTCGCGGATGCTCGCCCCAGGAGGGAACCCAGGAGACCCACAACACTGGGCGACTATAATGCCAAATATTAAGGAAATAGACCCTAGGATTACTCCAGCTCGCCAACCTAGGAGTGCCTCACCGTATCCGGGGAGGAGGATAAGTACAGGACGCAGGCCATCAAGATCACCTGTTGGGGTAAACAGCCGCCCATCGTCAAGAGAAAGGGAGGAAAACTAGAACTGGCGACCTGCTTAGGAGGTAAGGCCGCACGAATATTAAATCCTCCGTCGACGACTTCCACCAAATTGAAGAATAATTTTGTTAAGATCACTATAAAAGGGAGTGAGGTACTTGCTTTGGTGGACTCTGGAGCAGACTATTCAGTTATATCAGAAGATTTCCGTCGTCATATAAGAACTCCTTTGTTATCTAGTAAAGGACCAATTATAAGAGTAGCAAAACTCCAAATGCGTCAGAGCCCTAGGACGATGTGTTCTAAAGATTAACGTAAATGAATTAACCCAACCATTCGAGTTATTGTACTATCTGAGTGTAGTCATAAAGTTATCCTTGGTTGGGGACTTTCTGAAATTAACTCAAGCCAAAATTAATTGCGGGGAAAATGAGCTTCACTTAAAAGAAGCTCCTATGAAGGAAGAACTCTGTCCAGTAGACACCGTTTACACTTTAGAGGATAGCATTATTCCACCCAACTCATCAAGCAAATAATTGTTGTCTGTAGCAACATTACGGGAGTTCAAGAAGTTCTGATTACTTGCTCTAAAGCTGCTTACTTTGGATAAAGAAATAATTATTCCGGCCTCCCGTTGTCAGTCTCAGCCATGGAAGGAGCAAGGTTTGGATGGCAAATGGGAGTGACTTTGCAAAGATCATTCCTGCAGGGATGAAAAGTTGCTGAAATATCTTCTAATTGACACCAGTAATTTATGCTGCATAGAGGAGACAATGATGAGTTTGAGAAAAATGAAAATAGATGCCTCTGAGGACTTGGATAAACTTGTGACACTTATAGATTACTGATATATCCAATGAAGATAGAGTGAGACTGTTGGATGTTCTTAGGAGGTACACAGATGTATTTGAATTTCAAAAAGCAAACCTCAAAACTTAATCATTGAAAGTTAAACATTGCATTGTTCCTGGAGATCATGCCCCTATTAGCAACGCCCATATAGAGTGTCACCAAAAGAAAGAAGCATTATTCAGACAGAAGTGGACAAAATGCTTAAACAAGGAATAATTGAACCATCGGATAGTCCCTGGTCCTCTCCTGTCGTTTGTAGTTAAAAAAGAAAGATGGAACCTGGAGGTTCTGTGTGGACTACCGCGATTAAACAAAATAACCAGGAAAGACGTATACCCGTTACCCCAGAATTGATGACACTCTGGACTCGTTGAGAGGAGCTTCCATATTCTCTACGATGGATTTGAAATCGGGGGTATTGGCAGATCGAAGTTGATGAAGCTGATCGTGAGAAGACTGCTTTCGTAACGCCTGATGGCCTTTTCGAATTTAGAGTAATGCCTTTCGGCCTTTGTAACGCCCCCCGCGACCTTCGAAGGATTATGGATAATCTCCTACGAGGACTCAAGTGGACCATCTGTCTCTGCTACTTAGATGACATCATAGTATTTTTCTAAAACTATGGACGAACATCTACAACGTCTGAAATGGTGTTGAGCTGCTTTTCAAAAGCTGGTCTCAGACTTAATTCAGAGAAATGTAGTTTTGGTACTAGCCAAATGAAGGTATTGGGACACTTGATTGATGGATGTGGTATTTATCCCGATCCAGACAAAGTAGAAGCTGTGATGAAATTTCCAAGACCAAAGAATGTCTCAGAAGTCAGGAGCTTTTTGGGTCTCTGCTCCTACTATCGTCGATTCATTAAGAGCTTTGCTGCCATAGCAGGGGCCGTTTAACGAACTACTAAGAAAGGAAGTAAGATTCATATGGACTGATAGTCGGGAAGCTTCGTTTAATCAGTTGAAGTCGGCTCTGACTTCTGAACCCGTTTTAGGTCACTTTGATGAGACTACACCAATCTACGTCCATACCGATGCCAGTGGCTATGGCGTCGGTGCTGTTTTAGTACAAATAAAAGATGGGGGGTGAGAAACCAATTGCCTATGCATCCCGAACTCTATCTAAAGCAGAGAAAAACTATACCATAACGGAAAAGGAGTGTTTGGCGGTAATTTGGTCAATCAACAAATTTCGACCTTACCTGTTTGGCCGCCCTTTTTTCTATCGTGACTGACCATCATTCCTTGTGCTGGCTAGCGAATTTGAAAGACCCTTCTGGACGTCTCGCAAGATGGGCTCTGCGACTTCAGGAGTAGGAAGTTACTGTCTGCTATAAAAACGGTCGCAAGCACAAGGACGCCGATTGCCTTTCCAGAAGCCCATTACCTGACACTTCGGAAGAAACAGAGGAAGATATACCTTCCCTGGCAATATTGACTGATGTTGAAAAGGAACAAAAGCAAGATCCTTTATTAGCAAAGATACTGAAAAACTGTGGAGATCCGAATTTAAAAGATTTTCCATTATTGATAACATACTTTATAAGAAAAATTATGATCCCATAGGGCGAACCTTGGTGGTTAGTGGTTCCAAAGGTCCTTACGATTAGAAGTTCTTAGATCGCTTTATGACTCCCCTACAGCCAGTCATCTAGGGTTTGCTAAAACGTATGACAGGATACGCAGAAGATTTTACTGGCCGGGTCTCTTCAGAAGTGTTCGCAATTATCTCGGACATTGCAGAGAATGCCAACGGACGTAAGAGCATACCCCAACTACCACCTGGAAATCTTAAACCCATAATTCCGTCCTCAGCTCCCTTCCAGAAAATAGAGTTGACTTGTTGGGTAGATTCCCCTTGACTAGAGATGGCAACCGTTGGTGATTGTTTGCACAGATTACCTCACTAAATATGCAATAACGAAAGCAATTCCAACCGGAGGAGCAGTTGATGTCGCAAGGTTTATATTGGAATGAGATCATACTCAAGCATGGAGCTCCTAGAGAAATGATTACGGATAGAGGGCGCTCATTTCAAGCAAAACTCATTAAAGACTTACCAAAATGGTGTCGAATGTCGCAGCACTTTACAACGCCTATCACCCACAGACAAACGGCCTGACCGAGAGATTCAATAAGACCCTGGTAGAAATGTTATCAATGTACGTTGACGTAGAACAAAAGAATTGGGACTCTGTTTTGCCCTTTGTTACTTTCGCTTATAATACGGCAAGACAGGAAACTACAGGCTTTTCACCCTTCTATTTAGTACATGGACGAGAGGCGGAAACAATGCTAGACACTCTGTTACCCTACCAGCCAGGTTACGAAGAAGACGAGTACATAAATCAGCTAATACAGATGCTGAAGACGCCCGCCAGCTAGCCCGCCTTACACACCCTCAGAACTCAGGACATCGATAAAGCACGATACGATGCGAGACATAAGCCTGTACATTACAACGTTGGTGACCTCGTCTGGATCTTCACACCCGTACGGAAAGTTGGGCCTATCAGAGAAGCTTTTAAAAAAATACTTCGGCCCATATAAAATAACCAAGATATCGGATGTTAACTACGAAGTAATGACGGTGGACGAATCTCGCAGAAGGAAGAGTTCCAAGGATGTAGTTCATGTGTTACGTATGAAGCCCTACCAAGATCCTGAACAACAGAACAATATCGTTTAAAATATCTTTCGGTGTAAATATGTAAATATGATAATTTAAACCAATAACCCTATATTATGTAATACATATAACAAGCTTGTCATGTTGTATATAGAACTAATTATAAACTACAACTAATTATACGCATATTGACGTGTGTCCTTGTATCTCCAGATGTAATGTACTGAGGATGAATAAATAAAATATAATAGATTAAAGCTAAGTTAAGAGCCAAAGAGAGAATCACAAGTGACTTCTAAAGATAGATTGGACCCCGACAGTCTGTCGCCAGTGTCCGGTGTCCATCGACACGTGCATGACCCAATTCTCTTAGTCAGGGCGGTCGTATAAAAAGGCCGCGTAGCAACAGCCAGTTCAGTTGAGTTCCAGTAAGTTCCCCATCTGCGTGTCGCCGGTTGTCACCAACTCATCGACGATGTAAAACAGTAAGAAAACTTCTCGATCTCCATCTTTGCTCTTGGCTCGCTTTTTATCTATTCAAGAACTTCCCTTCTACAACGTGTCGCTTCGTTTTTTGTGTGTGTGGACATTCCCCAGTTTTCCACTCTGCCTCGACCACGACTGCCTGTACCCTGTGAGAACTGTTAAAGATCCTACAAGGTGCAGAGAGGTACGGGAAAACTCTCCACCCCTGACTGTCCCTCGCGGTTACTACAGGTTTGACCCTCGTTGGCCACAACTTATAGCGAGAGTCGACGAGGTTCTACAACAGGCTTACCAAACACCAACACAATATTACAGCTAGTCGACAGGCTCTCAACACAATATTACAGATAGTCGACAGGATTACCACAACGAAGGAGGCCACAACGAAGAAGGTAAAAAGACTGTCCAGATAGATAGAAGAGCCAAGAAGCAGAGATGGAGGAACAAGCACGCCAATCCAACGAAACGACCAAACAATCTTCCCCCCAACGACACAGCCGAACATCCCGCAAAATAAGCCGTGAGAAGTTACCCACCTTCGACCTTACAACGCAACCATCCAGACGACATGCCACCATCGCCAAACAGAAGTCACAAGCTTCTACAAGCTCTACATGGGACGCCTTCCACGTCATCAGGACAACAACCAAAGACCAAGTCTCCTGACTGAACAATCATAAAAACTGTGAGTTTTTTAAAAATCTACTTAACTCTCTCTTCATGCTAACAACTTGATTTTCCATAAATTTAATGTTTATTTTACTGTAATTATTTTTAAATCAAATTTTACCATTTTATAGCATTTCAATTCAAATTTTAAATATTGTACACCCTCATTTATCATTTTCTACTTTATTTTAAGCAACTTTTAAATTTTAATTCATTACTTGCAATCTTACAGTTTTAAAAAATCATATTATAGTTAAATTACTCGAATCATAATTCTAAACTTATTTGTGTGTTTCTCTTAATACCTTATTTTTATACTAAAAAACACCAATGTCTTAATTAAATACACAAAACGTTACAAAAAATCATTGTTATGTTCACTATTTTATGTACACGTCCCATTCAAATTATAAGTCACTATCATGCCATTGCCCTTTTACAAGTATAATTTTCGCACTAACATAAGCAACGATTTAAAAAATATATTCAAATTTAATAAACATAGGTGAAACGCATTTTTAAAAATACAAAAATCGAAAGATACAATATCTTCAAAAGCACAACTAGAAATGTAACTGTCCTTCCCCAAAACAAGTTAAAAATTCCAGCATAGCTACACTCCCTCGTCCTTTTCTTTTACATGCATAATTATTAATAATTCACACATCCCTCGTAACGAACTTCACACATTCCCCATCACTTTCTCCAATTGGCCACATCTATTAACGCGCGATTTAACAACACGTCCAATTTCGAGCAACACGAGCTCCATATCGTCGCGAACACAAAGATTTCACGATAAACATACCACCTCTATAACAATCTGAAAATGCTCGATGTGTTTCGTACAACCACCACCCATGACTAATAAATTTGTTATTTTTCGGAAACAAGTTAGATGCTGTACCAAGAACAGACTTCACGTGACACCTTTCTATTCAATCCACTTACTAAGTGTCACACAGCGCACCACAACAATTTTCTCACTTAACAGGCCCAAGACGCCTTCATGCCTGTGACACCTCACCAAAGCGTGTCTACGTTGAAGTCGCACTTTTATTCACATCTAAACCTGACATCATTGAATAACATTTTTTATTAAGCCCGCAACATCGTCGAGACACAACACTTACGAACACCAAGAAAACTATATTTTCAAACAGAAGAAAAATTGTATTTTCAAACAGCAAGAGGAGATAACTCAACTCGGGACGTAGGCCAGACATGGGATCATGTGACAGTCGGTAACAAAGGGTCGGCAACAAAGGACCGCCTACGTAAATAAACAACCCAGCTATGTCGGTCGGCATCAAAGGGCATGACACATGTTGATATCGACACCAATTACAACCGCCATGTTAAAATGACACCTCCAGTTGCAGTCCGCCTGTACTTGAAACACGTGATCCAACTCGCAGAATGGATAGATTGCAGCACTTATAACTAATTGACTTACCAATCATTACCCAATTTACTTATTAATTTGAACTTTAATATTGAAATATTATAACATTTTATATCTTTAATTATCATTATGTGTTTTACAACTTTTACATTATTTTCACGCCCAGTATGGAATATTTTTTCTAAACTAGAACGCCAGCTTTTATAATGTTAACCCTTTATTGTTATATATTACAATCATCTTCGTCAATACCATCCAATTTTAAGAATCAAGATCGCTCCCCGTCTGGTCTCACATAATATAATCGGGAAGATCTGGCAAAGACCAACTTCTCAGACCGGACCAAAGCGACATAGGGCCACATTGCCTCCCCATAGGTCAAACTAAAGACACCAATAATCTTGGACCTACACCTAGACATTGTGTGAATATGTTCCTTTCTTTTTTTTTCAGGAACGAATATTTTTTGCTTTCTTTTAACTTTTCTTCAAAAGAGACATTTTTGCTCCATTTGTTACTACTTAACATTTATCTAATTATTATATCTTTTATATTTTGCTAATTCATTATTATATCTTTTATATATTACTAATTCTAATTATTATATCTTTTATATTTTGCTAATTCATTATTATGTCTTTTGTATATTACCTGTTTGATTTTATCCCTTATACTGTTGTTATCCGCAATCATATTTCTATCTTTTTATTCACTATATTTTTGTTTAAATAACTTTATTATATGACAATGTTTATCATCAACTATCGGGCATCTACAACAATCGTTTTTCAATAATCCTACTTACTAACTAATTCCCTATACTTTCTCACTACCTATTTCAGCCATTGCTTCGAACGATAGTAGAAACGACAGCACTGCTTGACAATTTTTCTTTTGATTTCGTAATTCAACAAACTCTTTGAAAACACCGTTCCCCAGAAGTACAAGTCTCGACTTTTTGGTCTGAACACGTTTCAAAAGTTTATTTCAATCATCCGCAGAGCACATCACCAACGCATGCACCAAGCGTTCACTTTTTTTCAACTTTCAATTTTTTTCAGCTCTAGCGGACCACAATCAACCTTTGATTTCAAGTCAAGTCAGACCACCTACTGTCGCTCCAACAATTCTACTTATCGCATGGCTCTACCACCCCTTTCAATCATATTAAGTCTTTTCTTCAACAACTTTTCAACCCAATAACCCTACAATTGTGACAAAGCACTGTAACCTTATACAGGATCGCAGGTGAAACATTGCCTAGGAAGACGCACAAGTCTATATCCTCGCTTTGCACCTGGATCTCAGTATTTGATTGTCTGTGCAACACTTACAATTGCATATTCTTCAACCCCTAACCCTTTCCAACGCCCGCCAATAATCTCTTAGAACATCATCATTATTTTTTTTAGCAAACAAAGGTTTACCTACAGTTCTCTTTTATAATGGATATCATAACTTTTAATTAAACATAAGTTTATTTTTATAATTTTCAGATATAGCCAAATAAACATCTTGTTATAGCCCTTTTCCCTCACAGTTTTAATTAATTAAAATAAATTCTAATTACTTACCTGTGTTAGAGAGGCTTTACCCGCTTAAACCCGGATAAACCCTTTCACTCACGGGGCCCATCTATGATAATTTAAACCAATAACCCTATATTATGTAATACATATAACAAGCTTGTCATGTTGTATATAGAACTAATTATAAACTACAACTAATTATACGCATAATTGACGTGTGTCCTTGTATCTCCAGATGTAATGTACTGAGGATGAATAAATAAAATATAATAGATTAAAAGCTAAGTTAAGAGCCAAAGAGAGAATCACAAGTGACTTCTAAAGATAGATTGGACCCCGACAGTCTGTCGCCAGTGTCCGGTGTCCATCGACACGTGCATGACCCAATTCTCTTAGTCAGGGCGGTCGTATAAAAAGGCCGCGTAGCAACAGCCAGTTCAGTTGAGTTCCAGTAAGTTCCCCATCTGCGTGTCGCCGGTTGTCACCAACTCATCGACGATGTAAAACAGTAAGAAAACTTCTCGATCTCCATCTTTGCTCTTGGCTCGCTTTTTATCTATTCAAGGAACTTCCCTTCTACAACGTGTCGCTTCGTTTTTGTGTGTGTGGACATTCCCCAGTTTTCCACTCTGCCTCGACCACGACTGCCTGTACCCTGTGAGAACTGTTAAAGATCCTACAAGGTGCAGAGAGGTACGGGAAAACTCTCCACCCCTGACTGTCCCTCGCGGTTACTACAGGTTTGACCCTCGGTTGCCACAACTTATAGCGAGAGTCGACGAGGTTCTACAACAGGCTTACCAAACACCAACACAATATTACAGCTAGTCGACAGGCTCTCAACACAATATTACATAAATAATAAACATCGGGACGCTGTTCTTCTGGGGAAGGAGGTGATGTCGCGAAATTTGTTTAGAGTGAAATTGCTGGCTCGTCAGCTCCAGGGTTGCCGACGTCACTTCCTGTGGAGGTAACCCTTGCAAGGCCGCGTAGCCACGAGACTCATGCTCTTCTCTCCTTGTTTACTATTTTAACCTATATATATTTCCTCCATTTCTTTAGATAAGAGTTGAGAAAGATATCACTCAATTTTCGAGCCTTAATTTAATAATAAAACCTGCTGAAATAGCTCTGTGTACCTCTAATTATTCAATTGCGACAATATAAATATTGTGGCGAAGAAAATAATTAATATTTATATTTTAATTTAATTATTCAATGGAGATATTTAACAGATTATATAAATATATATTACTCTGTTTATCTAAAATAATGATCAAAATATTTCTTTGCTTGCTTGCTCGATATTCTCTAGCTGAAGATAGTTTTGTTGAGTGGTAGAATATTGTCGACTGGTCGCCGTGACGTCATCAATAAATACGCTCACATCTTAAGATATACAAAGACTTGATTTCTACTCTACAATATATATATCAATTATTTTTCCCTCCCCATCTACTTATATTTTTGCCTTATTCTGTCTGTTTGTCTGTATGTCTGAAGCTCACGGATAGAATGCGCGCCCATTGGCTGCCAGCGAACACGTGGCCTCCCTGCCCCCCTCTAGACAACCCTGTTATCAGCTGTGCGATACATACACCTGTCTATAGCGGCCACTCTAGACAACCCTGTTATCAGCAGTGTGCTACATCCACCTGTCTAAACAGACCACTCTGTCTATAGCGGCCACTCTAGACAACCCTGTTATCAGCTGTGTGATACATCCACCTGTCTATACAGACCACCCTGTCATAGCGGTCACTCTAGGCAACCCTGTTATCAGCTGTGTGATACATCCACCTGTCTATACAGACCACCCTGTATATGGCGGCCATTCTAGACAACCCTGTTATCTGCTGTGTGATACATACACCTGTCTATAGCGGCCACTCTAGACAACCCTGTTATCATCAGTGTGTTAAATTCAACTGTCTATACAGACCACCCTGTCTATAGCGATCACTCTAGGCAACCCTGTTAACAGCAGTGTGATACATACACCTGTCTATACAGACCACCCTGACTATAGCGACCACTCTAGACAACCCTGTTATCAGCTGCCTGTCTATACAGACCACCCTGTCTATAGCGGTCACCTTAGGCAACCCTGTTATCATCAGTGTGTTACATTCACCTGTCTATACAGACCACCCTGTCTATAGCGGTCACCTTAGGCAACCCTGTTATCAGCAGTGTGATACATCCACCTGTCTATACAGACCACCCTGTCTATAGCGACCACTCTAGACAACCCTGTTATCAGCTGTGTGATACATCCACCTGTCTATACAGACCACCCTGTCAATAGCGACCACCCAAGACAACGTTTTTAAAATATATTCGCACTCGGGTAAACCCCGGGCGTTGCCCGGGCCTTTCGTCTAGTTGAATATAAGCAAACATATTTTTTAAACTTAATTCTTTTGACGTTATGTGGCGCTGAGTTTGTTGTTGACACACATTAAAATGTTATAATACCTTGATAAAGGTTGGCGTTCAGCCGACTGAAATATTGGTAAAATAAATGATATTGTAACCAAGTATTTATTCATTTTGTTATTTTTATTAACAGAGTGGTCATTTTTTTCATATTTATATTTTTGCTACTCTGTAAATTTCCCTCGTGGCTTATCTTCTGTTTACCTTTCATAGTTTGTCCTTGCCTGAAATAAATTTTGTTTCCTCCTGAAGTTTTTGTCTTCCCTAATTTTCCACGTGGCAATATTTTTATCCCACTATCTTAGTCTAACTAACAATGCAAGTGAACAAATTATCAAATTTCTAGATGGTCGGTTGGCAAGGATTCAATTTCTATATTTCCATATAAAACTTATATATTGCAACAACTCAACTCTCAGAAACTGTTGTGAGAAATATTATAATAATACTACTCTGATCAAAAAGTTTCGACACTTTGCTCATAAGTTAAAAAAACTTTATTATTCTACCAAATTCAAATTTTCCCTTTCAAAGGAGTCCCCGTTGGCCGCGATGCACTTCAGCCACCTTTTTTTTTCCAGTCGGCAAAACACTTCTGGTAGTCTGCTTTCAGGATCACCTTCATGGCCATTTTTCGATTCCATTTTTATCTTTCTATGCTCTGAAATTTCCGACCCTTTAACTTTTTTTGAGCTTTCCAAAAAGGAAGAAGTCGCAGGGGAACAAATCGGGACTGTAGGGGGGCTGGGGGAACACAGAGGTTGAGTGGTTCTGCAGGAACTTCGAGATTTTGAGTGCTGTGTGCGCCGGCGCGTTATCGTGGTGGAGGATCCCACGACTGCTCCTCCACTGCTCCGGCCGTTTCTGCCTGATCGCTTCCCTCAATCGCCTCAAAACTCCCAGGTAGGAGTCAGCAGTTATTGTAGAGCCTTGTTGTTGAAATTCATGATGAACGATGCCCTGGTAGTCGAAGAACACCGTCAACATGACCTTGACTTTGCTGGGAGCCTTCCTCGCTTTCTTTGGTCTCGGCACATTTTGAAGCGCCACTCAGATGCCTGTTGGGTGTTTCCGAATCGAAGCTGTATATCCATGCTTCGTCTCCAGGAATGACCCTCTTCAGCAATTCGGGGTCGTCGGTTTTCGCTTCGAGATTGAGACTGGCCGTGTCTTTCCGGGCGTTCTTTTGATCAAAAGTCAAATCTTTGGAAACGAGAACGGCGTTTAGTCTTCTCACTCTTAAAATCTCCTTTATTATCGATTGAGTCGACCTGAATGATATCCCTGCTTCTTCGGCGACCTCCCTGACAGTTATTTGTCCCGACCCTCCTTGAAGCGCCTGTACCACTCGAAAACTCGTCTTCGGCTCATGACGGCATCCCCGTAGGCTGTTTGCAACATCCAAAAAAATTCGGCACCCTTGAATTCGTTTTTCACACAGAACTTGATGCATATTCGTTGATCATCCATTTCAGTGACTAACGAAATCGAAGCACGGGCAAAATGGCTTCACTTCGAACAGCCGCTGATCGCGCTGTTGTGGCGCGTGATTTTTGAAAATTGGCAGGTCTCCAAGCCAAGGACGACGCTTGCGTTTGCCACAAACCGAGAGAAAATATATTGAGTTTTCAGGAATTTATGAGCAAAGTGTCGAAACTTTTTGATCAGAGTAGTATTATATAAAAAAAGATAAAACTTATTTTTTCAGCGATTTCAAGTTCCTATATAAAATTTTCTTGGAATTACACGCAGTAAAACTGTCAAAAATCAATAAATATGTTAATTGATCTATTATAAATGAGTATGCTGGTATCAATACAATCATGTATATATTTATCTTCATTATACATGGTTGTCCCAAAATTTAGTAAACAATTTCAAAAATTCAAATACCAATATTATTCGTCGTTATGTATAAAGTCTTTGTATGAGGTAAGAAGTAATTGTATTATGTATTATTATGCATTCACCATAATAATATTATTCGCCAAGTAAAAAAAAATCATTAACTTTCGAGACAATCTTATAACTTGATTTTTTCAGCGATTGCTAAAGACATCAAAGGAATAATAAATCCAAATATTAAGGTCCTATCTGAAACGTTTTTAGAATTACGACCAAGAAACTGTCAAAAATAAAAAAATATGTTAATTTATCTGTTATAACTGAGTATTCTGGTATCAATACCATCATGTTTATATTTATTTTTAATATATCTATATATTGTAACAGATTATTTATGATTTTATTAGCAGAGTATTTTTTTTTAATGTTTATATTTTGCTACTCTGTACACTTCCCTCTTTTGCTTATCTTTTGTTTATCATTCATAGTTTGTTCTTGCCTTAATAAATTGTTGTCTCATCCCGAAATTGGTCTTCTCTAATTTTACATGTGACAATATTGTAGCAAGGTGTTTTTTATTTTATTAACAGAATATCATTTTTGATTTTTATATTTTGCTACTCTGTAAACTTCCCTCATTGCTTATATTTTTTATCATTCATAATTTGTATTTGCCCTCTTAATAAATTGCTTTGTCATCTCGAAGTTTTTTTTTTCCTAATTTTCCAGGTGGCAATATAAATATGAATCTCTTTGTGCATGTTTATGCTTGTTATATATTAATAACCAACTGTAGAAATGTATCTTATAGAGATATTTGAATAGGGATAAGCTATTTGAATAACAATCCCTTGAATAAATATTAAAATTCAAACATTAGGCTTCCAGGGAAAAGCTTCTTTTTTCTTACCAATCATTTATTTATAAATATTTCTAGCTTTCAGATAAGAAAGACCTTCTACAGGAGAAATTATTGAATCGCCAATTTTGAATAAGAAATAAAATCAAATAAAATGCTTTGGATGTTTACAGTTATTTGAATGTAGAATCAAATTCTTATTTTATTGGCGGTTAAATATTTTGTCCTATAGAAGGGTTGTTGTTGGAGAGTAACTACGCACATCAGCCGTTGCCTAGCAACACCACCTTCCTACCAGACATCACGCGACCTGAATGGCGCCGGCTGTACCAGTTTTAGTTTTGGTTTTGCTTTTGTTGTCTGCCCTACGCTTGCTTTTGTTTTGTCTCTTGTTTTATGTCATCTTAATTTAATGTTTTGTTAAATAAACAATAATCTCTGAGATCCAGCCTCTGATTCTCTTACATGGTAGCTGTGAGCGGTTGGTATCAAATATTTTTTTATCTAAGCTGAATTTCGTTTTGCTTGCTCAAGATGACTACTGAACTTCCACAAATTCAAAAATTCAATGGCGATCATTTTCATCTATGGAAATTTCAAATGAAGATTATTATAGAAGCACAAAGGATCTTCTCAGGATAACTGATAATCTGAAGTAAAACCTGAAATAGAGGATATTGCAATTTTTTCTGAATGGAAAAAGAAAGATTCAAAATCCAAAATGCTTATCACAACTGCTCTGGATTTTAAATATCTTCAACAGATTGTTAATTGCCAGACTTCAGCAGAAATGTGGAAGAAATTATCAACAATATATGAACTGAAATCTCAAACAAACAAATATTTGCTGCAACAAAGATTTTTCGAATATAAAATGAATCCAAATGATAACATTGCTTCTCACATTTCCAAAGTTGAAACTCAGGCACAACAAATGAAAGATCTAGGTGAGCCAATCTCTGATGTTGCCCTAATTACAAAGATAATTTGCAGCTTGCCTGATAAATACAAGAATTTCATAACAGCGTGGGATTCAGTTTCATCAGAAGAAAAGACTCTAGAAAACTTGACGGCAAGATTACTGAAAGAAGAATGCTTACAGGATCATTGGGACTCTTCAGGAAATTTTAAGCCAGATAATGCCTTGATGATTTTTCAAAGATAAACAGAAATTCAAAAGCTTCCAACAAACAACAGGTGCATCAAGAATCCATTAAAGATATAAAGAAAAACACACACTGTGGTTATTGCAAGAAGAAGGGACATTGGTGGAAAGAATGCTATAAAAGAAAGGAAGAACAGAAAGGACAACAGCCAGGTTCTTCAGCCAGAGATGATAGCTGCGCTTTTTCAACTGAGACAAATGCCTTCCTTGCTGAAACAAAGTTTTCCTGGATTGAAGACTCGGGAGCAATGGATCACATGACTTTCAGAAGAGAATAGTTCTCTGCATTCGAAGAAATACCAGAAGGTGTTCATCCTGTGTGCCTTGGAGATGGAAAGAAGATCTATGCAAAAGGTAAGGGAAATATTAAATTCTCTCTTGTGTTAATAGTCAGGAAATTAATGCAACTCTTTCGGAGGTTCTCTATATTTCTGAATTGGAAACCAATCTTTTTCAATATCTAATGCAACAAAACATGGTTTGACGCTCATTTGTAAAGGAAATCAGATAAAATTGACAAAAAATTGGTAAGTGCTCGTTACTGGAATAAAGGATAATTCAAATCTTTATAGAATTTTTATTAAAGTAAAGCAGGTTTCACAAACTCATGTTGTTCAGTTAAGACTAGATATATGGCATCAAATAATGGGTCATGTAAAGCCTATAAAATTAACCCAAATGTTTGAAAATAATGTTTTTAAAGAAAACATTAAAATTCAAGAAAAGCCTGATTCTCTACTATGTGAAGCATGCATCTATGAAAAACAAAATAGAAATGTTTTTCACGAGTCAACAAGTCCAAATTCGACCTATCCAGGAGAGCTGATCTATTCAGGTGTTTGTGGACCTATGAGTAAAAGATCACCAGGTGGATCATTATATTTTGTATCATTCAAGGATGATTTTTCGAGATTCAGAAGGGTCTACTTCATTAGGCATAAATCAGATGTACTTGAGAAATTTAAGAATTTGAAAAAGAGTTAGGACTGAAACTGGAAATAAAATAAAAAGATTCAGAACAGATAATGGCACAGAATTTTTAAATAAGAAATTTTCTGATTATCTAAAATATCTAGGAATTGTTCATGAACTCACTATTCCGTATACCCCAGAACAAAATGGAATTTCTGAAAGAGATAACAGAACAATAGTTGAATCAGCTAGATGCTTGTTACATGGAAGAAATATGCCTCTTGAACTGTGGGCTGAGGCCGTAAACACAGCAGTCTATATCTTAAATAGATGTACTGGGAAATTCTACACCTTATGAAATATGGGGAAAGAGAAAAACCTCCATCTTACATTTGAAAACTTTTGGATTTAATGCTTATGTGCATATATCAGAGGATAACAGAAAGAAATTGAACAAAAAGAGTATTCGTACATTTTTTGTTGGATATACTGAAACTAACAAAAATTATAGAATGTGGATCCTATTGCTAGAAAAATATTATAAGCAGAGATGTAATATTTACTGAAGCTAATACATCAGAAAATATTCAGGATAACCAACAAGAGCAGGTAACTATATATAGTGAAGAAAGTGTTGATAGCACAAATACCAGTTCCAAACCAGAATAATCATGCAGATACCCTCTCAGGAATAGAATCAGAGAAAAGGAACAACCATCAACCAACTGTACAAGAGCTATTTAATATTCTTGTTATTCCATGACCAAGAACCATTAAACTATGAACATGCAATTTTTAAGACAAAACTCAGAAAATTGGAAACTAGCTAAGGATGATGAATTCAATTCCTTGATGAAAAATCAAACATGGACTTATGTGACACTACCATAAGACAGAAAAGCTATTGCATGCAAGTGGATATTGCAGATGGATCAAATAAAATGTTTGATGCTAGACTAGTTGCGAAGGGTTATTCACAAAATTCAGTACTTGATTATGGTGAAACCTTTCCTCCAGTAGTAATATTCGATTCAATTAGAACAATTTTATCACTTTGTGCATCACTTGATATGGAAATGATTCAATTAGATGTAAAATTTGCCTTCTTGAATGGTGACTTGGAAGAAGACCTTTACATGGAACAACCCCAAGGTTATGAAAACCCAGATTTTCAAAATCATGTTTGCTCTCTTCAGAAAAGTATCAATGGTCTTAAGCAATCCCCCAGAATGTGGAACACGAAATTTCATGAGTTTTTAATTAAGTTTGATCTCAAATCTAGAATATCAGATTCATGTGTCCATACAATGAAGTGTAAACAGGCTTACATATTACTTGCAATATATGTAGATGATTGCTTAATCTTCAGTATAAACAAATAACATTTGATAATATAGTACAGTACTTAAATTCCCATTTTGAAATAAAAACTTACTACCAATTATTTCCTTGGCCTACAAATAAATCGAGATAGAACAAGTAGAACATTATTTCTGCATCAAGCCTCAAACATTGAGAGAACACTTGAACATTACAACCTCCTTGAAATTAAGTTACAACCCGTCCCTTATGATCCTTACTCAAAACTAACAAAAGAGATGTGTCCAAAGGATGATCAGGAAATTGAAGAAATAAAAACAAGATTCCATACAGGCAGACAATTGGCAGTTTAATGTATCTTATGACAGGAACTAGACCTGATATTGCCTACGCAGTCAGCAGCATTAGCCAATTTATGAACAAGCCAGGACTTTCACATTGGACCGCAGTAAAGAAAATATTTGGATACTTAAAAGCTACAAAAAACATCGGTATTTGTTTTGATGGGAGTTCCTGCATAACATCTCTGATAGGTTTTTCCGATGCTGATTTTGCTGGAGACGTAGACACAAGAAAATCAACCATCGGATATGTGTTCATGTTGAATAATGGACCTATTTCTTGGTGCAGTCAAAAAAAAGAATTGTGTATCTCTGTCAACAACAGAATCTGAATATATTGCGGCTTCCAAAGCAACGAAAGAAGAAATTTGGCTGAGACAACTTCTATGAGAGATGCATCAAGAACAAGTAAAGCCTACAACAATTTATTGCGACAATCAAAGCTTCCTAAGACTTGTTCACAACCCAGAATACCACAGAAGAACTAAACATATTGATATTTTGTATCACTTTATCAGAGATCAATTTCAAAACCATGCAATTGACCTTCTTTATGTCTGCGCCAATGCTCAAGCTGCAGACATATTTACGAAAGCTCTACCTCCAGAAAGGTTTAGAAGACTAAGAAGCTGGTTTGGACTGTTTGAAACAACTGAGTGCTTGTTAGGTCGGAGTGTTGCCTAGCAACACCACCTTCCTACCAGACATCGCGCGACCTGGCTGGCGCCGGCTGTACCAGTTTTAGTTTTGGTTTTGCTTTTGTTGTCTGCCCCTAAACTTGCTTTTGTTTTGCCTCTTTTGTTTTATGTCATCTTAATTTAATGTTTTGTTTATAAACAATAATCTCTGAGATCCAACCTCTGATTCTCTTACAGTTGTTGACTTTGCTTATAATTTTTAATGAAACTGTTTCCAAGAATTATTAATTAAACATTATATTTATTGATCTACAAGAGAGAGAAAAAATATAAAAGGGAAACTAATATTAAAAAAAGGAACATTTTCTTTTCAACGGTTATCAACTATTTACCTGTGAGCTTACACACACTCTGTGGTAACAATTAATTAATATATATGTTATATTGAAAAATATTTTATTTAAAATTATATTTCATAGATTCAAATACTCTGCTAAATCGACCGCCAGAGGTCACGCTTCCCATATAAAAACTCTATTGTTGTTGTATCCCGTTGGCCGGATCAAAACCTTTGTACATTATGTAAATAATCTTTTGTTTTCCTTGTTCTACTCGCCTTAAGCCAGGCAGTACTTTTATCAAATTATGTTTTTCATATATATATATTTTTCTCAAATAAACAAATATCTGATCAAAAATATTTTTATTATTATTCCCACGACTGCATTACCATAGCATAATCCACAAGATGATCCAAAATCAAGCAGTAAATATCTTTTTTTTTGTATAATATAAGTGGACAGGATTTCCCCCCCCCCCCCCCCCCCCCTGTGAAGAAAATAATATGGGTTAATTCAGAGTAAAGTGATAAAATATAGCTTTAAAATCTCAATTTTTTTTATAATATATATACAACAAGGGTTTTCTTGTTCAAGAGCTAGAACTATTTATAAGTAAATGATTTGTTAAAAAGGGCCTGGAGGCCTAATGTTTGTATTTTAATTTAATTCGAAGAACTATGAAATGTGACGTTTATTGGAATATATCCTGCCATTACACAGTTAACTATTACGAGGGTGAGTAGAAAGTAAGGTCTCCTATTTTTTTTCATAGAAAAACACATTTAATCACAACTTTTTATACATCATTGGAAAGGTTGGACACTTTGCTATTTTTCTACATAGTCGCCTTGATGCTCAATTACTTTTTTCATCCTTTTCCAGGTGGCAATATAAATGTCAATCTCTTTGTGCTTGTAAATGCTTGTTATATATTAATAACCAACTGTAGAAATGTATCTTATAGAGATATTTGAATAAGGATAAGCTATTTGAATAATGATCCTATGTATATCATGATTTCGGTTAATGATTCTCATAATGTTGACTACACCGTCACTATGCACAGGGGAGATGAACAAAGTTTATTGTGCCAATTTATTCAAAAAAGAAAATGGCTCTTTTTATTCAAAATTACCATCCTCCAAATATCCGGTTTTATATTGGGAATATTCTTGGAATTTCCCTTTAATTCACCTCACGATCCTTGGTGTCCTTTTAACCCAATTTCACCTAGCTCCTATGTGTGTCGTCTAATTTGTTCTTCGGGCAGTTTGCCCTCAATTCAGACTGTGACTGTAAGTTGGACGAGAATCTAAACCGTATTCGGCCCTTTACAATACACACCCACACACACATATATATAACTTTTGAAAATTAACAAAAACCTTCAAGAAAGAAGATAGGGGAGATAATTTTGATTTCATTTATTTCGCCCTATATCTTATATTTAGATATTGAAAAATTATTATCGTGGTTCTGTCTTTGCTCTTTTATATTAACCTCCCTCTTCGCTCATTTCTTTTTCTTCCAAGCATATGACGCGTAAAGGCTAAAACCACACGTTACCTCTTTGTTTTCTATTATTGATTCAGTTACTTATTGAATAGATAATGGAAAAAAAAATCTTATTTTTTTTATATTTGCTTTATATCATGCCATAAGCCTTATTAGTCATGAAGTCTCGTGGTAAAGCATCAATAGGTAACACAAGTACGAGGCATTTGGATGATATCTCAGAGAGACCAACGCCAAAAACTTGGGAAGTGTCCGGGAATCGTGATCTGCACGAGAGGGAGAGAAATTCTTTTTTTATCAGGTCCATTTATTAGTCTCCAGAAGCAATCATAAAACTTATTGGAAGTTCCCCGGAAGGAAATAATTATGATTCGGGACTCGGCCATCTTGGTTGCATAGGACTCTGAATAAAACTTTATCCCTTTGTTTATGATTACATGATATCTTCAAGCTGGAGCATCAAATTGTATTTGCATGCCCTGGGGCAGTTGTACCATTTATAATTATGGTACAAATAATAATCTTGTATATATTTACATTTTTATATTACTATATATATATGTTGCTTTTAGATTTATAATCGGGCTTGCCACTTCACCATCTCAAATATATTTATGGCCTATTCCACCAATTTGTAAACTCCTCTCATAGTACGTGATTGAGTAAAAACTTTTCACCATGACCAATAAATATTACTACCTAATTTATGAAATAAATTCCTTGTTTTGATGCATTTTAAAGTAAGATATGTCACATTGTGTATATATATACACACAGATCAGAAAGATTAAACATATATAATTACTGTAAAAATATAACCTATATATATATAAGTTACTTGTCCACCTGGTTGGCCATTTGAATTTAGAGTTAATTAGGTTTGAAGGACTTCCAGTCACAATATCTGTGTTCTTTATATAAGCTGATGGACAAAACTGAATGAGGTGTAAAGTCTTTGATGTAATCGGTCATTTGATTACTATGAAGGAGAAAGAAGCAATTTCGTTCAAACGTGATTATTTCGTGTGTTTTTAATAAAGGTCACAGTGTATCAAATATTTTAAAGAGTTATTGATTATACCGATATACATGCGAAAAGGTACAACTTATTTATGTTTTGTCCTTGAGTGTAACTTACAATTCAGACACTTACATTGTATTTTAGTATTTCTATTCCTCAATTCAAATTAATTACCTATAATTCAACTTTTTATTCATAACTAGCGGACGTACCTGGCTTCGCCCGGGTTTTACCCGAGTAAAGGTTTGTCTAACAAACATTTGTTAAAACAATTCTCTATAAACTTATATAAAAAAAAGATATTTTTGATAATTTGAAACTCGTAAATTTGAATATCTCGATAAAGTGAACATTTTTTCCCGGTCTCTTGTCTCATCTTGTCTCAAATAAATTGCCTTGTCATCCTGAATTTTGTCTTTCCTAATTTTCTACATTACAAAATAATCGTTTTATCTAGTGAACATTTTTTCCCGGTCCCTTGAAAAATACTCGATAACTAACTTTGACTTGTGCGCAATTATTAGGTAGTAAATCTTAATTTTGATAAATAATCTTTAAGATAATAAACTTAGTGATAATAAAACTTATAGATAAAAAACTTGTTATCATCGTCGCAATGGTGGCGCTGCTTGCGAGTTAAATCTACAGATCTGCAAATAACGCTAAGGATATTAAAGATATTCAAGAAATTATTTTTCAAAAAACCTTCCCAGTACTATACTAAATAACTTCCCAAAGTTTCATGGCGTTCCAATTAGTGGTTTGGTCAGGCATTAAGGACAGACACACACACACACATATACATTCATTTATATATATATAGATTCTGACAAATTGTAACATAGAATTGACAAATTGTTTTATATAAAATCAGGTCGCCACATAGACGACTAGAATTAGCAATAGCAAAAGAGCATTATTTATATCTTAATGAACGCTAAACAAAGTTTTATAAATAATTTTCTTTATTGGTTTACCTCAGGTTACAAAAATGGGATGCAAATTTCTATTAGAAATTTTATTTAAATAGAAGTTTTTGTATTTCATATTTTGTTGTCCTTATTTTATTTTCGAAGTAATTCTAGGATATTAAATAGTTGTGACCAAACAGATATGCTTCTTGGATTGAATTATTATTTTAAGATTAATTATATAGAAATGTGGCTATTTGTAATTGCCAAACATAATTTTAAATAAACTAGATTTTATAAATGTTCAAAAATGATTTAATTATTGTGTTCTTTTTGAAAAGCTTTTTCCATGTTTCCACTTTTATCTTATAATAACAGGATTGGTCAATTATTAAATCATTCATTAAAAATACGTCTTCCTCGTTAGTAACCTCTAAAACACAATAAGTGTATTCGGCTAGACTGTTTTTATCTTCACCTTCTTGGAGAAATGCTATATTAATTATCACCTCTTCTGTGTCAGAATTTACACACCAATTCATTTTGTAATCCACCTCATCTATTGTATTTCTTTCAACACCTATTTGACATCTGAGGAAATGATCATAATTATACCAGGTGGCTAATTCAGCCATATTGAAATTTCGGCCCTCTGATTGTCCATAAAAATATTCCAAAATAAGGTTATCTATTTCATAAATTTGTGCACCCGGAAGCCAGTTTGGGGTTCCAAATGTTAAATTCAGTCCTACATCTTTTTGCATTATAGGTTTATAGACTCTTTTCTTGATTTCAAATAGGCATAACTTTATTGTCTTTAGTTCTGGCATTGCAATATTCTTTTTTAACTTTATATCCTTCAATTCCTTACTTATTGTCTGTACTTCTGGCTTGATTTTCTCTTGTTCTATCTTCATGTCTCTTATATCTTTGCTTATTGCCTGTATCTCTGGTTTTGTATTTTGTTGTTCTACCTTTATAGTATTCATTTCAATACTCATTGCTTGTATTTCTGGATTGATTTTCTGTTGCCCTACTTTTATATCCTTCAAATCTTTGCTTATTGCCTCTATTTCTGGTTTTGTATTTTGTTTTTCTACCTTTATTGTATTCAATTCTATACTCATTGCTTGTACTTCTGGATTGATTTTCTTTTGCCATACCTTTATATCCTTCAAATTTCTGCTAATTACCTGTAGATCTGGCTTTGTATTTTGTTGTTCTACCTTTATAGTATTCAATTCTATACTCATTTCTTGTACTTCTGTATTGATTTTCTGTTGCTCTACTTTTATATCCTTCAATTCTATGCTAATTGCCTGTAGTTCTGGCTTTGTATTTTGCTGCTCTACTTTAATAACCTTCAAATCCTTGCTTATTTTCTCCAATTCTGGCGTTATATTTTGTTGATGTTCCTTTATAGCCTTCAAATCTTTGTTCATTGTCTGTCTTTCTGGCTTTGTATTCTGTTGTTCCGTCTTGATATCTTGAACCTCATTACTAATTGTCCGCAGTTCTGTTTTGATATGAAGAAATTCTTCAGCCTGACGAATTGATATCTGATCGAAATTCTCTTGGATATTTTTGTCAATTTTTCAGTTTGAACAGTCAAAAGATTTAGCAAGGATTCTAAAATGGTTTTGTTCTGCTTAGTGGTTATAGCGAAAAGATTAGTTTCCAAAAGTTTTTCTTTTAATAAATGATTCTTTGAATAATTGATTGTTTCTTCCAGTACTTGAAGGTCAAAGAAATCTTCAATTTTCTTTTTTTCTTTAATTATGGATTCCTCATTTTGTAGTTTAATACAATGCTTACAATGTTGTAAATGTTCCTTTAAATGTGTAACAATGCTGGAATTTTCTGGGCACCCCTTGTTCTCGACCATGCGAGAGAAAGAGGTTCCTATTTCCATTGCCTAGAACAGCACAAATAAATCAGATATATCCAAACTCAACGTTTTTTTCATATATTTGACATTACATAGACAATTTATAATTAGGTTTTAGATTTCTAATAAATATAACACTTATTAACATTATAGAAATCATTGTAGTCTCCATAATAAAGTGTGAGAAATGAGTGTCAAACTTTACAAGCTATTTTAAGAACTCGAGTTAATAAATTTGTATTGATATAAACTGTTTTTTAAAGAGGTTTAATTATATATCATCGCGTCTTTTTATCTTTTAGCTAAATATATCTTATTTTCTCTTCTCCCATTATAAATTGTGAGTTATTTTCAGAAGACAATTACATCTGAAATAGAGAGAAAAATCAATCGTGTATTTAGAATTTATAATATTGTAAGCTATCAAATATGTCGGTAAATATTTGGAATATGAAATTCGGAATAGGCAAATAGAAGAAATAGAAGGGTTGGGATGTTAAAAAATGTATTTATATTCTATATGGTTAGGGGAGATACGCAAGATCAGATTTAAGTTCAGAAAATTGAATGATGATTAGATACTCGAAAAAGTCTCCAACAATAAGACAAATGAACACAATCTACTATTGAAAAACAGATGAAACAAAACCGCATTAAATTAACTATAAAATTTCAAATTTCTCATAATCTCCCTGATAGGTGGTTTTGTAATTTAAAATTTGTAAAAATGAAAATTGAATCATTTTGAATAAGAGATTAGTGAAAATTGAGAATAAAAAATTAAATGTTTGGTACTAAGCGACTAGTCCATTGTTAGATTTATATTGCTTATTTCACATTCCATTCTAACTGTAATTGTTGCTTATTGTTCACGGCATCGCCTTGAAACATAAGAAATTCCATTATTAAACCTCTCTATTTCTTCTTCTTCAGCTAAATAGATCAACTTTGACTTTGAGGTTAAGAATAATCTCGCTATTTCTATTAAAAAAAAACAATATTATATATAAATAAATGGGACATGTAAGCAAAGTCACTTATATTTATTCATTATTCTTCTAGAGCATGAAAGATTGTAAAAGTTGTTTTTTCACAATAATGGTCAGATTAATGATATGTTCGTGGCATGAATGTTCAGTAAAAGATACTAAGAAGCACTTTGCCACTTGTCTTGAATTGTTTTATTTTCTTTGGGTTTTAGAGTTATGAGTAGCTACCACATGATTTTAGGTTACATGAATTTTACTTAGATTTTGATACTAGTGGTAGAGAGAGAGAGAGAAAACAAAAAGCTATTAATTAATTAACCAAACTGTAAATTTACATACATGTTGATTGCTTTAAAATTTACATATTAAAGATTTATATTGTACAATTGAATTTAGAAGATTTTGACTTAATTTTCATATATAAAATTGAATTTAAGGAAATTATTAACTATAGGATCCAACATACTCCCCCGGCTGGGAAGAGATGACCAGAAAAAAATAAATAAATAAAAATAAAAAAGAGTTCCAATAGTATAGATGCTGGACTAATTGATTCCGACTATGTAGCTAAGATTACAATTCTCATTGTTTGAAAGGTAATGGAATCAGCTTCCATCTTTGAGTATCCGATTGAGGTGAATCTTGGATGAGATTTTCAGATTCGTTGGCCAGTTCTCTTTCGGGAACTGCTGGATTATCAGACTCTGCGGCTGCTAAGCCGGATTCAATAGGATCTTCCCAAGTTTTTGATTCAGCTTTTATGCATGAGCCTTGTTCGGTCGATTCCTCTAAATCAGTGTCGGGCAACCTTTTTCGAGTTGCGGCGCACTAAGCTTAATTTCTTTTTTTCGCGGCGCACCTGTGGTTATCACTATAAATTTCCTCGTAGGTAATTAAAATACAACAAAAAATACTAGTAAAAATTTAAACATATATATCACATTTTATTAATTTTCAATATTAAATTAACATAATCAATGCGAGCATTGCGATTGTTTTTGAGAGCATATCAAATCAATACGGGGATCTACTTGTGAAAGACAAAGGCGCATCTCCTCATCTATCATTTGAAGTCTTTCGCGCTTCTTAGACTTCATTTCTGTGAGTGTTGAAAAACCTTGCTCACACAGGTAGGAACTTCCAAATGGCAACAATGATTCGATGGCCGCATTACTTAGTTTCCCGCAGTATGTATTCAACTTTATTAAATAAAGTTGTTTTTGCGGATTGTTTTTTTTTAACTTATGATTTTAAATAGGTACGTACCTATTTGCATTTTTATTTTTTAATAATGGCACGTGCCAGTTATGTACGTCAAGATTATGTACATACGTTATATGAAATATAAAATTATGCAAACTGTTGTAATTATAATACCAAAATAAGTTTTATATAAAATGAAATTTGCTTTTTTTTAATTTCATTTTTTATATGAAAATTTTTGAAAAAAATTATTAAAATTGAATAAAAATTATAAAAATATTTTTTGAAACATTATTTTTAAATTTAACCAAAGTTCTAAATACCTACAAAAATGTTCGCGGCACACCTAGAATTCTTCGCGGCACACCAGTGTGCCACGGCACACCGGTTGCCCGACACTGCTCTAAATGTTCTTTGGAGAGTTGTCGACTTTCTGCCGCCTTCTCAAAATCTTCCAGATTGACTGCCTTTTCTAAAGCTTCGGGTATTAAGACTTCTTTCTTCAAGATTTCTGGCCATTCTATATATGCCGATGAACTGTAATTTTCATCGTCGTCTTCAGATTCCTTGACGTCTTCTAAGCATAGAGAATCGATGGGTTTCCAGCGGGATAATTTAGCCTTTTCACCGCTCTGTAGATAATCCTTTGTTGATGTATCCACAATTTCAACAGATACAGCTTTCTCTTTGCTTGCCGATTCATTAGCTTCTGTATAAACATTGATTATGCCACTGGTAGCCTCTTTAGGTCGATTAAGATCAGCTTCAACTACATTGAGGTGAGCTGAGTCATCATGGCACAGTTCTTTCTTATCCAGAGCTTCTACACTGACCACTGGTTCTTTCGAATATTTGCCTTCCGATTTATCAATAACCGAAACTTCGGAGATTTCAATCTTTGGAGTCCCGATATCTTTGTTAGACTCTTCGTCTTCAATGACAAAAGTGGTTTCTAAAATTGAAGAATCTTCTTGATTCTCATCAATAGCCTCAGGAATGTCGGCATTCTCAGTTAAGAGATTTTTGATAAGTGATTCCTGGCGTGGGGATTTTGGTTGTAAGAGAGGGAATTTTTGATTTTCATTTAAATAGGAATACTTGAGTCTACCTCCAACTCTTAGAAGTCCTTGAGTGTCTAAGAAGGGATTTAGAGAAGTTAGCTTGTTGGACAGAGGTAGTTGCTTGTTTGACTTCAGTAATTTTATTTCCGTGCATAATTCAACTTGCTGAATTGATTTGACTAAGACTTGAATTGCCTTTGTTAATTCTCTTGTTGTCAAAGGTACTTTCTGACGAATTGGATCAAAGAGGCGGCAATTGTAGTAGAATCTCCAACACCAAGCTGTTATTCGGATCAATTTGGTCATTGTGGAATACCTTTCAATGAATTCTAGATTTAACATAGTTTCTGAATTTTGAATTAAGGTTGTTTGATCCAACACTTGACCCTCACCGACTTCTTCTTGAATGATATTGAGATTTACTTGGGTTGGTGAAGAAGGAATATATCGAGCATTATTTTCTTGAAGCCAAATAGGACCCCGCCACCAAATTCTATGATTGACCAAGTCTTGAGGCATGATTCCTCTTGATGCGCAATCAGCTGGATTATCTTGACTGGATACATGGAACCAATCAGTGATTTGAGTCAAATTTTGAATTGACGACACTCTGTTCGAAACAAAGGCCTTCCATCTGCTGGCATCTGATCTTATCCAATCTATGCAGATTTGTGAATCAGTCCATAAAAAGGTTTTGTCAGGTTGAAAAGGAAATTATTCAAGAATGACTTGATTCAGTTGAGCCAAAAGCAATGCTGCACTTAGTTCAAGTCTTGGAATTGTAATGGTCTTTAATGGTGCAACCTTAGTTTTTGAGGTTATCAGATTGATTTTGATCTTTTGAATTTTGAATCTAGTTTTCAAGTAAAAAACTGCTGAATAAGCAATAAGGGATGCATCACAAAATCCATGTAGTTGTAATTCTTCTATTTCAGAAGATGAGCTGTTCAGGTATCTTGGTATTTTGATTTCCTTTAGGCACGATAGTTGAGTTTGGAATTTATTCCAATTTGACTTTATATCTGATTCAATTGGTTCATCCCATGAAGTTTTCTCAGCAGGAAGTTGACGTTTTCGCCTATAATAGGGTGGTGGCTTTATCTTAGGAATAATCGAAGTTTCTTTCTTAGATGAGAGTGGTTCACTTGACTGAGAAGCGAGAGGTTGTTCTGGAGTGGATGGTTGACTTGATTCAGAAGGAAGTAATTGGTTTTGTTTAGAAGTAATTTGTGGAGTTAACTTGGAGATACGTGACTTTTTAGATTTACTTGGAATTTCTTCAGATTTACTTGAATTATCTTCGGATCTACTTAGATTTTCTTCAGATTTACTTGAATTATCTTCAGATTCTTCTATAGAGGAGCATGAAAAATTGGAGTTCTGAGACATATGGGGCTCTGTATAATCCCCAGAACATCGGCAACTCTCTGAACCTCTGGTGGGAGATGTAGGGGACTTGGGCCCACTTTGGGTCTTGAAATCTTCAACAGAAGCCGATGAGAGAGTGTAACTCTGCTCTGGGCTCATCGGGTAGGATGGCAGATTATCAACTCGGTTCTGGCTCTCTATAGAGTCTTCTTCTATAGGAATTGGAATCTGCTTGGAGCACCCAGGGCTTGATGGCATTTCGACCAAAGGGGACATGGCCTCTTTCAGGCTGTGAACTGATACTTGTAAGGGGGTTGGAGAGTTGTGTTTGGAGCTCTGTAGGCTCAAAGTTAGAGACGGTGACCCTTGAACAGAGTCTGGTAGACTTGGAGAGGTCTGAGTGGACCCCGGCAGACTTGGAAAGTTCTGAGTGAACTCCTTTAGACTTGGAGAGTTCTGAATGGACTCTTGTAGACTTGGAGAGGTCTGAATGAACTCCTTTAGACTTGGAGAGTTCTGAATGGACTCTTGTAGACTTGGAGAGGTCTTAATGAACTCTTGTAGACTTGGAGATGGGGCATTCTTTATACCCAACTGGGCCTTAGAAATTGGGACATCTTCAAGTTCCCAGAATTCTCTTATGCTGGAATCAAGTTCAGTGGTACAGTGATTGATTACCGAAGTATTCGACTTAATAGTTGAATGGATTCTCCCAGAAACAAGCCAACCTAACTTGGTATTAAGTGCTATAGGATGGTGCTTTAAATCTGTTTTATGACCTAGAATTATTTCTACAAAGGTATCTGCACCCAAAATTAGGTCTATGGGCTTGGTGACATAGAATTCTGGGTCTGCCAAGAGCAAATTTTCTAAATGAGGAAAGTCTGCTGACTGAATTTGGAAGTTTGGAAGGTCTGCAGTTACCCTTCCAATCACAAATGCTCTGGCAGAAAATAATTGATCATTATGATGTGGGGTGAACTCTATTTCAACCTGCGATGTTGTCCTGTTGACAACAATGTCACCTACACCTTTTAGTGTATAAGAATTTTTCCTTTTTTCAAGTCCCAACTTGTGGCAACATTGTTCTGAAATTAGGCTTATTTGGGACCCATTGTCCACTAATGCTCTACATAGCACAAATGAGCCATCCTTCGCCTTGACTTTAATAAGGGCTGTTGACAGTAGAATATTTGTTTCCGTTTCCAAAGGCATCACATTACAGATGGTATTTGTTGAAATCAACATCTCTTGAGAGGTTGTTGGTTGTGGAATGGATGGTTCAGAGTTGTATTCATGCAGAAGAGTATGATGGTTCTGCTTGCAGTTTTTACATCTTGATGTGATGAGACATTTGGATATCTCATGATTTGCTCTAAGGCAATTTTGACAAAGTTTATGTTTTTTAACTAATTCCCATTTTTTAGGCAAGGGAAGATTTATGAATCTCTGGCAGTCATTTAGTTTATGAATTTGATGACATAAAATACAATTTTGACCTTTGTTGACATAAAGGCCATGAGCCATCATATTTTTGCTAGAAGTTTTTTGTTCCTGGAACAAAGGAATTCTCATACCTTGCAGGCTTCTAGCATGTTTTTCTAAAAAATTCACAAAGTTTTCAAATGTTGGATATTCTTCATTTTGAAGGGTTAATTCCCATTCTTTCCTGAGGGCTTCACCAATTCTTTTTTCAAAAAATTGATCAGGATTAGATCTGTTAATGTGTTTTTCTCAAGTCCTAGCACTGAGAGATTTCTAATGCCTTCATTGCAAACATCAAGGATTTCATAGAGAGAACCAGCCGAAATAGATTTTAATGGCCTTATGGAGAATATTTTGTTGATTTGTGAAAAAGCCAATTCTCTTCTGTTATTAAATCTATTGCATAAGGTATCCCATGCTTGCTGGTAGTTTTTGTCAGAAATGGGAAAACCCCGAATCAACTTTTCCGCAGGACCCTTAACAGATGCATTTAGATATTGAAATTTTTGTATTTCCGTTAGTGTTTGATTTGAATTAATGGTGGAGTTAAATATTTCTCTAAAACTAAGCCAATTGGCTGAATCACCATTGAAAATGGGTAAATTTATCTTAGGTAAATTAACATTGGATTCGGGCAGTTGTTTATCACTATGAATATTTTCTTTGGTTTCAATCAAAGATAAAGCTTCCTCAATAGACACCAACATATTAAAAATATCCTCTTTGGCTTTTGAATAATCGTCATATTGTTTATCATCTAACTCTGATTCTAATAATGTGTTGATAACTTGATTTAGGCTAATTTCACTTTCATTAACTTTTTGTTGGAATAGCTTTAATCTATGTATATTTTTGGATTCTACAATAGCTTTATTCTTTGATTCCAGATCCTTTATTTCCTGAATAATAAAGTTGAATTTGTGCCGAATTTTAACTTCAGATTTGGGCATGACTTTATTTTAAGAATTTTAAGTTTTCAAATGGCTTACCTTAATTTTTTAAAGTATCCGGCTCGATGAGGGACCATAATGCCTTCATTGCAAACATCAAGGATTTCATAGAGAGAACCAGCCGAAATAGATTTTAGATTACATGAATTTTACTTAGATTTTGATACTAGTGGTAGAGAGAGAGAGAGAAAACAAAAAAGCTATTAATTAATTAACCAAACTGTAAATTTACATACATGTTGATTGCTTTAAAATTTACATATTAAAGATTTATATTGTACAATTGAATTTAGAAGAATTTGACTTAATTTTCATATATAAAATTGAATTTAAGGAAATTATTAACTATAGGATCCAACAGATATATAAAAATACACAAAGAAAATAGGGGAAACAAGCGATCAGCATCAAACTTTACATTCAGAGAACCTAGCTAACTCCGCCTTTGCAGGTCCCAAGTTCGGATGAAAAAGGAGGAGAGGGAGCAGTTAAAAGCTCACTAAAAACCTGGACTCAGCTGGCCCGGCTGATATTACCCTGTAAGGGCTCCTGATCCGGGGATACAGGAGGAGCAGCATTTGTACTCCATGTTAGGAGCGGCTGTACATGGCGTCTATTCCTCATTTCAGAGGCGGCCATTTCTTTTTGAGCTAAGTCGGACTGCCACTGAGTAGGGCTACCAGTTTTAATGACAGAGGCAGACGCATTCTACTTCACCCCTTCAAGGAGAAATAACGATTATTTTTAACCTTAGGGATGAAGTATGGAAGGATTAAATTGTGAGAAGAGTAATGATAAACGGAAAAATAAGTTTCCAGGGATGGGAATCAAACCCAGAGCAAGTTCGTATTGCATCGCAGAAATCATTAAGATGTAATACTCAGACATCCCCTATACCCTCATTAACTCTCTGTTTTGGAAATGATTCAGGAAGACGGCTCTAGATGGCGCGCGCCAAGGGATGCGCCACAGAGTCCGTCCACGTGACCTTATACAAATATAAAAGTCGCAGCGAAAAAGGTATGAGATCGGGGGAGAGTGAGGAGATTGGGAGAGAAAAAGGCATAGTAAGGATTAGAGTGCCTGAGCCTAGAAGCGAGCAACTCAAGAGATCTAGCGAGCAACTCAAGTGATCAAGCGAGCAACTCAAATGATTTAGCGAGCAACTCAAGTGATCTAGCGAGCAACTCAAGTGAACAGGAAAAGAAGATAGAGTTAAGAAGGATTAAAGGTAAAGAAGATAGAGTTAAAGAAGAATTGAAGGTAAAGAAGATAAAGTCCGTTGAAGAAAGTGAGAGAGCTGAAGTCGAGAAAAAGTCCATTGAAGAAAGTGAAAAAGTTGAAGTAGAGAAAAGGTCTATTGAAGAAGCTGAAGCAAGCTTACCCTAATAGTTCGGGATTCTTTTGATTGAAATTAGTTTATTTTTTGTATGTTGCCATATGTAGAATAAAGACTCATATGTTTAAAGATCATCAAATCCAGCTGATCATTTCCTCCAGAATAACACCAGCCTATCGCTATAGTAATTATTGCAATAGTTAGAGAACAAGGATTATTTAAATTATTAATTTGCCTATCATTTAATTTCTAAATTCTATTTCTTTTTATTCCCAACATTTCTGGTGAGCCGGACGTGATAGGTTTGGTGGTAATATGGAGGAGGTGAACGAAATAAGAAAATCTGCAAGAAGTATATTTACTGAACAAGTTAATGATTTATATGCAGAGTTGAAAAATACTTGCATTGATAAAAATAAGGTTTATGAAAAGTTTGATCAGCTTGAATGTTTGCATAATGAGCTTGTAGCTTTGAATGATCAGTACCAATTAATTCTGCAATCTCAAGAAGATATTTCTGATGAAGAAATTGATAGAGATTTCGAAAATTGTGAAATATACATACAGGAAAGATTTAACATAGAGTATAAAATTAGCGTAATGCGTAAGCAGAAAAAAGATGCTCTTCCAACTAATGGTAATAATGAAGTTGAATCTAGAGAGGCAAATATTACAAAAGATAAAGAAGCTATTGTTGCAGCTGATCATGAAACTGAAATGGCGAATGCCAAAAATACTTTAGCTAAAGATGAGGAAACTAAAGTCAGCAAGGCAAGTGATGAATATACATTAGAAATGGACTTTAATAAGGAAGAGTTGGAGCAAGAAGAAACTGCTAATGAAAAATGTGAAGATGCAGATATAAAGATTAAAGAAGATTCTGAAGCTGAGTCCAAAGGCGATAGAATAAGGAATTCGGAAGCTGAAACCAAAGGCGATGGAGTAAAGGATTCTAAAACTGCAATTAAAGGTTATGAATCGGTGAACAATTCTAGAGCGGTAGCTGAAGGCGCTGATCAAGTAAAGATATCAGATGATGAAACTGAATCCATTGATGATACTGAGGAAAGAGTTGTCCAAGTTCAAGTATCGAGGAAATTGGTGGAAGCAAGACCAACGGAAGATACGGAATTTAAAATAAAGGATAATTATAAAGAAACAGAATCCAAAAATTTGAAAACCATAAATAAAACGGATTATGCAGAGAATAAGGACGATAAATACAACGAGGGAAAAGATGATGGAAATGAAGCGAAAAATATAGATGAAGAACAAGGTACTGATTCAAAGGTGAAAGAAAAGATAGATGCAGAACAAGGTACTGATTCAAAGGTGGAAGAAAAGCTATATGTAGAACAAGGTACTGATTCAAAGGTGGAAGAAAAAAATATGGATCCAAAAGATTGGTTGAGTGAAGGGTTCATCGAAGGAGTTAATGAAATTCCACCTGAAGTAAAAGGATACTATTTTCCTGATCGCCCTGTATTTAAGTGTGAATCCAAAACTACGCCTATACGGCCAGTATTTGACGACGCTTTCTGTCGAGGACACAATGGACTCTCCTTGAAACGGTATTTAAAAAAGGGACCCAATCTACTGAAAAGAATCCCTGAAATAAGGATAAAATTTCGGGAAAATAAGTTTGGAGTTTTGGCAGACATGAGAAGATATTTCCAGATGATAGCCATTAAGGAGAATGATCGGGACTACCTCAGATTTCTTTGGAAGAAGAGGATGGATAACTGATGGCTTTTAGACATAAAAAGACTTGTTATCGACCTGAGTTGTGGTCCAGTTTTGCTGAATGCCGTGGTTGAGTGTCATCTTTAAACGATAAAGGGTTCTCTAGAAAAGATGGCAAGGATGTTGGCTCAGTCCTTCTATACGGATAACTGTGTGGCCTCTCTGGAAGCAAAGCAAGAGGTCGAAGAGTTTCAAAGGTCTGCCACCGAGATTATAGAAAGAGCGAAAATGAGCTCAAGAGGGTGGGATTTAAAAATAGGATGTGATACACCATAGCCTGAAAGTATGGCTCGTGAGTTTGGAACTTGGTGTGATCAAATGAGATTCATTGATTTAATAAGGATACCTAGATATATGTGGAATGATATTATGTTCCCCACGGAAAATCACATCTTTTGTGACGCCAGTCAAGTGGCTTATGGGGCAGTCGCCTTTTTAAGGAGTGAAGTGGATGGAAGATGTAATACAACTTTGATATGGAGTAAAGCAAGATTGGCGCCAATAAAAAGGATTACAATCCCTCGACTGGAATTGATGGTCATGATACTGGTATCTAGATTGGCCAACTCTATTCACAATGCTCTGAAAAGAAAATGTAAAATAACGCTTTGGTCTGATTCTTCTACGGCCTTGAGCTGGATAAAGAGAGATATTGAATGGCGGGTTTTTGTAAGAAACAGAGTTAAAGAAATTCAATCTACTACCAATTTGAACGATAGGAGGTTCATACCAGGACACTTGAACCCAGCTGATCTTTTGTCTCGAGGATGCTCTCCTTGCCTTTGTGCGAAGTAGATGGTGGGAGGGCCCTGGATGGTTGAAGGAACCTAAAGAATCATGGCCTAAGTCGGAGCCCAGGATAGATCAGCGGGAAGTCTGTTCTGAGGAGAGGATAGTGAATACAAATATTAATTTGAACGTAGATTGAAAGGATTGGTTGTTGAAAAGAAGATCTGACTATCATCTCAACATCAGAATAATGTCTTATGTTTTGAGATTCATAGGGAAACTTAAAAAGCAGTTCACAGAAAAGGGTCCTTTGACAGTGTCTGAGTTGGAATTTGCAGAAAAGAGACTTGTTGAAGTGATTCAAGAGATGGTGTCTATAGAGAGATTGAGTTCTATCAAGGGTTTGAAGTTCTTTAAGAACTCTGAGGGCCTATGGTGTGCTGAGAGTAAACTTTTGCATGGGCAAGTCCCAGAAGAGTTCGAAACTCCAGCCATTCTGCCTGGAGGTCATCCCTTTGTGGAACAACTGGTTTGGGAAATGCACATAAAAAGGGTCATGCAGGAGTTCAATTCATTTTGTCAACATTAAGGGAAAAAATTGGATAATCAGGGGAAGAAAAACTATAAAGAAAATCATTGGTAAGTGCATAGTTTGTAAAAGGTTCAAGGAAAAGGTTCTGCAAAGACCAATGGCAGCTCTGCCTGAGAGTAGAATTGGACTTGGAAAACCTTTCCAAATTACAAGAGTTGATTTATTGGGTCCTCTTTATTTGAAAGATGGCAGAAAGGTGTGGGTAGCCGCCTATACTTGCGCGGTCTATCGCGCCATACATTTGGAATTGGTTGAGAATTTGGAGGCAGGAGCTTTCATGATGGCCCTCCATAGATTTATTTGTCGAAGATTTAATTTTGACTATTTCTTTGTCAAAATTGGTGGGAGTATGTTGGAAATGATTCAGGAAGACGGCTCTAGATGGCGCGCGCCAAGGGAAGCGCCACAGAGTCCGCCCACGTGACCTTATACGACTATAAAAGTCGCGGCAAAAAAGGTATGAGATCGGGGGAGAGTGAGGAGATTGGGAGAGAAAAGGGCATAGTAAGGATTAGAGTGCCTGAGCCTAGAAGCGAGCAACTCAAGAGATCTAGCGAGCAACTCAAGTGATCTAGCGAGCAACTCAAGTGAACAGGCAAAGAAGATAGAGTTAAAGAAGAATTAAAGGTAAAGAAGATAGAGTTAAAGAAGAATTGAAGGTAAAGAAGATAAAGTCCATCGAAGAAAGTGAGAGAGCTGAAGTGGAGAAAAAGTCCATTGAAGAAAGTGAAAAAGCTGAAGTAGAGAAGAGGTATGTTGAAGAAGCTGAAGCAAGCTTACCCTAATAGTTTGGGATTCTTTTGATTGAAATTAGTTCATTTTTTGTATGTTGCCATATGTAGAATAAAGACTCATATGTTTAAAGATCATCAAATCCAGCTGATCATTTCCTCCAGAATAACACCAGCCTATCGCTATAGTAATTATTGCAATAGTTAGAGAACAAGGATTATTTAAATTATTAATTTGCCTATCATTTAATTTCTAAATTCTATTTCTTTTTATTCCCAACACTCTGCGTCAACTTATAATTTCAGTTCAACTTAATAGCTTTATGCTTTTCTTTTAGTTATTTTTTCATTCAATAGGTTCTCAATTTTTTTTCTATAAGTAAATTACTTTTACGGCATTTCTAATATTATTTTGCATATTTTCTCAATTTTATCATTTATTTTTATTTATTTCAGTTTTATCATATTCTATATCTTATTGAGATGTCATCATTATATTATTGTCCTATTTTATTCTCCTATAATCATAATAATTTTAGCTAAATTGTGAACAAATTATTTATTTTGATTTTATATTAGGTTTGTTAGGTCATCAATAATGTTATTTCATTTCCCCCAAACAAACCTTCATCACCGGGGGCACATTCTATCGTATATTTTAAACCGTATAATAATGACACTTTTAGTATATGTCACATATCTTCCAATTAGTTAGAGCCGATACTTCCGATCATACACTTATATTAAAATATACACTGTTCCTATTTACTACCACCCCCATATTTTGTATATATGCTATATCTTTTTATTAATATAACCTGTACAACCTTATTTGTGTTCAAACTGAAAATGGTGACGTCAAAATATAAAGCCAAAAGGAGCGGGGTCTGCTGGGGACAGCTGCGGGCCAGAGTGGAGGAAATAGACGACGTCCAAATGGGGCCCCTCTTCAAGGCTTTATATAGACGACCCCTGTCAACAGGTTTTAGCAGAGGGGTCAGTGGGAGTATGTTCTACAGTGTGTCCATCGGCAGACCTCCTCTGTCTTTCTCGGTCTCTCTCTCCATGTCTCGGTGATAGGCATCCAAGTTTGTGACATGGCCTCTACCTCTGTCCCGTTGGCTGTCCCCGATCACTCTCGGTTACTAATATCTAGCCCTGCCTCTACTTCTTGTTGTCCGCGTGGGGGTGGAACATCAACACTCGTCTCACGTACACGACTGCCAATTTATCCATACGTCTACAGGATCATTTGCAACAATATATGTAATACTATATACTTGTGCGTGTGTGTGGAAAAATAGCATAAATGTGTAATATTGTACTGTGATAAGGTTCATAAATTAAAAAAGAAAAAAAGGACATCTACCTGTCGGGCAACTAAAAGTTGGCTAGCGCCATTAATCAGAATAAATATCAGCTTTAAATAATTTGTTATTTTTATATTATATTCATCTAGTCATGATGGCATATTTAATGATATTTTGCTTTATCATTTATCTGTTTAGTTATTTATTACTACGTTACAGTGTTTATACCTTGCCTTTAAGAACTTGAGTAATTAAATTATCTCTCTCTTTTATATTTATTCTGTATTTAACCTTATATAACCTTATATAGACATTGTAATAAAGATGTTTCAATCTCTCTCTGTCTCCACACAATATATTGTTGCATCAATTTTAATTCGCCTTACAACTATTCAAAATATTCAATGATATTCAATATTTATTAAAAACAGTGAATTATAATCATTCCTTCTTATAGTTTAATCCCTTTAATAATTTCATTCATTTTGTAATATTATTATAGTACATATATCTTGATTGGTTATTGGAGCGAGAGAAGACCTAAATCTAGACTGTGGATCGCGACCTACGAGGAAGACAACGAATAAATAAACGCAATAACTTTATAAAGTAATTCATTTTAATTTACTTTGATTTATTTGATTTGAGTATGGAAACACGCTTGGGAAACGTGTATAACACCAAGAAAGAAGAACTCAAGGTCGACGACTCTGTAAAGCTGAAACTTGGTGCGACAATAGCTCTTATCCAACTTGAGTCTATAGAGCTTATCCTTCACCTGCACAGAGATAGCACATCCTCTTTTTAACATTAATATTTTTTATTCTCGATAAGATAAAACTGATTAAACCATTGTCTTCTTACTTTGTGACTTTACCTTCTTTTTTCTTATTTCTAGAAGTATGGTGTCTACAGAGTATGAACATAGACTTTTAAAAATATATATTTATTTTATTATTATTCATTGATAATTTTACTTTTGTTATCATCGTTTTTAGAATGACTTTCAGTTTTGTTGTAAATATGCGTATTTTGAATCACTAATATAGGATTAACTTTATAAATTCTATATATTGTGAAAACAACTAATGTGCAATTTTTCCTCAAGAAATTGAAAATAAAAGCTAATTGATGGTAAAAAATTATCTTTTTTTTATCTCGACTGCACCTTCAACCCTTCATCTTATCAATCCTTTATCTTATAAACTCTTTATCTAACAACAAACAAATTATTCATAACATATATATGGAAATATTTTTAAAAGTTCCTACTGGGTATTTTACCCAATGAGGCCACATACAGATTAAATGTGTAGTTAGATAAGTAATATAGAAATCAAAGTTTAATATCAAAATTATAATTTGAAAATATGTAAATAATAGTGTGAACATATGTATAAAATATATATATATCCTTCGTTTCGGTGTTTAATTTAGTTAATGTGATACTGCTGTCGAAGGGGTTATAAGCCAGAAAGGTTGTGGAAATAATGAGTTACTCTTAGACAATAAAAAACTTAACCCTAGAAGCATTTTTCAAAATTAAATTATAGATAAGGGAAAATCAGTGATTTTAAATTCTTTTGTATATATATATATATATATAGTATATTTTAAACTGTATTAAAATGTACACCGTTTCTATTTGATACCACCCCCATATTTTGTATTTATGCTCTATCCTTATTAATAATACCTGTAAACCCATATGTGTATGTAAAACTAAAAATTTTGATGTCCAAATAAAAATCCAAAGAGCAGTCAGCTGGGGACAGCTGGGAAGAGAGGAGGAAAATGGCAACGCCCAGCCCATGTGGGGCCCCCGGGGACTCTTTATAGACAACCCCTGTAAACAGGACAGATTTTGGCAGGGGGTCAGCAGATGTTCTAGGGGGCTTTTCTTGGCAGTCGGCTTCAGCCTGTCTGTCTCACACAGTCTCTCCCTCCATGTCTCGGAGATAGCATCCAAGTTTGTGTCATGGCCTCTACCTCTGTCCCGTGGCTGTCCCCGATCACTCTCGGTGCTAACATCCAGCCCTGCTTCTGCTTCTTGTTTCCGCGTGTATGAAGAATATCAACACTCGCCTCACGTACACGACTGCCAGCTTATCCATACGTCGACATTTGCAACAATATTACAGAAAGTCGACAGGATAACTGAGGACAGCGGCATGAAGAGGATGACAGAGACACCGGTGGTCAACAGCGCATTCGTGTGGATGCTCCTTCTACTTGCCCTACACCTTGACGATCCAGTAGACCATCTCAAAGACGCCATGCGAGGACTAGCCGTACCACGCACCGAGGAGATCATCATCGCCCCCATCGACATCTCCTGCGCCACGAACATCTTCCTCCATTGGCTCGAACAGGCAGACAAGATTCATCGAAAAATCCTGGTATTGCCCCGCCAACGAGCATCGACGATGTCCCATGGCAACCACCGCAAAAAGTGATCACCTAGCCTCATCGCAGCCCACTCCACAAGACTCATCTAAGACATCAATCCATCTGGTAGGATAAATTTCTCTATTAATGTAACACTATCTCCGTTTTTTTTTTTCTCCCACCAAATCAGCTACTCAATCGATACTCTATTTATGACAATGCAATTATTATTGTAAATCCATCAAGTTCGTTATTTTACCTGCCCTATTACTATTTCAATTAAAAATATAAAGTTAAGTGCCAGGAGAAAATGTTTTTTATTAATCGAATACACGAGCTTTCGGGCAGTCACGCCCTTCAACTGGTAATTACCAGTTGAAGGGCGTGACTGCCCGAAAGCTCGTGTATTCGATTAATAAAAAACATTTTCTCCTGGCACTTAACTTTATATTTTTAATATCCCAAGGAGAAAGTTTCTACGATTAAATAACTATTTCAATTAATGCAACTTTAGATCTGCATAACACATTTTAACCTTAATCAATTACATTATTCATTATTATTATTTTGTGTTTCATTTAACCACTCATTAGCAATGCCGTCAGCCATCAACAACTATTTTTTTTATTCAAATCGTAATCTTCATCATATCTCTCTAGGCTTACACACATATTATAACTTCAACCATCTTTCTCATCAATTTAAAACTTTTAATATATTGACAACGTCATTAATATATTTAATAGTTTAAGATATTTTTGAATTTATATATTTTATCTATTTCGTTTTTCTAATTTTATCGTTGACGTCTCCTAACCTCCCCTGCCCATACCTTCTCATGCATTACCCCAAAGGCTTCCTGTTCGCCAATTTTTTTTTCATTGATTAATCTAACTGAGAAATCCTTCCTCGCTATATCATTCCCAATAGTGAGTTCAGGATACCCAGCTAGATTATTTTTCTTATCACCCGGCTCATCATTACCAATCATCATTTTTTTTTACCATTCAAGTTGGGTGAAATCATCATTGACAACAGAACAACCCTTGCAACTACCTTCCCTTTCTTCATTCCCCAATCTCATATATTCCCCTCAAGAGATTCTTGCTCGCCAGAATATTTTTTTTTATTACCCGGTTCATCATTTAATATATTTTTTATCATACAAACCAGGTACCATCATGATTGGCAGCAGTACATCTCTTGCGTTTAACTTTCCACATTCCTCAACCTACATACCTCTCCCTGCTAGTCTGACTAATAATGCAGATGGAACATCTTGAACGTTCTGTTAATGAAAACAGTACCTCACTAACACAAGTTCGTACTGCATTGCAGAACTCATTAAACTTTTTCTTTGCAGGAACATACTCAGACACCCCATATACCCTCATTAACCCTCTGCGTCAACTTATAGCCTTAGTTCAACTTAATAGCTTTAGGCTTTTCTTTTAGTTGTTTTTCATACAATCGGTTCTCAATTTTTTTTCTATAAGTAAATTACTTTTACGACATTTCTAATTTTATCTTGCATATTTTCTTAATTTTATAATTTATTCTTATGTATTTTCATTTCATTATATTCTATATCTTATTGAGACGTCATCATTATATTATTGTCCTATTTCATACTCCTATTTTAATAATAATTTTAACTAATTTGTGCCCAAATTATTTCTTTTGATTTAATGATTGGTTTGTTAGGTCATCATTCATGTTATTTAATTTCCCCCAAACAAACCTTCATCACCGGGGGCACATTCTATAGTATATTTTGAACTGTATTAAAATGTACACCGTTTCTATTTGATACCAACCCCATATTTTGTACATATGCTATATCCTTATTAATAATACCTGTATATTCGTCTTTTCGTCTAAATATTAACAAGAATAATATTATAATCGTTATTACCATATTTGTATGTAAAACTAAAAATGTTGACGTCCAAATAAAAATCCAAAGAGCGGTCAGCTGGGGACAGCTGGAGAGAGAGGAGGAAAATGGCAACGCCCAGCCCAAGTGGGGCCCCCAGGGACTCTTTATAGACAACCCCTGTAAACAGGACAGATTTTGGCAGGGGGTCAGCAGATGTTCTAGGGGGGCTTTTCTTGGCAGTCGGCTTCAGCCTGTCTGTCTCACACAGTCTCTCCCTCCATGTCTCGGAGATAGCATCTAAGTTTGTGTCATGGTCTCTACCGCTGTCCCGTGGGCTATACCCTGTCACTCTCGGTGCTAACATCCAGCCCTGCCTCTGCTTCTTGTTGTCCGCGTGTGCGAATAATATCAACACTCGCCTCACGCACACGACTGCCAGCTTATCCATACGTCGATATTTGCAACAATATTGCATATATATATTGCAATATAAGGTGAGAAGAGAAATAAGGACACCACAAGTTGGAGAAGGAACCCAGGCAACCAAAGAAAGAGAGGGAGAGAGACGGGCCTGCCACCGCTGATCGGCCGTTCGTGTCGCATACAATTCTCAACTGTCTTAAAAGTCCCAAGTGGTTAACAGACGGGCCCCACTTGTCGCCCTTTGGAATGTCGCTGGTAATGACCGGACTTTACCCTCCCGTTTCTCTCTGGGTTGTCTGTAGTTTGGCTTTATTATTCCTGGAAGAGTATATATTATGACATATATATATCTCTCTTTTTGAAAATAGAGCAATCCATATTACCTTGATAAAGGTTGGCGTTCAGCCAACTGAAATATTGGTGAAATAAATTATATTTTAATCCAATATATGCCTTTTTATTTTAAATATATATAATATATAACTTCGATAAATATAACATGTATATTTAGGCTTAACTGCGACTCAATGTTCACAATGTACATAAACTAAGAGAAAGACGCCAACAGGTATAGAGCGACCATTTTGGATGATGCAATTTATATTTAGCATTACTGTTCATCCTGTATTTCGTTTGGCTCAAATATATTTATAAAACGATTTTAACCTTATATATATTACAGTGTATTGTTTTTTAGTCATAAATATCTTTAAATTCATATATATATCTTATAAGATATATGAGTGTTTAATCTCAATAAGATTTTTAATAGCAAAAAGATTTTAAATAATTTTAAATCTGTAAATTTTCAAAAAATCAAAATAGTTTGTATTAATGATAAAATAATATTATATCAAATATATTAGAGTAGAACTAACTCCCTGTAAAGGACAACACCTAATTGCAGAGCCAAAGTTTTCTTTAGGAAGAGGTGTCTTCTTACAGGAGAGTTGTTAAATTGTAAAAACGGTAATTTTGCAAATTAAAACTGTTCTTTTTGGAGAGGTTTTCGCTAGCGAAATGTCCGCTATAGGGAGGTTCTACTGTATAAGATAAATAGGTACATCTTCATGTTCTATACAAAGATTTATATAAAACATTTCACCAATATATTAATATCTTTCAAAGAAAAAAACAACTTAATATTAATAACAAACCAAAATACACATGGTAGATAGATTGTAGACGTACCTTTTACACGGACAGAGAAGAAATTCTCCAGTAGATGTGCAATCTGTGTTCCAAGTAAGCTGACAAGGTAGGAAGCGACGTTCTCCTATCACTGCGCAGAGATAATGCGCAGTAAGCGCAAATTAAAACTTGCCAAACGATACTTTCATCCCTACTTTGACATTCTATTTTACCTCCTTTCTGTTTTACATATGTTATACGAATCTAATATATATATTTTGCATTGAATGCGGAATCTCAAAAATGGTATCCAAGAAAACTAAGGACATGAGTTTATAGGCCAATAGATTTACTTATAAATATTTACATTGAGCAATTCCCTTCCTTAAACAATAATGATAAGGCCAGATGGACACAAAGCAATATTGCATCATCTATATATAGAAAATAAAGATATTTAAACATGAATGTTTATTTTATAAACAAATTAAACCTCTACTGTCCTATATTTTACTGGCGTCACCACTAGAATAAAGCTCTTTTTTCAACTGAACCCAGAGGAATCAGAGGCATTTCCTCAGCACCATTCAGGTTTATACCAAGTTTATTAAATAATTATTTGTTTTAATGCATTTTAAGGTGAGAGGGGTCACACTGGGTTCATTTATACATACTCCAGAATATATATACATAAATATACAGTTAAATAACCTAAAAATATTTTTTTTTATTAAAATGGTTGGTCTTTTACATTTCTGATTAATAAGGTTTGAATGACTTCCAGTCACAATTTTATGTTCTTTATATACACTCATTGACAAAACTGAATGAAGTGGAAAGGCTTTGATTTTGCCGGTTGTCTGATTACTATGTAAGAAGCAGAGATAATTTTTTTACAACTTGGTTATCTAGTGCGCTTATAAGAAAGGTCTCTGTGTATCAAATATATGTCAGAGTTATTGTCTTTAGCCCGATATAAAAGGTACAACTTCCTCAAATTTTATCCATGTATGTTACTAACAATTCAGACTTTTCCTTTGTATTTTAGTAATTTTATCTCTCAATTCATTTCAACTGGATTTATTTTGTATTTATTTTTATTTGTAACAAATAATAACATCGAATTTCCAAATTGATTTATCAAAAGCTCTATTAACCAATTTGTAAACTCTTCTCTAGGGTTGTTTTGAATTCAAAGGCATTTCTTCAGCCCTATTAAGTTTTCAACAGAGTTGATGAATAAATTCCTTGTTTTAATGCATTTTGAAGGGAGAGATGTATCACTGAATAAATATATAAATAATTCAGAAAAACATATATAACTATACAGGTTAATAACCTGAATATAGTTTTTTTTATTCAAATGGTTGGTTTGAATAGCTCCCAGTCACAAATTTGTGTGATATACAAGTATATACACTCATGGACAAAAGTGAAGGAAGTGGAAATGCTTTGATATTGCCAGTACTCTGATTTCTAGGAAGGAGCAAGAGAAAATTTACTTCACACTTGATTATCTCGTGTGGTTTTAATAAAGGTCACTGTGTATCTAATATCTTTATGAGTAATTGACTATCCTGGTATAAATACTGATATGTACAACTTCTTTAAGTTTTGTCCATGAGTGTACTCACAATTCAGACTCTCCCATTGTATTTTTGAATTTTTATTACAAAATTCAAATTGATTATCTTAATTTTATCTTTTTATTTATAATTTTGACAAACTAACATGTTTATATGAAATCAGGACGCCACATAGACGAATAGAATTAGCAATAGCAAATAAACAATTCTCTAAATAATTTTTTTATTGGTTTACTTCAGGTTACAATAATAGGAGCTAAATTTGTGTTAAATTAAAGTTTCTATTTGCCATATTTTGTATTCCTTATTTAATTTTCAAATTAATTATGAGATATTCAATAGTTGTGACCAAACAAATATGATTCTTATATTGTATTATCATCATATGATTAATTTAATGAAATGTGGGAATTTGTAATTGACAAACATAATTTTGGAAATTATAGCGTAGAAACTAAGTCTTTGTATATCTGAAGGTGTGACAGTATTTATTGATGACGTCACGGCGACTATATATAGTATATATATATATAGTATAGTTATGAAAAATTTTAAGATTAATAAATTTTTTTATTTAATTTAAATGTTTGAGGTTTGTTTTTTTAATTTTTTTGTAATAAATAATTAGTAAGATAATATTTTTAAGAAAGAAAAAAAAAGTAACACCAGCAAAGCATCTTAATAGTTTACTTTTCCTCTATTTTCCAAATATAAAAAATTACTATTAATATATATGTTATATTAATATATTATTTGAAATGTTATATTGAAATATTTTATTTAATAATGTTATATGTTGAAATGTTGTTTTATTTAAAGTTATAATTTCATTGATATAGATACTCTGTTTTAATCGACCGCCAGAGGTCGCGCTTCTACTATATAAACTGATTGTTGTTCTTCCCCGTTGGTTCGACTCAAGGTTTTTGTAATTATGTAGATAATCTTTTGTTATATTCATTTATACGCCTTAAGACAGGCATTACTTTAATCAATTATGTTTTTCATATGTAATTCATTCCTCAGCGCGCGCTCAATAAAGAAATCTATAATCAAGACTATATTATTCAACCACGACTGCACCGCCATAGCTTAATCCCCAAGATGATCCTAAATACAAGCAGAAAATCAAATATCTCTTTTTTTATATAAGATAAGCCGACAGGATTTTTACCTGTTTATACCAAAAGCAAAATTTTTCGAATTCAATTATGCAAATTCTCCAATCAAAAATAAGTTATTTCAACCAGATATAGCTCATTTCAACCAAGAATAACCTACCTCAATCAATCATAGTCTATACAATCGACAATAGATTTCAACATTCAACAATGGCCATCTACAAGACATAGCCCAATCCAAACAGGCATGGCCATCTCCACTTCAACCAGACATCGCCATATCCAGTTAACTTAGGACAACTCCGGATTTCTCCATCCTCAACCATCACCCGCTTCCACGCAACAAGCAGCCTTCTTCCATACAGCCATCTCCCGAGAAATCAACTCCAGCCGGAATCATCCAACCCAAGGTACTTTGTATCCACCATCTTTCGTAGTTTTCTTCATTTTAACTTTGTTATCCCCCATTATTTACAATAGTTTTCAATCGCATATTTGCTTAGATATATCCTTTTTGTCATATTATTTTTATATATCAATTTTTCCATAGCTCTTTTTGCCATTTTAATACCTCACACCCTTTAATTCTTAGTTTTCCTTTGTATAGTTAGCTCCTAAATGCCATAATATACCTCATGCCATTTTTATCTTTAAATTTAAATTTGTGCAAATAATTTTGCTCATTTTCACTAAAAATTACTTTTATATCGTGTTATGGTTTTACATTGTAAACTTGAATATATGTAAATCTGCTAATATATCTTCTCCATTGAATAATTACTTTTAAAACATTTAAAATTAATTTAAACCATTTACACCATATCAGTTTTAATACGCCATATGCAAAGCAGTCGGCCGGGAGGACAACAACAACAACAACAAATTAACATATTCTCTCACAACAATCAATTTCTTTATTTAAAATTTGCTAAACTTTAATGTTTTTTTTTCATATTTTTCAAATTTTCAATATGTTCAAAATTCCCTAACTTTTGATATGTTATTTTCTTATTTAATCTTGTATCAAAATATGTTTTTATTTAAAAAATTTTCATTTTTTACCTCCTTTTAGAGTTCTTTTTAAATGCCATAATCTTTTAATATGTTTCTCATTTCGCCTAACAAACATGTAAATTTAGCGAGACCAACTATGTAAATTTTACCTCTTATAATTATCCACTTTGATTCTTTTTTTTTAATGCCCATTCACTATTCTTACCATTACCTTTTTTAATCTTTACATGTTCATGCCTTGTTTTCACATTCACTTTTTGTACATAAACTTTTTCTCTACTTATTGCCTTTTCTCATAAATGCCTTTCTTTCTTATAATCATCCAATGTTTTTTCAATGCTATCATATTAATATTTTTCATTCATGTACATTTTAATAATTCATGCATTTTATTTTTCCTTCCTCATTTTTAATATTATATATGTGTATCATTTTTTCTTGTCTGTTTCCAATCTATTGGTTAATAACAAACCAATATGATTGTGGAATATCACCTTTTTACTCTCAACCATATTTTTGTTATCATCATTCACACTTTGTAATTTCCAATCTATTGGTTAATAACAAACCAATATGATTGTGGAATATCACCTTTTTACTCTCAACCATATTTTTGTTATCATCATTCACACTTTGTAATTTCCAATCTATTGGTTAACAATAAACCAATATGATTATGGATTATCACATTTTTATTTTCACTTGCTCCCAATTGTTTTGTTATTATTCATTTTTATCATTTATATAATTTTGTACGTTCCTGTCTATTGGTTACCATATTTAAAACCAATATGATAAGTGAATATCACCTCTCACATTATTTTCTTTCCATCAATCATTTTATCCTTTTTTTAACAATATATTTTTTTTATCACTTTTCTCTGAATGAACCCATATTATTTTCTTCACAGGGGGGAAATGTTATATTAATATATTATTTGAAATGTTATATTGAAATATTTTATTTAATAATGTTATATGTTGAAATGTTGTTTTATTTAAAGTTATAATTTCATTGATATAGATACTCTGTTTTAATCGACCGCCAGAGGTCGCGCTTCTACTATATAAACTGATTGTTGTTCTTCCCCGTTGGTTCGACTCAAGGTTTTTGTAATTATGTAGATAATCTTTTGTTATATTCATTTATACGCCTTAAGACAGGCATTACTTTAATCAATTATGTTTTTCATATGTAATTCATTCCTCAGCGCGCGCTCAATAAAGAAATCTATAATCAAGACTATATTATTCAACCACGACTGCACCGCCATAGCTTAATCCCCAAGATGATCCTAAATACAAGCAGAAAATCATATCTTTTTTTCATTATATAAGATATATATATTATATAAAATAATTTATATAAATATGAAATTAAAATAATATATATATATATATACAGCTAGAGAATTTCGAGCAAGAAAGCTAGGAAACTAAATGATGATTTTACAAATAATAAATCTGTTTCCAAATATTTTCATTGAATAATTAAGTTAGATTAAATAATAAATTATTTCTACGCCGCAATATCATTGGGTTTTATAAAATTTTAAAATAGTTGAGTTCTCTTTTTGTTTTTGAAAATATTTTCCCATGTGTACTTGTTTATATTATAATAGCAGGATTGGTTAATTATCATTTCATTGATTAAAAATATGTCATCCATGTTATTAACTTCTAAAACACAATATATGTATTCAGCTAGACTGTTTTTACCTTTACCTTTTTTGAGAAATGTTACTCTAACTAACACCTCTTCATTCTCAATATTTATATTCCAATTTATATCATAATCAATGCCATCTATTTCAAATTGTTCAACACCAATTTGACGTTTAAGAAAATCATCATAACTATTCCAGGGTTTTAATGCAGCTAATTCATATTTTTTTTTGTCCACATATTTTCCATAAAAATATTTCCGAATATGTTTTTCAGCTCCTAAGAACCCTACACCAGGAAGCCAGTTTGGGGTTCCAAATGTTAAATCCAATCCTACAACTTCTTGCATCACAGGTTTATAGACTCTCTTCATAATGTCCAATAAGTATAACTTAATGGTCTTCAGCATTGGTATTGAAATATTCTGTTCTAAATTTATAGACTTCAATTCCTCGATTGTGTTCCGTATTTCTGGATTGATCTTCTCTTGCTTTACCTTTATATCCTTCATATCTTTGCCTATTTCCTTCAATTCTGGCGTTATATTTTATTGATTTATCTTTATGGCCTTTATTTCTTTTATTATTTCTTGTAATTCTGGTTTGCTATTATTGTTCTCTACTTTTATATCCTTCAAATTTTTGCTTAATTTCTCTAATTCTGGTTTTGTATTTTGTTGATGTTCCTTTATGTCCTTCAATTCCTTACTTATTGTCTGTACTTCTGGCTTGATTTTCTCTTGTTCTATCTTCATGTCTCTTATATCTTTTCTAATTGCCTGTAGTTCTAGCTTTGTATTTTGTTGTTCTACCTTTAAAGTATTCAATTCTATACTCATTGCTTGTACTTCTGGATTGATTTTCTGTTGCTCTACTTTTATATCCTTCAAATCTTTGCTCATTGTCTGTATTTTTGGCTTTGTATTTTGCTGCTCCGTCTTGATATCTTGTACTTCATTACTAATTGTCTTCAGTTCTGCTTTGATATGAAGAAATTCTTCAGCCTGACGAATTGATATCTGATCGAAATTCTCTTGGATATTTTTGTCAATTTTTCAGTTTGAACAGTCGAAAGATTTAGCAAGGATTCTAAAATGGTTTTGTTCTGCTTAGTGGTTATAGCAAAAAGATTAGTTTCCAAAAGTTGTTCTTTTAATAAATGATTCTTTGAAGAATTGAATGTTTCTTCCAGTACTTGAAGGTCAAAGAAATCTTCAATTTTCTTTTTTTCTTTAATTATGGATTCCTCATTTTGTAGTTTGATACAATGCTCACAATGTTGTAAATGTTCCTTTAAATGTGTAACAATGCTGGAATTTTCTGGGCACCCCTTTTTGTCGACAATGCGAGAGAAAGAGCTTCCTATTTCCATTGCCTAGAACAGCACAAATAAATCAGATATATCCAAACACAAAGTTTTTTCATATAATTGACATTATATAGACAATTTATAATTAGGTTTTAGATATCTAATAAATATAACACTTCTTAACATTATAGAAATCATTGTAGTCTCCATAATAAAGTGTGAGAAATGAGTGCCAAACTTTACAAGCTATTTTAAGAACTCGAGTTAATAAATTTACATTGATATAAACTGTTTTTAAATAGGTTTAATTATATATCATCGCGTCTTTTCATATTCTAGCTAGATATCATCTTATTTTCTCTTCACCCTTTATAAATTGTGAGTTATTTTCAGAAGACATTTCATCTGAAATTGAGAGAAAAATCAATCAAGTATTTAGAATTTATTTTTCTTTTATCATATTATCGCGAGGAAAAATAATTAACTAGGCCTTCGAGTTACTTTAAATATTTATTTAATGAGTAATATGAGAGATTTTAAATATAAAATAAGAGTTACTATTTACATGAGCCAAATCGACCCAGCAGTTAGAGCAAGAGGGGAGAACTGAGATATTTTCCCCTTCCACGTGACGCCACTGTTTACCCCAACCGGTCGGTCCAGATAAGAGGGAATACCAGGAAACTCTGTCCTCCTGACATCACTCCCTCCACAAGAGAAACAGCGTCCCGCTGTTTACTAGTCGGTCACATGACCCTGGGCAATCTGTTCTTGGACTTCGGGGTCGTGGTAGGGCTTCATTCTCACTACATGGACGATATCTTGGGTTTTTCGTCTTCTCCTAGTGTTCGTCACGCCTTCTACTTGATAATTTACACTCGATATTTTTCTGATCACTCGATAGGGTCCGAAATATCTCTTCAATAACTTCTCCGACAAGCCAACGGTACAGACTCGGGTGAACACCCACACCAAATCACCTTCCTTGTACGTCACCTCCTGATGCTTCTTGTCGTAGCGTTCTTTGTCTTTGCTCTGAGCCTGCAGGATGTTAAGACGGGCTAACATTCGTGCGTCCTCAGCGTTGGTCACAAGATGGCCCACATAATCTTCTGCAGTTCCTGCCGGCTGATACGGGGCAGTATAGAATCCAGCGGTGTTTCAACTTCTCGGCCGTGGACGAGGAAGAACGGGCTGTATCCTGTTGTCTCTTGTCGAGCGGTATTGTAGGCGAAGGTCACATATGGTAGGATGTTGTCCCAATTTTTCTGATCAACGTCAACATACATCGAGATCATGTCAGTCGGGGTCTTGTTGAGTCTTTCTGTCAAACCATTCGTTTGAGGGTGGTATGCCGTGGTGAATCTGTGAATTGTTCCGTTTAGATTATTTATTTCTCGTATGGTCTGAGACATGAAATTTCTTCCTCTGTCCGTGATGATTTCCCGAGGAGCGCCGTGCTTGAGTATGACGTCTTCAATAAGGAAGGTTGCTAATTCAGTAGCTTCCGCTGTTGCCGCGGCCTTTGTTATCGCAAATCTGGTGAGATAATCAGTCGCGACTATTATCCATCTATTTCCCGTGTGAGATATGGGAAATCTTCCCAGATAATCAATTCCTATCTTTTGAAAGGGCGAGGTCGTTGGAGGTATTGGGACTAGTAGTCCAGGGGGTTTCTGAGGCACGCCCTTCCTTCGCTGGCATTCTTTACAATGAGCAATGTATTGGGAAACTGTCCTATAAAGTCCAGGCCAATAGAATCTCTTTCTAACGCGGTCATAGGTCTTGGCAAATCCCAAATGACCGGCCATTGGAGTGTCGTGGACATCTTTAAGAATTTCGTGCCTCATCTGTTTTGGGACTACTAGCAGCCATGGTTTGCCCTCAGGGTCGTAATTTTTCTTATAGAGAACGCCTCCAATCATCTGATACCCTTTTAAATTTTCATTTGCAAGTTTTTCGCGGATCCCAACCAAATGAGGGTCTTTAATTTGTTCTTCTGCAATGTCTTGGATGGAAGTAATGTGCCCTTCTATCTCTGCGGTGTCAGCCAAGGGGCTTCTTGACAAACAGTCAGCGTCTTTATGCTTGCGTCCGCTTTTGTAAACGATGTTTATGTCGTATTCTTGTAGTTTGAGGGCCCAACGGGCTAAGCGGCCGGATGGATCTTTCAAGCCTACCAGCCAACATAGCGAGTGATGGTCGGTAACCACAGTAAAGGGTCTGCCATATAGGTACGGGCGGAATTTACCAAGGGCCCAAACAACTGCGAGGCATTCCTTTTTTGTAGTGGAATAATTCTTTTCCGCTTTGGTTAGTGTTCGTGAGGCATAGGCTATAGGTCTCTCCGCGTCATTCTGGATTTGAACAAGAACTGCCCCTAAACCATAACCGCTTGCATCAGTATGGACATGAGTTTCCGCACCTTCTATGAAATGTCCTAACACAGGCGAAGATCCCAATTCCTGTTTGAGAATCCGGAAAGATTCATCTTGTTCTTCGCCCCAAATGAATTTTTCATCTTTCTTCAAAAGGCTATTCAAGGGTCGAGACTTGTTAGCATAACTTTTGATGAAGCGTCTATAGTATGAACTAACCCAAGAAAACTTCTGGTCTCACTGATATTACGGGGTTTTGGAAAGTGGACAATGGCTTTCACTTTTTCTGGGTCTGGCTGCGTTCCGAATTCATTAACGACGTGCCCGAGGATAGTTATTTGTCTCGAGGCGAAATGACACTTTTTATAATTCAGGCACAGCCCGGCCTGCTGAATGCATCTCAAAACTTTGTATAGACGTGTTAAATGTTCTTTAAAGGTCGATCCATAGACTACAATGTCGTCTAAGTAGCATAAACACATGTCCCATTTCAATCCCCGTAGGACGTTGTCTATCATTCGCTCGAAAGTTGCTGGTGCGTTGCATAGACCGAATGGCATTACATTAAATTCATAAAGCCCATCTGAAGTGATAAATGCCGTTTTCTCCCGGTCCTTATCGTCTACTTCGATTTGCCAGTAACCCGATCTCATATCCATAGTGGAGAAGTACCTGGATCCAGAGAGGGTGTCCAGCGCGTCATCGATACGAGGGAGAGGGTAAACATCCTTCTTTGTAATTTTGTTTAGACGACGAAAGTCGACACAGAATCTCAACGAGCCATCCTTCTTCCTCACTAATATAACGGGAGAGGCCCATGGACTTGATGATGGCCGAATGATTTTAGTCTCCATCATTTTCTCCACTTCACTCTGAATGACACATCTTTCGGCGGGAGACACTCCATAAGGACGCTGTCTGACAGGCGGATAATCACTCGTATCGATTTTATGCTTTATTTCGCCAGAGACAGGGAAGCTCTTTTTCTCAAAGTCGAATATATCAGCAAACTCATTTAGGCACGTGAGTAATCTGTTTTTCTTTGTTTCCTCCAAATCAGTAGAAATCATTGAAATTAAACATTCTCTCACATCTGGGGAAGTTACTTCGTCTTTTCCAGCTATTTCAGAACAAGCGTCAAGATTAGATATGCTCCCTACTTCTAGATCTTGCATTGTTCCTACCTTCATGTCCGAAGGTATCACTTGAGACTGGTGAGTACTGTAGTCACCCATAACACCGCTCTGCCATGTAAGAACATAACGAAGGAAGAGGGAATAAAAAGTCCTTTTTTCCAACTGCAGGCGTTTGGAACCTGTAACGGCTACATCTCTGCTGCCAAATACATCCTCGTTGGTGACAACTATCTTGCCAAAAGATTTCGGCGGTATGACACAGTCCCAAAGCAGCACAAAGTTTCAGGTCTTTCCATTCGTAGGATTTTTCATCTTCGCTTAAATACAATTTGTTTTTTCCCACAATCTATAATGGCATCTGTGGCTCTGAAGAAATCCCAGCCCAGTATAACATCGTGGCTACATTCAGCGGCTACTACAAAATCAAAAATAATATCGAGTCCTTTGATTTGAACTTCTAAAGAGCACTTACCAAGGGTCACGATAGGCTTCTTGTCCGCGGCTCTTAGAAGTGGTCCATTTTCTTTAAAAACTGGAGCCTTTATAGCACGTCTGAAAGCTTCAGAAATTACTGAGTAATCAGCGCCGGAGTCCACAAGAGCTTGTATATTTCGTCCTTGTATGTTGACAGATATCCAGTTCTTTTCCATTGTAGCGGCTATACGGCAGTGAGGATTTTCGTCTGTGGCGGCCACACCTCCAGAGGGCGCGCCATCTAGTTTTCCTCACTGCGGCGACTGGGTGAGCGGCTGGGACGGCGAGCAGGGGATTGTGAGGTTCTTCTGGGGGCTTGGAATCTTCCGCGGTGGGGATATGGCGACGGGTTTCTAAATCTTCCTTGGGATAGTTCGCTTCCTGATTCGCCCATGGTGTAATTTTCCGTTCCTGGTCTTCCGAAATCGACTGTTTCTCTTCCAAGTCTGGCATCCGCAAAAGCTTGGCGTCTGTCTCTGCAATAACGTGCAACGTGGCCAGGGCGCCCACAGTGGAAGCAGATCGGTCTGTCATCTTCAGTACGCCACTGAGTCCTTTGATTATTTGGTGGCCCTTCGGTTCTTCGTCGGTAACCTTGATCGTTCTGGGGGAGGTATTGTCGCCGAGGGCGGAAGCTCTCAGGCTGACGAGGGGCAGAGATTGGAGCCAATGTTTGCTGGATTTCACTACGGATGACATCCCGTAGGTCGGGAGGTGGAGCGTCGATATCCTGGGCGGCAAATGTAGAAGGAGGAGCCATAAACTTCTGAACCTCCTCTCTTACTATTTTTCTAATCAGGGCTTCTAGGTTCTCAGGTTCAGCGGTCGAGATGGTGGTCACATTGGGCAGTCGGTTGAACCTGGGCGGTGCAACACGCATCCTCTTGAATGCCTCGAATCGGCGGCAGAACGCAACAAATTGGTCCACCCTGCTGATGTCCTTCCCAACAAGTGCCTGATACACTTCCTCCGCTACGCCTTTAATCAGGTGGCTCACCTTTTCTCCTTCCGACATTCTGGGGTTGCTCTGTTTACAAAGAAGGAGTACTTCTTGTATGTAGCTCTCGACGTTTTCCCCACTCGTCTGCGCTCTAGTTCGAAGAATGTTCTCGGCTTTCCTAGCCGTGTCTTCCTTGTTCCCAAATATTTCACAAACTTTATCTTAAATTCCTCCCACGAATTCAAGATTTCTTCGAAGTTTTCGAACCAGCACTTCGCTGTGCCAGTGAGGTAGAAGATGACGTTGGACAGACACATGGAGTCATCCCACTTGTTGTAACGTGCCACACGCTGGAAGTCGCTCAGCCAACGCTGCGAATCTTCCCCACGTTCTCCCGAGAAGACAGTAGGGTCTCTCCACCGATGGCAGAATGGTCGGTTTTCTTCTCTCTCCATTTTCTTCCGAGCAGGAAATGCAAGCACTGTAGATAGCTCTGGTTGCAATCCTTGAAAGCGACGACTTCGTCTGGTGACTGTCTCGTTACCCGGCGTCTCCACCACAATTGTCGCGAGGAAAAATAATTAACTAGGCCTTCGAGTTACTTTAAATATTTATTTAATGAGTAATATGAGAGATTTTAAATATAAAATAAGAGTTACTATTTACATGAGCCAAATCGACCCAGCAGTTAGAGCAAGAGGGGAGAACTGAGATATTTCCCCCTTCCACGTGACGCCACTGTTTACCCCGACCGGTCGGTCCAGATAAGAGGGAATACCAGGAAACTCTGTCCTCCTGACAATATTCTATATCTTATTGAGGTGTCATCATTATATTATTGTCCTATTTTATTCTCCTATTTTTATAATAATTTTAACTATATTGTGCCCAAATTATTTCTTTTGATTTTATATTAGGTTTGTTAGGTCATCAATAATGTTATTTCATTTTCCCCAAACAAACTTTAATCACCGGGGGCACCTAATATATATCACATATTGTCCAATTAGTTAGAGCCGATACCTTATAAGATCATACCCTTCTATTAAAATGTACACTGTTCTTATTCACTACCACCCCCCATACTTTGTATATATGCTATATCTTTATTAATATAACCTGTACAACCCTATTTGTATTTAAGCTGAAAATGGTGACATCAAAATATAAAGCCAAAAGGAGCGGTCTGCTGGGGACAGCTGCGGGCCAGAGGGGAGGAAATAGACGACGTCCAGATGGAGCCCCTCTTCAGGGCTTTATATAGACGACCCCTGTCAACAGGTTTTAGCAGAGGGGTCAGTGGGAGTATGTTGTACAGTGTGTCTATCGGCAGACCGCTTCTGTCTCTCTCTCCATGTCTCGGTGATAGGCATCCAAGTTTGTGAAATGGCCTCTACCTCTGTCCCGTTGGCTGTCCCCGATCACTCTCGGTTACTAATATCTAGCCCTGCCTCTGCTTCTTGTTGTCCGCGTGTGGGAAGAACATCAACACTCATCCCACGTACACGACTGCCAGTTCATCCATATGTCTAATGGATCATTTGCAATAATATATGTAATAATATATATATATGTGTGCGTGTTTGTGGAAAAATAGCATAAATGTGTATTATTGTACTGGAATAAGGTTCATAAATTAAAAAATAAAAAAGGACATCTACTTATCGGGCAACTAAAAGTTAGCTTGCGCCATTAATCAGAATAAATATCATCTTTAAATTATTTGTTATTTTTTATATTATATTCATCTAGTCAGTATGACATCATAAATAATATTTTGCTTTATCCTTTATCTGTCTAGTTATTTATTACTACGTTACAATGTTTATATTTAACATTTCAGAACTCGAGTAAATAATTTATCTCTCTTTTTTTATATTTATTCTATATTTAACCTTATATAACCTTATATAGACATTGTAATAAAGACATTCCAATCTCTCTCTATCTCCACACAATATATTGTTGCATCAATTTTAATTCGCCTTACATCTATTCAAAATATTCTATGATATTCAATATTTATTTAAAACAGTAAATTATCATCATTCCTTTTTATAGTTTAATCCCTTTTCATAGTTTAATTCCTTTTGTAATATTGTTATAGTACATATATCTTGATTGGTTATTGGAGCGAGAGAAGACCTAGATCTTGACTGTGGATCGCGACCTACGAGGAAGACAACGAATAAATAAACGCAATAACTTTAAAAGGTAATTTATTTTTATTTAATATTTATTTACTTTTATTTATTTGATTTGAGTATGGAAACCCGCTCGGGAAACATGTATAACACCAAGAAGGAAGAAACCAAGGTCGACGACTAGACAAAGCTGCAACTTGGTGCAACAATATCGCTTATCCAACTTGACTCTATAGAGCTTATCCTTCACCTGCGCAGAGATAGCACGTCCGCTTTTTGACATTAATCTTTTTTTTTCCTCGATAAGATAAAACTGATTAAACCATTGTCTTCTTACTTTGTGACTTTACCTTCTTTTTATCTTATTTCTAGAAATACGGTTGTCTATATAGAGTATGAACATAGACTAATACAAAGTTTCTAAAATATCATATTTATCTTTTTTGAAATATTTTATTTAACATGCTTCCATATCTGTATATTGTTGCACCAAGTTGCAGCTTTGCAGAGTCGTCGACCTTGGTTTCCTCTTTCTTGGTGTTATACACGTTTCCATACTCAAAGCAAATAAAGATAAGTAAATAAAAAATCACCTTTTAAAGTTATTATGTTTATTTATTTGTTGTCTTCCTTAAGGTCGTGATCCGAAGTCTTGGTCCAGTTCCTCTCTCGCTCCAATAACCAATCAAGATATATGTACAATAAATATTACAAAAGGAATGATGATAATCTAAATGATCTGTTTTAAATGAATATTAAATATCATAGAATATTTAGAATGAATGTAGGGCGCATTAAAATTGATGTAACAATATACAAACCTTTTAAACAATTTTTAATTTACTTCAAGAAAATAGAGAAGTATGAAAATATCTGTGCAATTGTTCGATTTGGATCATAATACAAGCTGAAATATTTATCAGACTTCAGGGTTGTTAGGGTGTTTCGATAATTAAATAAATTTTTAAAATTGCCTTTCAAATTTTTTTGTAATTTAATTTTAATATTCTTCCAAACCACATTGAAGTTTGAACACTCTTTTGCCTATTGTTAATACTCAAAATATTCATACCCTTATTTTACAAAATTTATTTTGTCCATAATATAAATATTGTGGCAAAGAAATAATTATAATTTCAATTTAATTATTCAATGGAGATATTTAACAGATTATATAAATATATATTACTCTGTTTATGTAAAATAATGATCAAAATACTTCTTTGCTTGCTTGCTCGATATTCTCTAGCTGTAAATAGTTTTGTTGAGTGGTAGATAATTGTCGACTAGTCGCGGTGACGTCATCAATAAATACGCTCACATCTTAAGATATACAAAGACTTGATTTTTACGCTACAATATATATATATAAATTATATTTCCCTCCCCATTGAATATAAGCAAACATATTTTTAAACTTAATTATTTTGACGTTATGTGGCGCTGAGTTTGTTGTTGACACACATTAAAATGTTATAATACCTTAATAAAGGTTGGCGCTCAGCAAACTGAAATATTGGTAAAATAAATGATATTTTGATCCCACACTCTTAGTCTAACTAACAATGCAAGTGAACAGAAAGAAGCCTAAATTGAAACTACTAAGTCTAGCCCGTGCTAAGTATAGTGTTCTTTGAGAATCAAGTCGGCCAGTTTAAAGAATAGTTTTGAAAATGTTTAATCTATGTAAAACATATAAATATTTTATTAAAAATTGCCTTTTTTGAAAATTAAAATGCTGTTACTTTGTTTTTTACCTCAGATAATATTTATGTTTAAAATATATAATTATAATATCGGGTATATTTCACCCAGTGAAGTACGTTACATTTTTAGCGCACGCGCTTGAGGGTTAAAGACGAAAACTTCTTCCTTTGGAAATTTTAGTTATGACTATTATTAGAGAAAAATCAGATTTTGGATATCGTAAATGGCAAAATATCAAGCCAAAGATAACAGAGATAACCTCTCCTATATAGTATACATGGCACGCAAATGATATCAAATCCCGAATATTCTCTTTTATTTTTTTTTTAATTGCAAATAATTATTAATATGATGCACTAGCGTGCCGTCCTATTAATTTTTCCATTGCAGTAAGGGCAGTAGAAATTGTTTAATTTCAAAAGGATTCTTACGCGTTTAAAATAGTTTCAAAATTATTAATATAAATTGGTTTACAAGTTCTGAAGCCATGGAATAACTGGTGAATACCAGTTAGCCATTGTAACGTTATGGTAGGTTCCCTAAAATGACTCCTAACATCGTTTCACATCATTTGAACTGTTACTGACATCTTCGAATCCACAAAATCAAATAATTTAATTCGATATTTATTGTTCTTACTCAATATATATATTTATTTAATAGTGAACATTGCGACTGCTGTAATAGAGATGAATGGGGACATCTGAGTCTCCTTCATTGGACACAACAACAACAACAGAAAATTGACATGGACTTAGAACAGCTTTAAACACCCAAGATAGAGGTCATTGCGACTGCTGTGATAGAGATGAATGAGGACATCTGAGTCTATTCATCGGGCAAAACAACAACAACAGAAAATTGACATGGACCCAGAACAGCAGCTCTATACACCCAAGATAGAGGACATTTTAACTGCTGTGATAGAGATGCATGGGAACATCTGAGGCTCTTCATTGGACACAACAACAAACAGAAAATTGAACATGGACCCAGAACATCAGCTTTAAAAGCCTAAGATAGAGGACATTCTGACTGTTGTGATAGAGATGCATGGGAACATCTGAGGCTCTTCATTGGACACGAGAACAATAACAGAGAATTGACCTGAACCCAGAACAGCAGCTTTGCACACTAAAGAAAGAGGACATTGCGACTACTTTGATAGAGATACATGGAGACATCTAAGGAACTTCATTGGACACAACAACAATAGTATATATTCCATTATTCCTGTAGAAGGGCAGCTTGCGCCCGAAAGCTCGAATTGATTTTCAAATAAAGAAACTTATCCTTTTTGAATCTATTCGTTATTATAATAGTATATACTGCCTGAAATTGCATTTACCTCTGAAATTGTCAAGATTTTCATCCACCGCTATATTCTGAAAGAGAACTATGCTTTTGGCAAATTTCTAGACCAAAGCATAAAGCATTAATCTCACAGAAGCTATCATGATGAAGTCTTTTATTTCTTGTAATTTTTTTTATCATCAAAACAAATTACTTTGAAAATAAATCGTAATCAAATTTCAGATATAGCTGTTCTACACATTTCAAATCCAGTAATATATCTTGCCAATGCATCATCTGTATTCAATTTATTTACTTCCATGACCCCATGAAAGTAAATAATTTCCAATAAAGCTTTAATTTCAAGTAGGTATGTCAAATTAGCATCTCTTTCTCTGCTATAGTTTTGCTGAATATTTCTAATGTAAATGTTAGTATTTGTAACTATACATTCAAGTATATTATAATCAATAAAGTTATTCCAGAAATTTAATATCACTTTGGTATTTTTGTTTCATCCTCTACTCCTTGTAGATGCGTGATTATATTGTAACAAAGTATTTATTAATTTTATTAACAGAGTGGCCATTTTTATGTTTATATTTTGCTACTCTGTAAATTTCCCTCGTGGCTTATCTTTTGTTTATCAATCATAGTTTGTTCTTGCCTGAAATAAATTGTTGTCTCATCCCGAAATTGGTCTTCCCAAATTTTCTACTTGGCAATATTTTCACTGCGATTTCGAACATATTTTTGGAGTAGAGCTTTCTTCCATTTTTAGTCTTTTGGGTCTTTCTTAAATAGTAATTGAAGCTTTATTCTTTATTATTTTATTCTTCTGGTAATGTATTGGGTTGTAAAGAGAGTTTGTTCGGTTTTATTCAACAATTTTATTTAGACAAAAACCAAAAGTAATAGAAAGTCGCCCCAATGATGAGAACCCCAAAAGGTCTAACTAGGTAAAATTGGCCCAGACATATCTATATTAATAAAATGCAAATTTCATAAGTGGTGTTCGCTAAAAACTTTCGTTACAATGCATCAATTTCAACCAAATTTTCAACATTTATGTAAAACGAGATGGAGCAGGTTTTGCTTAACATCAAAATATATTTCCTAACATTAACATGAGTAACTTCGCTGTTATCAATTAAATACAAAAAAATCAACCGAGTTAATTTTATTTATATATAAATACAAAATTAAATTTCAACAGAGTTAATTTTTTACATACTAGCTAATAATTTCAATCTAAAAATATAATATAAAAAGCCAACAATGAAGAGTGAATGTAAGATAAAAAGCCAACAATGAAGAGTAAATGTAATATAAAAAGCCAACAATGAAGAATGAATGTAAGATAAAAAGCCAACAATGAAGAGTGAATGTAATATAAAAAGCCAACAATGAAGAATGAATGTAAGATAAAAAGCCAACAATGAAGAGTAAATATAATATAAAAAGCCAACAATGAAGAGTGAATGTAAGATAAAAAGCCAACAATGAAGAGTAAATGTAATATAAAAAGCCAACAATCAAGAATGAATGTAAGATAAAAAGCCAACAATGAAGAGTAAATGTAATATAAAAAGCCAACAATGAAGAGTAAATGTAAGATAAAAAGTCAACAATGAAGAGTAAATGCAATATAAAAAGCCAACAATGAAGAATGAATGTAAGATAAAAAGCCAACAATGAAGAGTAAATGTAATATAAAAAGCCAACAATGAAGAATAAATGTAAGATAAAAAGCCAACAATGAAGAGTAAATATAATATAAAAAGCCAACAATGAAGAGTGAATGTAAGATAAAAAGCCAACAATGAAGAGTAAATGTAATATAAAAAGCCAACAATGAAGAATAAATGTAAGATAAAATGCCAACAATGAAGAGTGAATGTAATATAAAAAGCCAACAATGAAGAATGAATGTAAGATAAAAAGCCAACAATGAAGAGTGAATGTAAGATAAAAAGCCAACAATGAATAGTAAATGTAATATAAAAAGCCAACAATGAAGAATGAATGTAAGATAAAAAGCCAACAATGAAGAGTAAATCTATATATATAAAATTGAATGTCTGTCTGTTTGTACTCTATAGATTCAAAAACCATACATCCAATCGCCGTGAAAATTTGGGATATTATTAGGTATATCACCGGGAAGGTTTTTGAAAAATAATTTCATGAATATCTTGAATATCCTTAGAGTTATTTGTAGATTTAACTCGCAAGCAGCGCCCCCATTGTGACGATGATAACAAGTTTTCTTATCACTAAGTTTGTTATCTTAAATATTATTTATCAAAAGTAAGATTATCTCAGGATGACACGGCAATTTATTTGAGACAAGAATAATGATACAATTCCAAGGCGAAGATACTATTCCTTTAACTTCCAATTACCGAGGGAACCAATTAATATTGTTTTTATCCAACTTATCGAGTATTTTTCAAGGGACCAGGAAAAAATGTTCACTAGATAAAACTATGATTTTCTAATGTAGAAAATTAGGAAAGACAAAATTCAGGATGACACGGCACACAGGGACCGGGAAAAAATGTTCACTTTATCGAGAGATTCAAATTTACGAGTTTCAAATTATCAAAATATATCTTTTTTTTTTATATAATTTTTTTAAAATTATTCATAGATAATCTACTTTTGTTATCATCGTTTTTAGAATGACTTTCAGTTTTGTTGTAAATATATGTAGTTAAAATATTTATCTTTTTGAATCACTAATATAGGATTAACTTTATAAATTCTATATATTGTGAAAATAACTAATGTGTAATTTTATCTCAAGTAATTGAAAATAAAAGCTATATATATATACTTGATGGTATATATTTATCTTTTTTATCACGACTGCACCTTCAAACCTTTATCTTATCAATATTTTGTCTTATAAACCTTTTATCTAACAACAAACAAATTATTCATTGCATATATATAGAAATATTTTTAAAAGTTCCTACAGGTTATTTTACCCAATGAGGCCACTTACAGATTAAATGTGTAGTTGAATTAGTAATATAGAAAACAAAGTTTAATATCAAAATTATAATTTTAAAATAGGTAAATAATAGTGTGAACATATGTATAAAATATATATATCCTTCATTTTGGTGTTTAATTAAGTTAATGTGATACTGCTGTCGAAGGAGTTATAAGCAAGAAAGGTTGTGGAAATAATGAGTTGCTCTTAGACAATAAAACACTTAACCCTAGAAGCATTTTTCAAATTTAAATTATAGATAAGGGAAAATCAGTGATTTTAAATTATTTTGTATTTATATACGAGGTGTGTTCAAAAAGTATCGCGAATTCTGAATTTTCGCGGGTTACATTCGAATTTCGATCTTTTTGTGGCTTTATGTTGGTACTCATGTCTCTCACTTATGCCGACAAGCTCGGCCATTTTGAATGTTCACTTAATTGTTGACAGCTGCTTTGCTTGCAGGTGTTTTGGATCGTCTTCGATTTTTACCTATTAAAAAAATGGATCAAAGAACCTGTATCAAATTTTGTGTGAAAAACGAAATTAAATGCGCGGATGCATTCCGAATGTTGACGGTGGCATACGGAGAAGCTACCTTGGACCGAAGCAACGTTTATCGGTGGTACAAAATGTTCTCAGAAGGCCGAGAAGATGTGAACGACGAATAGCGTGCCGGACGCCCGAGCACTTCAACAACAGACGAAAAAATTTATGAAGTGGAGAAAATGAAATTGGCCAATCGTCGAAGCACCGTTAGAGAAGTTGCTGAGGACATAAACATATCGATTGGCTCGTGCCATTCGATTTTTATCAATGATTTGGGCATGAGACGGGTGGCTGCGAAATTCGTACCAAAATTGCTCAATTGCGACCGAAAACAGCATCGCATGAACATTGCTAATGAGATGTTGGACTCTGTCCGCGACAACCCAAATTTGCTCCAGAGGGTCATAACTGGTGACGAAGCGTGGGTTTATGGTTATGACTTGGAAACCAAAGCTTAATCATCTCAATGGAAGCTGCCGCACGAACCAAGACCGAAAAAAAGCGCGCCAAGTTCGGTCGAATGTGAAAGTTTTGCTGACAGTTTTATTCGATTGCAGGGGCGTGGTGCATCATGAGTTCTTGCCACAGGGTAGAACGGTCAATAAGGAATATTACCTGCAGGTTATGCGCAATTTGCGCGAAGCAATCCGCCAGAAACGCCCGGATTTGTGGAAGAACAAAAATTGGCTTTTGCACCACGATAACCCCCCTGCTCACACATCTTTGCTTGTGCGCGACTTTTTGGCCAAAACCAACACACTAATGATGCCGCAGCCACCGTATTCCCCATAACTGGCCCCCTGTGACTTTTTCTTGTTCCCTAAACTTAAGAGACCCATGAAAGGACGACATTACGCTACGCTTGACGAGATAAAGACGGCATCGAAGGAGGAGCTGATAAAGATTTTAAAAAATGATTTTTTGAAGTGCTTCGAAGATTGGAAAAAAACATTGGCACAAGTGTATAATATCTCATGGGGATTACTTTGAAGGGGACAAAATAGGTATTCATGAATAAATAAATAATTTTTGAAAAAACACAAAAGTCGCGATACTTTTTGAACACACCTCGTATATGCATCTCTTCAATAAGTGTAACATTTATGTGACAATATCGTTGCGGAATTTCTTGTTGTTCGATTTGAATGGTGAGGATTGGTTGAAACGCAGTCGTTTGAGTGGAAGTTTAAGCATACAGTTAGGAATAATCAGGACACGTGATGGGGTTTGAAAATAAAAGGCAACTGGGTTGGAGGGAAGAAAGCTTGAGAAGAGCGGAGCGGTTTTGATTGTTCCTTATCTAATCACATGGCGGTGATTGTACTTAGCTGTGGGATGAGCAGAGGGAGAGAGGCCTCGCGAGTAGATGTCACCTTGTTGGAAGCGGAATCACAACTGTCCGAACTCGGCGAGAGCCAGTGAACAACTGCCTATTCTTGCTTTTCGATTTAACACCAAGACTCAGTTTCTTTTTGATTGGTCGAGAGATGTCACATGATCTTTTCCTATTGGTTGACCTACTTAAGGTGCTGTCTTCTGATTGGCCCGCGGCTCTCTTTGGTGAAAGATATGGCCTGCCTGATATATCCGATTTCGTCAGGAAGTGTTGGGTAGCTTGACGCTTATAACTTCGACGGATATTAGATACGTCCTGTTTTGTCAGGAAGTATTGAGTGCTTCTTGACTAATATAACTTCGGCGGCCACTAGATACGTCCTGTTTTGCCAGGAAGTGTTGGTTTAAACTTAGCTCGCAGGGACCCGGGGTCAGAAGGTTAACTGCGACGTTATTAATAAATATGTTCTCCTCTAGATCTACTTCCTATGTCTTTTGTTACTTTCTTTCCTCCAGTTACCTTATTCTTTTATTAAATCTTTGAAAATCATACATGGTACATACATAGTGGGTCGGGGTTGCATTTAATTATATACAAATTATGACAGATGCGCCCCCTACATGTGAAGAATTCAAGAAGGGGTTAGCCTGAGAGAATTCTGTAAAGTGAAAAATAATTTTGTGGTAAAATTAGTTGTGGGTATTGAGGGGCTATATACAAGCATGGCTGGTGATATAAAAGTAAAATAGAATGGTGTTGATGATATAGGTTGAGTATAATTAATAGAAATCAAAAAATTTTTAATTGTGAAATCAATGAATGCTATGGTACATAGTGGGCTAAAAAGAAAGGAAAATGCGCCTAAACGAATTCTACTCGAGATAAGAAATGAAATCGAGGGAGTTCTATTAAGGCTTTTGAAATCAAAATAAAAATAATATAAAAATAGTTGAATGAAATCAAAATTGAATGTGTTTGGTTGAAAAAAAAATTGTTTTGTTGCATGGTGATAAGGGAAAATGCCTAGTTACTTTTTTGCTCGAATTTTGGAAAAGAATTCGAGGAAATTTCATAAGGTCTTTTGAGAAATCAAAGTAAAATAAAAAGTTGAAAGAAATCAAAGTGAATGCTTGATGCATGGTGGAAAAAAAAGGAAAAATGCCTAACCATATTCTCGCTCGAAATTGGGAATGGAAAACGAGGGATTTTTATTAGGGCTTTTGAGAAATCAAAAAATAATTAAAAATAAAAAGTTGGAGGAAATCAAAAATAATATAAAAGTTGGGAGAAATCAAAGTAAATGCTTGGTTGCATGGTGGAAAAAGGATAGAAAAAAAAAGAATGTTTTTGTAAATCAAAATGAAATATAATATCCTATTTTGAAAGAAAACCAATGAGTTTTTGTTGATTGGAAACTATGATAACATAACTAAGTGGTAAATATATGATAATTAATGATTGAAAGTGATGTTAAGTTGAATAAATTGGTAAATTGATTAAATATTTACATTTTTAATTGAGAGAAAATAATGAAAATGATTGATATGAAAAATAAGGTGTATTGGTTTGAACCCTTTGGTATCTACATGCCCTGATCTAAATGTATTGATTGCTCCATTTTGCCCTATAAATGTTTTAATTGCTCAATTATGCCCTATAAATTTTTTTTTGTCTCATCTGTAGCGACACTTAGGTGAAAACGTGATTCTAGCCCTCAAGTGCGTTTATGTTATGTGTACAGGAGACATGGAAATCTATATAACCTTTATGTGTAATTTTTTTTGTCTTTGTGTGTGTTGTGAAAAATGTTAGTAGTTTTTGGTGTAAGAAATGTGTGTGTGAATTCTATGTGTTGTCTTGTGGATGTGGAATTGGGTGGTAAAAATCGATATGTAGACTCGAACTGGAATCAAAAATCGGTGGCATAGCGAGGTTCCCAGTTGACCTCAATAGGGGACCTTCTCATTGTAATTAGAGATACGGCAGTGGGGTGTGTCGGGCAAAAGAGAGGGAATGAAATTGGAGATCGGACGAGGCGCTCTGCTTTGTTTGCAGAGGCCGAATTTATCGCCGCGGACTACACTTCCTGTCGTGGTGTCTCAAAATTCTCATTTCCTGCCGTCTATTTATTTTGGGTGTGGCTCGGGGCTTGTTTTTGGAGTACGACTTCTCCGACATTGGTTGGTCATCTTTTCAGTTACTGCTATCTCTTCGGAGTTTATTTAGATTTTCTGCGAAGATGGTTCCTAAAATTATGAGAAGTTTTATAAATGTTTGTCCACAATGAAGAACTGCTTGTCCAAAATTAAAAACTGCTTGTCCACAATGAAAAACTGCTTGCCCAAAATTAAAAACTGCTTGTCCACAATGAAAAACTGCTTGTCCAAAATTGAAAACTGCCTCTTGTAGTTCGAAAATTTTATGAGCGGACATGGTATAGATAAATAAATAGTTAAGGAATAAAATTGGTATACATTTGTATGGTAGAACTAACAAACAAAGGATGAAAATCAGATGAAAAATAGGGTATTGCCCCATGTTCGTCCACATTTTTGTAACTGGGGACTCTGAAATATTTGCTTGAACCTTATTAATTGTAGAATTTGAATGATTGGTAGATTCGCAGTTCTCCTGTTTGATATCTTTAGGGAGTGGTGTGATATGATTGAGCTGGTTGTCAGGTTTGCAGTTTTTAACATCGGGGAAGAGTGATGTAAATCGTCTTGTTGCAAAAATGGCAGGGTCTAAATGCCTGAAAGGTTCGCTGCGGGTGGGTTTGAACCTTAATGACTCTGTTGGGAATAATTCGGGTGTTAAATGTTTGAAAGGGAACGTGTAATTGGGGTTGTGCTTTATATGATATGTGCTAACGGCGGGTGGTGATATATAATGGATTTTTTCTGTATACAGTTTAAGTTTGTTGACGTGGATTGTGTCAGTGTCTCTTTGAAGTGGTTGATTTGGTCGATCTATGCGGACCACATTTGGTGAAATAATTTCTAATATTGTGTGAGGTCCTGTGAAATATGGCGCAAGTTTCCCTGTATTTGGGTGGTGATATAATTTTACTAACACTAGATCACCTACTTCGAAATGTGGTTGCTTGTGTCGTTGGTCATAAGTGTTTTTGTCTTGTAAATGTTTGTTTTGTGTGCGTGTGTGTGCAATTTTTCTAGCTTTGTCGATATCTGGGTACGGTGTGTTATGATTAGAGATTTCTGGGGGTAGGATACCAAACATTAAGTATATGGGTGGAAAACCTGTGGTAGAGTGGGGTGTCTTGTTATATATAAGTGTAACCTTCTTGACCAACTTGGTCCATGCGACCTTAGGATTTTCTAGGTGTAATAACCTAAGTTTTCCCGTGAGGGTGGCGTTCAGGCGTTCACATAGACCGTTGGCCTGTGGGTTGTTGCTGGTTGTGAGCAATGGGTGAATATTTCTATTAAGTAGGAAACTACGAAATTTGGGTGAAGTGAAGGCAGGGGCTCTATCCGTAAGAAGGCGTTTTGGAGAACCATCCTGGAATACTCGCTTAAGTACCTGTTGGTAGGTGGTGGTACTGGTGGATTTAGATGGAAAAGCCCATGCGTAGCGTGAAAAATGATCGACTACCACATGGAGGTATATCTTGGTGTTGCCATATTTGGCAAATCCTGCTATGGTGTCCAGAGATAAAAGGTCGAAGGGTTCTTTAGATTCCGGAGGTTGACTTAATTCTCCGTAAGTGGGTCCTACTGGACGTTTTGTTAATTGGCAGGTGGGACAGGTCTTAACCTTTTGTTTAATATCTTTGGACATACCTTGCCAGTAATATTGCGTGGATATGAGTCGTGACATTTGTGAAATACCGGGGTGATTGTATTGTGTGTGTACTGTTTGTAAGAGTTGTTGTATGAGTGGTTTTGGAAGTATAATCTTGGTTACACCTTTTCGGGAAACTGTATGTAATCCATTATGATCAATGGTCAAACTAGACTCTTTCGATGGAGGGGGTTGGTGGGTCTTGATAAGGGTGGCGTCCAAGAATCCACAAAACGGGTTACGGGACAAGAGATCTGCTTCATATTGTAGTTTTCCCTTTATGTAGCGGACCTCATATTCGTAACTCGATAGTCGTAAACTCCATCGAAACAGTCTGCCGGACGGGTTCTTGATGGTTTTCAACCACTGCAATGCGTGATGGTCAGAAAATATAGTGAATTTTCTGCCCATAAGGTAGATGCGAAACTTCTCCACACTCTCAACGATTGCTAAGCACTCAAGTTCAGAGATGGAGTAGTTTTTCTCGTGTGGGCGCAATGTTCGGCTGAAATACTGAGCTGGATATACGTTCCCGTCAGGGTGAACTTGTTTGAGAATGCCTGCTATACCGAGGGTGGATGCATCGCAATACACTTGGCATGGCAGACCTTCTTTGTAAAGGTGTAAAATGGGGTGTTGTGTGAGTTTTCCTTTCAGGTCAATGAACGCCTTTTGTCAAACTTCATTCCAGTTCCACACGACATCCTTTTTGAGGAGGTTATTGAGTGGTGCTCGCAAGCGAGCGTATTCCGGAATGAATTTGTTATAGACGTTCACAGCGCCTAAGAAGGATTGTAGTGTTTTTCGGTTGTGTGGTTGTTTAATGGCGTGGATGATGTCGGTATTGCGTGTAAGTGGTGTAATTGTACCAGCTGTGATGGTGTAACCTAGAAAATTTATGGATTGCTTAAAAAATTCGCATTTCGCGAAGTTAAGTTGTAACTTCTCCGCTTCGCAAAAGGCGAAAAATTGTCGCAGGTGGTTTTGATGTTCCTCCAATGTGTTGGAGTAAATGATGAAATCATCAAAGTAATGTGCCACACAGTCAAGTCCGTGTCTCTGTAGGACCTGACTTATGGCTCGTTCGTAAATCTGAGGACTGGTTTTTAACCCGAAAGGTAATCGAGTGGGTTGGTATAATCCTTCAAAGGTGGCAAATGCTAACAGTGGTCGAGAATCGGGGTGTATTGGGACTTGCCAATACGCAGAGGATATGTCTGCCGTGGAGAAATATTTGGCCTGCGCGAGGCGGTCTAGGATATCCTCGATTCTCGGGAGGGGATGGACATCAGAGCTGATTAGCTCGTTCACCTTCCTATAATCGATACAAAACCGTTTGGTCTTGTCGCGCTTAGTGACGAGGGTGACAGGGCTCGAGAAAGGTGAAAAAGATTGCTCTATGATGCCGTTCTCCAGCATTTGTTGTATTTGGTTACGGATTTCTTGTTGGTCACATATCGGAACACGATATGGACGTATGGTGATTATTTTTTCGGAATTCGTGGGTATTTTTACTGGTGGAATCCGTAAGCATGGTACGTTGAATTTGTCCTGTGAAAAAATATGAGTGTACCTTTGTAGAAGTGTTGTGAACTGTGGTGTATAGTGAGTGTTAGGTGTTGTGTTGTAGTATGCATGGGGTAAAGGGTTTTGTTGTGTATTAGTGTGAGTGTCGAGTTCGTTGTGTGGGTTGGTCATGTGAGAGTTGTGCAACGGTGTGTGATCACCTATGTTTTTGGTATGCGAGTTATCCCGCTGTGTGGGTGCGTTTTGGACAGGTTCATAAGTTGAAGTTGTTGTGGTTTGATTATTTGAGGGCATGTAAAAAAGGCAATTGGCTTTAGTGAAAAAGGGGCATGTAGATAAGTGGGTTTTTCTCAATGAATGCACGCAATGGTTGTTATAGGCGGAAAGTTGGGATGCGGGGAAAATCTTTTGTGACATCGCCTGACACTGCCAGTACGTGCATACATTGGACACATGATTAAAATGGTAGGACAGGGTAGACAATGGGGCGCCCAGCTGGAATATAGTGCATTTATTAAAATCTATGGTTAATCTGAATTTATGGAGGCTATTGATACTAAGAATTCCAAATGGCAATGGTGCATTCACTACCTGGAAATTCTCCTTTCGTGATATTTGTCCTATTGTCAGTGGGATAGATAGTTTACCCATGGTTTTTGCAAATCCGTTTAGGGTTTGGAGGTGTAGTGAATGTCCCTCAAGGGTTAAATTAGGCAGGTGGGTTTTTAGCATATGATAAATATTATATGGCACTATACTCAGGCTGGCGCCTGTATCAATTAAAAAGGGGCATGATACATTAGGGGCTAGAAAAAGTTTGACAGTCAGTTGGTTTAGGGAGCCTACCTCAGTCTCGAAAGGGCTGCTCGGCTGGGGTGTCTCTGTCTTGACTTGGTTGTTGTGGAATCGGAACTGATGATTTTGGGACCGTTTGCACTGTCCGGACTTTCTCGTGGGTCGTCGGGACTGGTCGACGTCGGCATTCGCTGTGCCAGTGTCTCGCGCCGCAGAACTTGCAGTTGGACGGCGGAAGAGGTGCATTCCATGCACCTGGGCGCCGGGGTGTGCTGTGGTACGGACCCGACATTGTGGGTGGTTGATCTTCTCTGGATCGCGTTGCCGGTACACGGGGCCGTGGATCCGCTGTACAAGTCGGAACCACTCTCCTAGGTTCTCGGGAGGCACTACGCGGACTAGGCGCTGGTCGTTGAATGGCAGTCCTTCTGTCAGTGTCTCGAGGATCACCTCTTGTGGAAGTCCTAGTTGCAATCCCATGGCGGTTTTTTCCCGGTAGTAGGTCTCTAGGTTGGCTTGTCCAGTAAGTTTCATGGCGAAATATTTCGCAAAGGACGCTTCGCTTGACTCAGGGTAGAGATCTAGGAGGATTTGTCTCACCTGGAAATAACTCCGGTCGGCCAGTCGAAGTTTCCTGAAGAGCTCCAGGGGTTGTCGCACCAGGTAGTTTGGCAGGCGCAGTAATTTTTCTTGTTCTCCCATGGATGCGTCTTCCATTTTTCGGTCGAACGTCTGGAAAAACTGTGTCGCGCTGTATGTGCCGTCGAAAGGCGAGATTGTCGCCTCCGCTCCATCAGAAATTTTTACTCGGGTCAGGAGCGCTGATAGCTGGTTGACGGCGTCCGCTAGGGGCGCAGTTGTCTCTCGGCCGGTCACCTCCTGTCTTTCTCCTGCCGGTTCGCTCTCTCTTACTTCTTGCCTTCTTTCCATTGTTTCCGTCATGGCAGAAATGTCGCTATTTCTCTTTGAAAATAAATTTCGATTTTTAAAAGAAACATTCGCGGTATAATTTTAATTTTCGTTTTACAATCATCAGCCGCGTTATATTGTATTTTAAATGTTACTTTAAATATAAGTTATGAACGGAAAAATACGTCCAGGGTAGCCGAGTGGACAAGGCACCTGCCCGGTAAGCAGAAGGGTGTGGGTTCGATTCCCGCCCCTGGACACTTTTTATTTTTCCGTTCTCCATTACTCTTCATGTTTCACCTTTCCATACCTCATCATCAAAGTTAGAAATGTCGCTATTTCTCTTTGAAAATAAATTTCGATTTTTAAAAGAAACATTCGCGGTATAATTTTAATTTTCGTTTTACAATCATCAGCCGCGTTATATTGTATTTTAAATATATATATATATAACAATATATTTCAAAATACAGTTAAACCTGTCTATAACGCCCTCTCTAAATAGCGCCTCCCTCTCTATAACGCCCGATTTTAAATACGTAGTACGATGCGATTTACAATAAAAGTGACCTGTCTATAGCACCCTATTTTGGTGAGTCCCAAGAGGGGGCGCTATAGACAGTTTTAACTTTATACTAGAGATATTTCATATGGAAAAAAAATAACAGAAAAAATATATATATAAAAAGGTCAGGTGTTGATATTAAAAATAATAAAGGATATCCTGAGCAAGGCAACGTGTGCTTTTCAAATGGCAGAGAGCGCCATCTAGTGGAAAAGAAATCTACTAAATATTGATTCAACCTGTTCCCTGATAATTGGCTAACCCATTTTCTTGATAAATCATGAAAAACTATCCACGAACGCGTTTCAGGGAACAGGTTAAATCAATGTTTAGTTGATTTCTATTCCACTAAATGGCACTCTGCCATCTAAAAGGCACATGTTGCTCTGATCAGGATATGCCTTAATTATTTTGATTTTTCATTGAAAAGAAACTCATGCGGGATAATTTTAATGTCGTTTTACAATCACAAGCCGCATTATATTATATTGTATTATAAATTACTTTATGTATTATTTGAGAACAGAAAAATATGTCCAGAGTAGCCTAGTGGACATGGCATCTGCCCGGTAAGCGAAACACTGTGGGTTCGATTCCCATCCCTGGATACTTTTATTTTTCCTTTATCATTACTCTTCATAATTCATCCTTTCATACCTCATCCTTAAGGTTAGAAATAATCGTAATTTCTCCTTGAAAATAAATTTTAATTTTTCATTGAAAAGAAACTCATGCGGGATAATTTTAAATGTCGTTTTATATTTTCATATGTAACATAATTATAGTAAACAGCCCTAAAATGTATATGCAATTCAATAATAAAATGACCAGTTTGGCCATCATGTAATACAAAACAGGACAATAAAGTTTGATTGAGAGTCCTCCGGCGCCAAGACAGGACAAAGGATATCCGATTAGAAAGTCGTTGGTTGGTTTTACCCTTCAGAGAAAGAAAGACAGATTTGAGATTTGAAGTGTCAAACAAAAAGAGAAAAATATCTTTCTCTCTGTAGGTTCGACCTATGAGGCTTGTTGTTTGTTGACTTGATACGATAGCCTTCGGGTAGTTTATCTCATTCCTTGATATGACGCATCTCTCTTGCAACCACAATCGTTCAAGTTCCACTGCGTTCTTTGCATCTATATCTGAGGTTCAATGATCACCTTTTTACTTTTACAAACGAGACTTTAAATTTCCTTATTTAAATATTATATATTTTAGACAATTTGGCAATTTAAACAATTTTATTGGTTCTTCTAATCAACTTTTAGAGAGGTGGAAAAAATATATAATAAAATAGTAAATAAAGGGTAGATAAAATGTAGGGGAATATATATAGTTGTGTATGTGTTCCAATTTCTTCAGCAAGGAAGGTTTCCCCACCTTGAGAGAGTTCTCCTCTAGACAAGGTCTTCTTGAACACTCCTCAGTTCCACACCGAGGAAGTACCTATAGATGTGGGTCTTGGCAGACGTCAGGATGGCCAGGGCGTCATCGTCTAAGCCATGCCCGAAGACCCAGCTTTGTAGGTCAGGGGGCCGCCCGATTATATATTTTAGAGCGAGAGGTAGAAATTTTGCCGGGAGGATATTCATCTATAAAGACAATAGTTGCTTCTCCTGTCAAATTAAACGTCAAAACTAGACGCCATCTATTGACCGTCATCACAATCTAGCAGCCTCAGGTCGGTGACAAAGCCACAACCAGCTTTTGCAAACTGAGAAGCATCCACCTAGAGACCATAGTTTCTGGCTAATCACCTTATCAGTCTAGGGCGGACTTTATTCCATGAGATCCACAAAAGATTCAATGGAATCCTCTAAAACATTCATTGCAAACATTCATTTGTCTTTTAAACCCTAAACATCACCGAATTTCTCAATTCTCTTAGTTTTATCAACACATTCGTTATTATAGGGTTAATCTAAAGGTGAATGTGTTAGAAAATGACTATCATATTTCAATAAAAATATATAGTAACAGGTATACATTACAGCAATAAAAATAAATTAGGCTTTTATTGTGCTTTTATAGTTCTCTTTTTCAAAAAAAACATTTAAAATTAAAAAAAAAAACTGAAGACGAGGGGGTTGGTGGAAGGGTACTTTAAACCGTTGGTTTTCGACCTGGAATAAAATCCCACACTGGGACATTTCTTTCGATTAAATTATTTTTCTGAAATCTCCAATTTTGCAAAAGTCACCCCACCAGGTTTTTTTTTTTTTGTAAGGGGAATCTAACAATTTCAATCCTCTATTTTTGTTGTTATTTCTTTTCTCCTTGTGTGAAGATTACACAAATTCCATGAGTTCATGCTCCTTCAGCTGTTTATAGACAGTGTTATTGTTTCTTAACCCCTTGTTTAAAGATTATACAAAATTCCATGAGTCCATGCTCCTCCAGCCGTAGACAGTGTTGTTGTTGTTGTTTCTTATCCCCTTGTGTAAAGATTACACAAATTCCATGAGTCCATGCTCCTCCAGCTGTTTATAGACAGTGTTGTTGTTTCTTATTCCCTTGTGTCATTTCATGAGTTCATACTCCTCAAGCCGTTTAATGATAAGCAGCTGCATCTCCCAAAGGTCCTGTTTAGTACATCTAATTCAAACCAAAATGTGTTCTGGAGCTGTAAGCACCAAACTACATTACAGGCAAAATCAGACTTTCACTAAAGTGTATCATGATATCATCATCAACGAAAACTGCACTTCTACATCCCATTCCATTAGATTGTTGTTTGTAGTTTTATAAGACAATATTTCAACCATATTAATAAGTTTTTTCATGTATTTAATCAATGTTTGAAATAACAGATATCTCAAAACCAATTTAATTCTCTTTTTAATAAACATTTTCAACACAAACTTATATGAAAGATAAATTTAATACTAAATATATATTGAATTATTAACACTTATTTTGGATCAAAAATATTTATTAAAACTTCCAATATTTCGATGAGGCTTTCGATGGGGATTCTAACCTTGTAAACAAATCATTCACATGATGCATGTGTGGTGAAGTTTTGAATAAAGTAGATTGGTGCATCATGTGGATGTTTACAAGGTTAGAATCTTCGAGGAAGATAGGCGAAAAGCCTCATCGAAATATTGAGAGTTTTAATAAATATTTTTATCCAAAATAAGCGTTAATAATTAAAAGTATTTATAATGGATTGCTCGATTTTCAACATATATATATATATATATATATATATTTACAAAAAAAAACACTACTACAAAAGAAGTAGGCAAATAATAAATAGCAGCCGACAAACATGAACATATTATGAACATTAACAGCATGTTGTCGAATAATGAATAAGGAAAGGAACTTATAGAGAAGTAAGTTTGTTAAAATAGTATTAAATATATATAAATATTATCATTAATAATATATAAAACAATAACAAAATATTTAATACGTTTCTAAATATATATTTACAAAGATATTTATATATATATATACAAAAGTTTTTAAATGCATAGGATCACAGATATTTTTTTATAAGTACGGTTCTTTGGTCACAGCACTTAGTTGGTGTTATTATCTGAAGAATTTGAACAAGATGTGTATTCAGTAAAATCAGTAGATCATATATATATTTTATTTAATTAAAAAGACATATATTGGATCAAATTATAATTTATTTTATCAATATTTCAGTTGGCTGAACGCCAACCTTTATCAAGGTGTTATAACATATTTAATGCGTGTCTATATAACACCTTGATAACGGTTGGCGTTCAGCCAACTGATATATTGGTAAAATAAATGATATTTTGATCCAATATATGCTTTTTAATTAAAGATTTATTTATGGATTGCTCTATTTTCAAAATATATTTTATTATGTTCAAATTAATGAAATTTTAAGACGAGATTCTTTTTAAGGTGTGATTGGAGATTATAATTGATTTATACTTAATACTTAAAGTATTGGGTTATATAAACGCCAAGTGAAAATTCATAAAAAGAGCGAAATCATAAGTCAAAAGTTTATTTTAAATTTTTTTTATGATTATTTTCTTTTTTATTAATTTCTGTTGTTTCCTTTTCTTTATATATGCAAATCTTCTAATATTAGTAAATATGCAGATATGTATATGAATAATTCATCTTCTTATAGGTTTTATTTTTTTTTCTTCTTCTTCTTCTTTCTCCTCTGGAAGGGCAGTAATGTTCGAAAGAGCTCAGGGCAAAATAATAATAAAAAAAAAACTTTGAAAGAAACCTTTCGCTTTATGATTTCGCACTTAGAGTATTGTAGTGAAGTAGTTCTTAAATGCTTTGGACATATGGAAGTATTGGTTATTTGAGACAGTCTTCGCTGCTTGAAACTAAAATCATGGGCTGGCATTCAGGAGTGCCTTTCTGGGGCGGTCCGCAACGGTCATCTGTAACCAGTAGCTTTGGCTGATTTTCTGGTGTTCTTGGTTTACTGCGATCGAAAATGGTCAAGAGAACGGGCACTAGAAGTAGGCTATGTGCAGATGAAAATATCATAATGAGACAGATGGTCTTGAAAAGTACCAAATAGGTGTAGGATGGTGGGAAAAGGGCAAAGAGGACAGTTCCTGCTACTGTAGATCCAGCAGATTGAAGAATAGGTACTCCAACTCGGTACAAAGCCTGTGCCATTCTTTTGTTAGGATCCCGAATAGAACTGGAAACGTAGGCGTGTGATATATGGGCTACATTGTCCACAGATAACCCGATGCACATGATGAGACCGACAATGGTGATGGGATTAAGGGAGACGTCCCACCATGCCAAATATCCAATCAACCCTACCTCGATGGAAGCGATAGCCAAAGCGATAAAAAGACAGCTAACAAAGCTCGAAATAAAGATAACCGTGATCAGCATTACAATACCAGAAGACGCTAACATCGCCATAAAGGCTATATCAAAGATTATTGTATTCAAATCAAGTAGAGGGAAATAAGAATTAAAAGCTATTACTTTAAATGGCATCGAGTCCACAATTTTACGTATTTCCATCATAGTATTTTGAATATCGTGAATCGTTTTCAAACCTTCAGTATTAACATAGAATCTTGATGATACAATCTGAGTATAGTTATCATTGAAATTGATATCGGATAGAAAACGCTGAGCTGGTGGAAAACGTAAGAAAGCAAAACGAAGACAATTATAGAAATCTTTCTTACGTGTAATATTAAATCCTCTAACTAACCAACTAGAACGTGGTTCAGTTTGAAAAACATTTGTATAGTAATTTAGCCAACTCTCAGTAAGTTCAGAATCTGCGATAAATTCAAGTTGTGTTAGCCTTTTCATCATATTGCTTATTTCATCTCTCACACTTTGCTTGTGGTATTCAAGAGGCTCATTAACAACAAGCTGTATCCGGAACATATATTGGTATTGGTATTGGGTCTCTAAGTAGCTAGCTCTGGCCGCATAGGAGTTGTAAGAGAAGAGATGGTAGAGCTCGACGCCTTGTTTGACGCGAGCGCAGCCCATTCCGGCGCCCACAAGGTATACTGCGAAAGCGAGAATAACAGCCACCTTGGATACCGGGAAACTGAGGAACCAACCAAGCCAATCTCTACATAGAACCATTCCCAGATGCTCAGGATTGTCCAACGGATGATGCGGATTCTCTGGGTCCACACCGCCAGTACACAGTAACTGGTACAGGATATGTCGATGCTCTGCACACATGCACACACATGTACATCCAGGAATTCACATTCAAAACTCATCAATACAACAACAGCTTTATTAGGACATTTCCATCCTGTAAGTATACTCACCATACATCATTTTCATAGAGAAAAGAAAAAAAAAAAACATAAACAAAGGAGAGAAGGGAGAATGAAAAGGTAATCAAAGTATTCAACATAACTATACAAATTAACTATGGAATGAAATTGTTCTGTAATTTTAGTTCTTAGAGATCACCTTGTTCTCTAACGTTCTAGGAAAGTTAAACAATTCTATCGCTATATATTTTTTCTCGGATATTATTCTGAATAGCTGAACTGGGTTCACGTAGACTTGGATAATGTTCTTTAAACTCATCAATACATACTAAAAGTAAAACGACACTTGAAGTTACACCGTATGAGTTTCTTTTCAACGAAAAATCAAAATTTATTTCAAGGTGAAATATTGACTATTTCTAACCTTTTTGGATGAGGTATGAAAGGGTGAATTATGAAGAGTAATGATGAACGGAAAAATAAAAGTGTCCAGGGATGGGAACTACATACTAAAAGTCAACGAAAACAAGTATATGGTTCTACAAATAACATGTTCGTTATCTCAAACAGAATAGCATTAATATTATGCATTAGCGATCTGTTATAAGAAATTGGAACTCTTTTGACAAGTATGATTCTTTTCAAAATCGATAAATTTTCTACTGTCCTTACTGCAATAATAAAATAATAGGAGGGCATAGAATAGCATTAGCATGAGTAAAGCAAAACCTTCTTGAAGCGTTCCAAGATTGCTCTCAATTTGAATGAATGATTTTCTAGAGAATTTACTATTCCCAAAGTTTTCAAACTGTTGTCGATTTGGGATAAAAACGGCTGTAACACTATATTAAAATGTATTAATACAGCAAATGAAACACATTCTAGATGCGAATGTTTCTTTTCACATATCAATCAAAATTCTAATGTCCTTACTGCGATGAAAAAATATTGGGAGGGATTGACTCATCAGTGATGAATGGTTTCATCACAGTCAACTAAGCCAATAGGAATTACATGTTAATACCTGAAAGATAGAGGTTGCCTGGCCGGCATTCATAGTTCTTTAAAATAAAAGACACTTCGTCCAGAAAAGTTTTTATTTCCTCGATTTTTCGACAAAAGCATTTATCTTCATCAGATAAAAAGCTTCAGACATATATATAATGTCTTCCTAAATGCTCATTTTTATTTTATTCCTGACTAGTACAAAAGATTTTTGTCGAAACGTTAAGAAAATAAAACCTTTTCTGACCGAAATATCTCATTTTTTTCAAGAAATACTTGTGAACAATCCATAAAACTCTGTTGAAAGATAAAATTTCAGCTGTTAAATCAATTAGTTGAACCTAACGGGCTGATGCAATAAATATGAAAGATTCCGATGTTTTAGTATCAATAAAATTTCATAGTTTAAATACGCGAGTAAATAAATTACAAATATAAAAATTTAATGATTTTTCCCAAGCAATGAAATGTATCGTTTAACAGTTGTGGAATTATATGTAGATAAATGAAAGATTTCGATAGAATTCAAGAAGTCTTGCTTTTCCTGCTAATGGACGCAGGAAAATTCTTCCTTTGTTTGATATGGATCTTATCTACCAGAACCTCTTTGGCCAGATCACCACGGCCAAAAGGTAATGTGTTATAAGTAATGGTTAAGCCTCATCTTTGGAAAACCATGTTCTCTATTAACTCCGCCTTTGATGGTCCCAAGCCTGGATGAAAAAGGAGAAGGGGGAGCAGTAACAAGCTAGCTAAAAACCAAGACTCAGCTGGCCATGCTGATAGTACCCTGTAAGGTCTCCTAATCCAGGGAAACAGGATGATTCTGTACTCCATATTAGGAACGGCTGTACATGAAATATGTTCCTCATGTCAGAGGCGGTCATTTCTTTTGGAGCCAAGTCGGCCTGCTACTGAGTAGTGCTTCCAGTCTTAATGACAAAGGTAGACGCATTCTACTTCACCCAGTCATGATAGTTGTCAACTCTACAAGATTGATACTCTTATATGATTGAATGAAGATAAGAAAGAATAAGAGACGTTCTCTATCCCTATTTTATAACTTTTATCAGTGGAATATATCACATTTACAGCAATTTCACTCATGGACAAATTTTTAGGAAGTTTTACCTTTTAGCATGTATATCGGGATTCATACAGTAACACTGAAAGATATTTGATACACAGTGATCTTTATTGAAGACTCAATCATGGACATAACTTAAGAAAGTTGTATCTTTTAGCATGTATATCGGGATTCAGACAGTAACTCTGAAAAATATTTGATACACAGTGACCTTTGAAGATACACGAGATAACAAAGTATAAACAAAATTGCCTCTTTCTCTCTCCTTAAAAAAAAAATATATATATATATATATATATTAAGAAAAAGGCATCTCCTTATCGTGCAACTGAAAGTTGCTGATGGCTGGCGCCATCTATCGGAATAAATATCAACTATTCTCGTTGATTTTTAATTATTCCAGAATTGGCCAAATACCCATTCTTGATTAATCAAGAAAAGCTAACCACGGACGCGTTTCGGGCTGTTGGCCCTCATCAGCGTGGTGCAAGCTGTACCTCAACGACCAAAAAATTCGTCATTAAGGCATCCTGAAAAATCATGAAACGGGTAGTTAAGGCCAGAATTGCGTGAGGACGCTACACAATGTGAAAAAATAGTACAAATGTAACATTGTACTGGGATAAGGTGCATAAATTAAGAAAAAGGCATCTCCTTATCGTGCAACTGAAAGTTGCTGATGGCTGGCGCCATCTATCGGAATAAATATCAACTATGGCCAATTCTGGAATAATTAAAAATCAACGAGAATAGTTGATATTTATTCCGATAGATGGCGCCAGCCATCAGCAACTTTCAGTTGCACGATAAGGAGATGCCTTTTTCTTAATTTATGCACCTTATCCCAGTACAATGTTACATTTGTACTATTTTTTCACATTGTGTAGCGTCCTCACGCAATTCTGGCCTTAACTACCCGTTTCATGATTTTTCAGGATGCCTTAATGACGAATTTTTTGGTCGTTGAGGTACAGCTTGCACCACGCTGATGAGGGCCAACAGCCCGAAACGCGTCCGTGGTTAGCTTTTCTTGATTAATCAAGAATGGGTATTTGGCCAATTCTGGAATAATTAAAAATCAACGAGAATAGTTGATATTTATTCCGATAGATGGCGCCAGCCATCAGCAACTTTCAGTTGCACGATAAGGAGATGCCTTTTTCTTAATTTATGCACCTTATCCCAGTACAATGTTACATTTGTACTATTTTTTCATATATATATATATGACAGGCAATACCAAAATAGGATACTTTCTTAAGTTTTGTCCATGAGTATATATGCATATTTACACTACTGGAATTTCACCAACCCGAAAACATGTATTTGCAAACTGGTGGAAATAAGCGCGCGGAAAAAGAGCAACACGTGCTGATATGTAAATATGATAATACCAAGTCTATTTCTAACCATCCCTAAATATATTGTAACTAAATGCTTGGCCTTGAGGGAATATACTCTCACTTATATGAACATGGTAGTTAAAAATATATATGCAATTAAAATTTACTCTAACTAGTACCCAAAAATAATTTGTTTCATTAGAGAGAGTATAGGTTTCTTTTTAAAGATTTCAAATCTCTAGCTTTCGGGCATAATAACCCTTCTACAGGAGAAACATATATAAATTATATTATGTTTATCCTGTAGAGAGAAGGTCTATCATGCTCTAAAGCTAAAGAATTATTTTTATAAAATATAGAATGGAAAGGCTCTAAATACCTTGCTCTATCAACTAATCAGCTATCTTTTCAAATCACTAGAAAGGAAAGAAGCCAAAGGAAAAAGCAATTGTCAGAATTTGACGCTGATGCTTTAGAAAAATACAAGATAATTCAACAATAGATAAGATCAAATATGCGAAATAAACTCTGAGAGAAGAATTACAAAATCAATAACAAGATTCAGAACGAAACACTATAAAGGAATGACAATACATCCAGATGGCACAAGAACCTATAGGACATGTAACAATTGTCCTGGTGTGGAACTAACACCTACTCACATATTCTCATGTCTAGCAATGGCCGCAGCCTTGCATAAAATTGACATGGACCCAGAGCAGCAGCTTTGCACACTCAAGATAGAGAACATTGCGACTGCTGTGATAGAGATGTATGGAGACATCTGTGGCTCTTCATTGGACACGACAACAATAGAAAATTGACATGGACCCAGAGCAGTAGCTTTACACACCCAAGATAGAGGACATTGCACTGCTGTGATAGAGATGCATGGAGACATCTGAAGCTCTTCATTGGACACGACAACAACAACTAGAAAGGTTGTTTAAACGTGAAACAGACACGTGTTAATTACATTGGTCAATAGATAACAAAATATTGCCTCATCTCCGCTGTACACTCACACTTATTTACATCCTCCCTGGTTTGGTTTCCATGGATTACTCCACATAGCTAAACAAATTCTTAATTCAATTGAATCATTTCTCGTTACAATATTAAGATGAAAAAACCAGGCTTCCAATGATGTTTCTTTTTAAAAATACGGCCAGAGGTAAACATACGACATATTGATACGAAAACTTTGATAACAAGATTGACTCACCATGTAGCGAATTGGCTGATAAAAGAATCTCTAGTCCGTGGGCAGCTATGGCCACCTTATCTTTCTACATGGTCCATCTAAATGGTAGGTAGGATGTCTATTATACATAAATGGTCTATATGATCGTCGCATAAAGCCTTTGACTTTGTATCATTGAAATATTGCTGCGTATCTCAAATCAAGAATGAATGTTCTGAAAAACGAAGCAAATAATACTTTCTTAAGCTTTTTTCCCCAAGAAATCTTAAATACTTTCGTCCAAATATTTATATTACTCAATTTGTTACAAACCACGGAAATTTCAAAAGTTTTTTAAAATAGAATAAAGGCAGTGGAGGATTCAAGTTGTTTTTGTGGTATTGAGGAACAAACCTCAAGACATCTACTGATCGATTGCCCAGCATTTCAAGATTATAGAATGAAGAATGAACTAGTTGTTTGTGAACTTAACGATTTGATTTCTGATAAAAATCATATTTAAAGTTTAATTCACATTTTGTAAATACATTCTAAACTTTCTACAAAATCTGGATCTGTAGTGTTTTCATGTGTTGTATAATGATAAATAACTTATGTAAATAAACTTTTCTCCTTGTTTGGCGTAAGTATACCTTGCGGGATATAGCGCTTTGGAAATAAAATAATTGATAATTGATAATCTAAGGAAAACTTCCAAAGTGATAACTACAGCAAAATGATTCTTAGCGATAACAGAAAATATTCATCTCCTTTGTTGAATCTACAATCTTCCAAGAGAAAATTAAGTAGTTGATTAAAATAAATTAACCATTTAGAGTTTTAATATAACCAATATGGTTAGATTTGAATTATAAATATATTTACTATATGGTTCACCATACGTCTTCAGAAATTTAAAGTAGTTTAAAGTAGTTATGAACAAAAGCAAAATGTTAAGAAAATAACACAGATTATCTAGTAGTTGATAACTTTGGAACTCCCGCATACAAAATGCTTTAGCATAAGACAGGAGTTAGCTAGTGACAGTTTTTCTTGGGAGTACTTTCTAGATATATGTAATGTAAGCATTTAAGGACGAATTACACATAAACAAACTTCCACAATCCTTACTGTGATGAAAATACTCTAAGAAGCGCTCTGGTAGGTTAAATTGACGAAACCGCTGGGAGGGTTCACCACTGAAGATCCAAGCCCTTCCAATATTTTTTTCATCGCAGTAAGGATAGTAGAAGTTTTTTTTATGTATAAAAGAAACATTCGTGCTTCAATTTATTATATACTAGAAGGGTGACCCGGGCTTCGCCCCGGGATTGACCCGTGTGCATATCTACCCGAGTGATATATATTTAGATAAGATTTTTTTTATAATTGTTTGTTATTAGCATTATCTATTTGTTTGCATCAGCATAATTTAATCTAATCTTTGATAGAGGGCGCTGTTCGTGAGCTAAGTAGAATAATTTGAATATATAGTTTTAATAATTGATTAATATATTTTTTAAAATAGCCTATCGTCTTCCCCGTATTTTTTACCTATGTATGGAAATTTTGGTTTGAATTAGTGAACTACTGCGAATTTGTATACCGGACATACAAACAAACATACAAACATTCATTTTTATATATATAGATAGATATTGCGCGTATATGCTTCATAATTAATTTTTGCCTAGCTGGCCTTATTGTTTGCGGAAGAGCATTGCTCGATGCCAATATTTATATGTAATTCTACTTGTCCTAAAAGTTTATTTCCATAGTTTTCTTAAATATTATTTCTATTATTCCACCCTTCATTGTCACATATAAAAGCAGAATGATCCAATACAGTTTTAGAACTCTAAAGAAGCGTTATGGTAGATTCTATAGTTTCTAGTACGTTACTTACTTGCTTTAGATTTAGGTGGGATAGGCAGGCAGGTGACAGAATGTAGATTACGACGCTCAGCTCGTGCCAGTAAGGTCATACATCCAGCAAAGAAGGTGATCTGGAAGAAGAAGGTGAAGATGACTGAAACAGATGAATAGAGACAGAAGATCTGTACGGCACGGACTGGAGTGATGCAACCGGCCATGAAGGAAGCGAGATTGGTGAGAGATGTCACGGTAATTGATACTCCAGCTTGTTTGTAAGCTGTTGTTAGCCTTTTCTCTACATCGTCTCGTAGGTTTGTCCTTCGCCAAGCTGCTAGTAGCACGAAGGCATCGTCCACTCCAATACCTGCAGCATCAATACCAGTTACTACCACAGCATATGCCCCAATTTACAACAATTAACGAAGAAAAAGCTATTAATATGAGAGAGAATCATTTTAATCAATCCATTTATAATATACTAGACGGGTGACCCGGGCTTCGCCCCGGGATTGACCCGTGTGCATATCTACGCGAGTGATATATATTTAGATAAGATTTTTGTTTATAAATGTTTGTTATATTAGCATTATCTATTTGTTTGCATCAGCATAATTTAATCTAATATTTGATAGAGGGCGCTGTTCGTGAGCTAAGTAGAATAATTTGAATATATAGTTTTAATAATTGATTTATATATTTTTTAAAATAGCCTATCGTCTTTCCCGTATTTTTTACCTCTGTATGGAAATTTTGATTTGAATTAGTGAACTACTGCGAATTTGTATACCGGACATACAAACAAACAAACATTGATTTTTATATATATAGAAGATATATCTTATATTCGGGGGTGAGGGAGGGAATAAAAAAGTAATTATTAAGTAATGTTTAGATTGTCGAATGCAAATTTTACTTACAAAAAAAAAAAGAATGAAATATCAATTATTAGCAAATATGCTTATTTTATTCCAAAACAAATTTAACTATATAATATTATATTTTTGGCAAATGAGTTTATTAAAAAAAAAATTTTTGCCAACCCAAAAGAAAAATCAAATCTATATACAACAGAACAAAATAATAATTTAAAAGCTTTTTTTTTTTTTGTCAAATTTTTTCCCTTTTAGAAAAAAAAAATAAATTGAATATAACATATATATATGAATCTCCTGGATATTAATTAAATAATGAAACATAAAATACGACATATATATATATGGAAGCAATGGTCGCCTCTCCCGTCAAAATTAACGTCAGAATCTGACGCCATCTATTGACCGTCGCCGCAACTAGCGGCATCGGGTCGGTGACAAAGCCACAACACCAGCTTTGGCAAACTGATAAGCGTCCACCTAGAGACCATGGTTTCGGGCTAATGGCCCTCGTCAGTCTAGGGCGGACTTTATTCCATGAGATCCACACGGGATCTAATGGAATCCTCACAATCTACCAAAGAGGTGTTTTGCTGGCAATGTGGCTGGGCCAAATCTATTGGCAAAACAAGCAACACGCAGTTGCGGCGACGGTCAATAGATGGCGTCAGATTCTGACGTTAATTTTGACGGGAGAGGCGACCATTGCTTCCATGGATTAATTTCCTCCCGGCAAATTTTCCATCTATATATATATATATGTTTGTGTTTCTGTTTTTTTTTTTATTCTTTGTACCTTAGAGCTATACGCGATCTCCCAGAATTTAGTCTGAAGAGAGATAATTGAAAAGAACTTTTATAAAACATAACTCATATCTATGCAGTAATCCTCACATTAGATACTCATTTAAATATTAAGAACTTTTCTGAATAAACAAATTGATTTGACTTGACATATTTAGATCACCAAAGAGAAATTAACTTCAGGAAAGACAATATAAATGCTATCTAGGTGTTCTCTCATGAGAGATTTTACTAATTAAGGTAAAGATGAGTCAACTAACCTGCCATGATGAAGGGGATGCTCATATTCATGCTGATGAAGCCCATGCCCAGGTAGAGAAGCAGTCCAGAGCTGATGAAGAAAGCCTGTACGGTGCCAATGAAGGCAATAATACCGATGAACGGTTTGCTTCGCACCCAATCCATCATGAGGCAAGTCCCAACAGCAAAGCTTCCAACAGTCAAAATGGTTAATGAGAAGAAATAAATTCCCTGTAGAGTTGTACGTTCGATCTCCTGACTGATAGATTCAGAAGTGAATCGTTCAATGTCAAGATATTCTGAAGAAAATGTTCTCATTGTCTCTAGGAATGTATCAAGCCACAAGAGAATAGGTTCACGAAGACCTGGAGAAGTGGAATCTAGATGGTAGATAATACCCATAGCTTTAGCCGCTCTCACGCAGCTACTATTGTCCAAAGTTGGTTTACCAATGCTCATACCATAGAATTCATAGCTCCAATTAGTTTTATGGATAACTATTGGGAATTTCACGCAGTGTTCTGTATTATTTATCCAATCAAGACGATCACGAAGTTTTAATACTTTTTCTTGATAACATTCACCTTTCGATTTTGCACAGAGTTGTTTGTATCCCCATTTTTTACCCTTCCAAGTGATGGTTGTATCCATAACAGTATCATGGATACGAAAAACTTCTTCAAAATGGGATGATCGGAAAACATCACCCTTATCGGTTGGGATAAGCAACACTCGGGCAAAGAAACCAATATCGATGAGATGGCTCTGATCAAAGTCGGTAGAGAAGTTCATGTGATATAAACGTTCGACCTCAGCTTTCTCAACCAGACCACGGCCGTTGATTGGAGTGTAGAGATAGTTGAGATCGTCGTCCACACGGACCTTCCACAGTCCAGGCAGGAACATGCATGTCAGCAACATCGGCAACAGAATAAACCAGCCTGGATGACGTGCTGCTTTGGGTGTCAACCAATCGAAAAATTGTTCAATGGCTTTTTCTCCACATTTGATTCCCATCTTGGTTATCTGCACAAACACCTGAGTCTCAACATCACAATCCACTGTACAACTCTCATACATATTGTACATTTACACTAGAGTGATCAACATAATGCATAATTACCCATTTGATGATTTTTCAGGATACCTGAATGACCTGTTTTTTTTTTTTTTTTTGGTCGTTGAGATACAGCTTGCACCACGCTGATGAGGGTCAACAGCTCGAAACGCGTCCGTGGTTAACCTTTCTTGATTAATCAAGAATGGGTATTTGGCCAATTTTGGAATAATTAAAAAATCAACGAGAATAATTGATATTATATCCCGATAGATGGCGCAAGCCATCAGCAACTTTCAGTTACACGATAAGGAGATGCCTTTTTCATAAATAATGCATAGCGTTATAAGGCATAATAAAATTTTCTATTTACAGGGTGCGGTAGATAAGTAATGAGACTGGCCGCCGCGCGGCGCCACAGTCGGTCGCAGTGCGTTCTCCACCCGCAGGTCACGTGGTGGGGGATCTAAGCTACCAATAGAACCGGTTCGCAGTCGCGTCGTAGCTCTGGCGCAGTGAGGGTCGAGCTTCGCGTATTACGTTGTTTGTGTGCCCGTGACACTTGCGAGTGCTCACCGCCGAACAAAAGTAACGACGAGTGGACGTTTTCCGTGAGATGTTGAATGAATTGGAAAATAATCCAGACTTTTTAGACAACGTAGTAACAGGCGACGAATCGTGGACATTCCACCCTGAGACGAAAGCCCAGAGCTCGGAGTGGCACAAACCGGCATCCCCGCGGCCGAAGAAGGCAAGAATTTCAAAGTCCCGAGTCAAGACATTGCTGATTGTGTTTTTGACAAGCTGGGGTTAATTCACAAAGAGTTTGTCCCTCAGGGAAAAACTGTTAATGCCAAATTCTACAAAGAAGTCCTTCGGCGATTGCACAAAGCCGTCAAACGGAAGCGACAGGACCTTGTTCAACGCTGGCGTCTCCACCACGACAACGCTCCGGCGCACACAGCGTTCCTCGTGACCTCCTATTTGACCCGAATTGGAGTTGAAGTTCTGCCACAGCCACCATACAGCCCTGACATGTGTCCTCCTGATTAAGGTAAAAAGATGCCTGAAGGGTCATCGTTTCGACGATATCCCGAACATCCAACGTGCTGTCACGAAGGCACTAACTGGGATAACTCCAACGGACTACAGTGGGGCCTATGAAGCTTGGAAAACGCGCTGGCAAGGTTGTGTCGACGCCCAAGGCGAGTTCTTTGAAGAAAATTAACGTTTTGTACAAATCGGATCAATAAATTTGTTTTTCTAGACTGAGTCTCATTACTTACTACACTATCTTAATAAATATCAACTATTCTCGTTGATTTTTTAATTATTCCAGAATTGGCCAATTACCCATTCTTAATTAATCAAGAAAAGCTAACCAATTCTGGAATAATTAAAAAATCAACGAGAATAGTTGATATTTATTCCGATAGATGGCTCAAGCCATCAGAAACTTTCAGTTGCACGATAAGGAAATGCCTTTTTCATAATTTATGAACCTTATCCCAGTACAATATCACATTTGTATTATTTTTTCAAATCAACAATCAGGTACTAATATTACATAGAACACAAATGGACATAAACCTTGAAGATTTTCCTATAACACTTATTGGTGAAATAGCATTCACTCAGAGAACAATCGATATTGTGATTTGCATAAAGTGTCGTTAATTACTGATGAAATGCCATGTTGCTACACTTGATACCATTTAGGGTGACAATAATTTGAAGGTTAAAACTTCTAGCATTGACGAAATTCTGACAATCACAATCCAACTCGAAATATCTAAGACTAAAACTGAAGGCAGTTTTTACATTTACATTTCAATCACGTTATATCCTAATTAAAGACAAATGATTATGTTGCATCGAGAGTTTAGCATATAATGCTTGTATGTGGAAAAACATATGATTGGTATGTTTGCTTAAAATGTTATTTGCATATGAGCACCGTAGGTTGGTCAAAAGCAGAGATTTTAATTTAACAACATAGACTCATGAACAAAACTTAAGGAAGTTGTACCTTTTAGCATGTATATCGGGATTCAGACAATAACTCTGAAAGATATTACAATGACCATTATTGAAGACACACTCATGGACAAAACTTAAGGAAGTTGTTCCTTTTAGCATGTATATCGGGATTCAGACAATAACTCTGAAAGATATTACAATGACCATTATTGAAGACACACTCATGGACAAAACTTAAGGAAGTTGTTCCTTTTAGCATGTATATCGGGATTCAGACAATAATTCTGAAAGATATTACAGTGACCTTTATTGAAGACACACTCATGGACAAAACTTAAGGAAGTTGTATCATTCAGCGTGTATATCAGGATTTACACAATAACTCTGAAAGATATTTGATACATAGTGACCTTATTTTAAGACACGAGACAACCAGGTGTAAAATAATTGGCTCTATCTTCTTCTTCAAAAAAAAAAATAGATGACAAGCAACACCAAAATAGGATACTTTCTTAAATTTTGTCCATGAGTATATACATGTTATATTAAAATAATATATTATATTTAAAATTATATTTCATAAATCCAAATATTCCGTTAAATCGACCGCCAGAGATCATGCTTCCCCTATAAAAACTCGGGCTTAAACTTTTGTACATTATGTAAATAATATTTTGTTTTCCTTATTCTACCCGCCTTAAGCCAGGCATTACTTTAATCAAATTTCGTTTTTCATATATATTCCTTAGCTCAAATAAATAAATACACCTGATCAAAACTATTTTCTTTAATATCATTCTGTTACCACGACTGCATTACCATAATCCTCAACATGATCTAAATTCAAGCATAAAATCTATTTTCTATTTATATAATATATACATATTTACACTACTTAGTTTAGTTAAACCAAACAAATATGAGTTGTTGAATCTTGATAATGTTGGTATTGACCCAATCAATATATTGATAAATAAAACAATATCAATGCTACAATAGATGCCAATTATTGTATACAGAGAAAAGGATTAAGTTCTGAAGATAATCCTTCGTCAATTATAAATGTCCTCCGTACAAGAATGGAAGTATCGAGATAGGCAGCCAACTCAAGGTGACGTGCGCTTTTATTATGCAAATTTAATTTCTCCATCAGATACCTCATTGATAGGCAAGACACGCAGCCAGGAATCCCCTTTGAGGTCAACGGTCTTTGTAGGAAGTTATTACGGCATTAGTAATCTTGATTTTATCTCTGGCTAACGGTTGTAGCTTGTGACTCCAGGTGACCGATTGACCTCCGTTGCCTTATACCTAGAGCTGATTTACATGAATTTTCGTTTCATCCTGCATTCAATGTCTTTCTCTATTGATGGTAGGCCACATGGTCTTTCCATATCTCCCTCCTTCAATGTCTTCCTCTACTGAGTGTGGGCCGCATTGTCTCTCCATATCTTCCTCCTTTAATGCCTTCCTCTACTGAGGGTGGGCCACATGGTTTCTCCATATCTCCCTCCTTCAATGCCTTCCTCTACTGAGGGTGGGCCATATGGTCTCTCCATATCTCCCTCCTTCAATGTCTTTCTCTACTGAGGGTGGGCCACATGGTATTTCCATATCTCCCTCCTTCAATGTCTTTCTCTACAGATGGTGGGCCACATGATCTCTCCATATCTCCCTCCTTCAATGTCTTTCTCTACTGATGGTGGGCCACATGGTCTCTCCATATCTCCCTCCTTCAATGTCTTTCTCTACTGATGGTGGGCCACATGGTCTTTCCATATCTCCCTCCTTCATTGTCTTTCTCTACAGATGGTGGGCCACATGGTCTCTCCATATCTCCCTCCTTCAATACCTTCCTCTACTGAAGGTGGGCCACATGATCTCTCCATATCTCCCTCCTTCAATGTCTTTCTCTACTGATGGTGGGCCACATGGTCTTTCCATATCTCCCTCCTTCAATGTCTTTCTCTACTGATGGTGGGCCACATGGTCTTTCCATATCTCTCTCCTTCAGTGTCTTCCTCTACAGAGGGTGGGCCACATGGTCTCTCCATATCTCCCTCCTTCAATGTCTTCCTCTACTGAGGGTGGGCCACATGGTCTTTCCATATCTCCCTCCTTCAATGTCTTCCTCTACTGAGGGTGGGCCACATGGTCTTTCCATATCTCCCTCCTTCAATGCCTTCCTCTACTTAGGGTGGGCCACATAGTCTCTCCATATCTCCCTCCTTCAATGCCTTCCTCTACTGAGGGTGGGGCCACATGGTCTCTCCATATCCCCTTTCTTTGTAACAATTGAATTTACTGTTTTTCTTTTTTAATGATAAGCCAAGCCCTCTCTTAACAACTTCTATTATTGCAGTAAGGTCTGTAGAGATATTATTTGATGATATTAATAATAAAAAAATCCAAAATTCACTTTATTAGGTACCGCTCAAAATGAGCAACCTAGTTTATTATAATTGCAACAATTAATAATATGTGAAGGTTATTCACATATTAAACAAAATTTTAACGCGGGATTCAATTCCGGTTCATGACTGTCGGGAATATAGGGTGTTACCCACTCGTCCAACGACGTTTTTTTTTCTTTTTCTTTTAAATAAACACAGTAAATTTAATTGTTACAAATTTCATCAACACTTGGTAATTGAATTTATTAATTTACTTTAAATATTTGAACAACTCCTCGTCCATAATACATGACAACTAAGGCGCCCAACGTGGGGTAAATATTTCATTAGTTATTTAAGATTCTTATATAACAGTTGGACGTAAATATTGCATATATACTCGTAAATAAAGAACGAATGTTTTTATGGAAAAGGGGTGGGGGGCATCCTTATCGTGCAACTGCTTGCGCCATCTATCGTAATAAATATCAACTATTAGTTGATTTTTAAATATTCCATATGTTAAGAATCAAATGTATATATCTGTGAATATTTATTTTATTATTAATCTGTTTATTCTGTGTCTAGATCAATTGTTAATACTGCCTATTTTGCATAATTTTGTTTGTAAAATTAGTTATTCTGTTTTAATTCTTTTGACCACGGGCCAAAGTGTATAAATAGTTTTGTTGTTTAAATAAAGTATGTGTGTCTCATAGTGTTGGTGTGTTGGCTTGATAGAAATACACGAGGTAGGCAGCAGCAGAGTGGAGCCTTATTAAGGAACAAAATACAGTCCTCAAGAAAATAAGGAGCTATCACCATAACTGGGGCCAAATATCAAAAATCAACGAATAGTTGATATTGTATTCCGATATATGGTGCAAGCCATCAGTAAATTTCAATTTCATGATGAGGAGATTCCTATTACAAAATGTATGCATCTTATCCCAGTACAATATCACATTTTTACTATGTCTTTAGAATGTTTTTATGTTTTCTAATGTCTTGGGCACAGGTTGAATTTGATTGTAAGACTAGCGGGAAGTAAAAACATCTTCAGTTTTTCCTTAGATGAGGTAAATTCTGAAGCCAGTTGACAATGGAATGCCGATTATGTCGAGTAGTGCGTGTGACCTCCGATAAAAATTGCCGTTTTCTGGATGCTTCAAGGACGTTTAGGTCATTCTTACAACATTTACTGAATTGATACTTTTCCTATTGTGAAGGGCTGGCGATCTATCAGAGTGTTGTTGATGATATTTGTGTCTATATGTTGAGTATTTCACTTTCACTGTATATGTAACATGGATTTTATAATATAGACTTCTTGAAAATAGAGATTTATCTGGCTAGAATTTATAGTTCGTGAATATAAGAGAATATTCGGCATGGTAAGGTTGAAGAGTCTCAGATGTCTCTATGCATCTCTATCACAACAGTCGCAATGTCCAACAGCATAAAATTGACATGGACCCAGAACAACTGCTTTACACACCCAAGATAGAGAACATTGCTGTGATAGAGATGTACGGAGACATCTGAGGCTCTTCATTGGACAAAACAACAACAAAAAATTGACATGGACCAAGAACAGCAGCTTTACACACCCAAGATACAAAACATTGCGACTGCTGTGATAGAGATGCACGGAGACACCTGAGGCTTTTCATAGGACACGACAACAATGAAAACAGAAAATGGACCCAGAACAGCAGCTTTACACATCCAAGACAGAATACATTGCGACTGCTGTAATAGAGATGTATGGAGACATCTGAGGCTCTTTATTTTGAACAACAATAAAAAATTAGCATTGAACCAGAAAAGCAGTTTTACACACCCAAGATAGAGAACGACTTCTGTGATAGAGATGTATGGAGACATCTGAGGCTCTACAATAGACACAACAACAACAGAAAATTGACATGGACCCAGAACAGCAGCTTTACACACCCAAGATAAAAAAATCATTGTCACTGCTATGTTTGAAACCACACACGCTCGGTAACTTCTGAATCTCTTCATTGAACACGACAAAAACAACAGAAAAAAAAGATAACTGACAAGATGAAACATAATGGGTGTTATGGCCCTTCGCCAAGACGGTGTATAGATAATTATCTGTTTACTTATTGATTTTTTCTACCATTGCTTCTTTCTTACATTCTTAGACTCTGTAACGATAAAAACTTTCACTATGATGCTACCTGAGCTTTTGTTTTCAACCTTGCAGAAACAAACAGATATTAAACTTTCGTAGAGTGATAGAGAACATGTACAAGATATTAGTTTATTCAAGATCATATTTCTTAATATCAAAGAGTTTAAATTTGTTTATATATCCATTTATTCTAGGCATATAACCTTTAATTTCTAATAGAAGACAGTAGAAGAGGGGTTATACCTACAAACTTGCCTTTTTGTTATTAAAAGGAACACTTGATAAAATCATTTGCCATTCTATATATGTGCAACTTGAAATTCTATTCGTATATTTAATCTGTTCAACAAACTCCGCTTTTGCCGGTCCCAAGCCCGGATGAAAAAGGAGGAGGGGGAGCAGTAACAAGCTTGCTAGAAAACCTGGGCTCAGCTGGCCCGGCTGATAGTACCCTGTAAGGGCTCCAGCGATACAGGATGAGCAGTGTTTGTACTCCATGTTAGGAGCGGCTGTACATGGTGTCTCTTCCTCATGTCAGAGACGGTCATTTATTTTGGAGCTAAGTCGGCCTACCACTGAGTAGTGCTCCCAGTCTTAATGACAAAGGCAGACGCATTTTACTTCACCCCGTCATGATGGTTGGAGATAAGAAAGAAGAAGATATTTTTAACAGAATAGTAAAATGTTATTGTGAATGTGTTACAATATACACGAAAGTTGGGTTCAAATTTATATACAAGACGTTAAGTGGTAAGAAATAATTATGCTTATATACGAAAGAATATATAGGAATAGGATTAAAATGTTCTAATATAAAGCAATAACGCGCCGTCTAATCAGAACAGGACATTTTAAAGGAATGAAGATGAACCCAGACATGACTAGATCCTCCAGGAACACACTAAAATAACTGTTACAATACCTAACTCATTCCGGACCATATATACCCGGCCATCCTTGCAGCCCTCTATATGGCAGACATCAATCCAGAAGAGGACATCCATACGGACAAGGCACCTCGGCCGGTATTGTGATCAGGGTGCATTAACCGATCTGATCTGCTTCATGGACAAGACACCACCACCACCATCAATCCAGAAGAGGACACCCATACGGACAAGGCACCTCAGTTGGCCGGTATTGTGATAAGAATGCATGGACCTATCTGATCTGCTCCATGGACAAGACACTACCACCCTCAATCCAGAAGAGGACATCCATACAGACAAGGCACCTCAGTTCGCCGGTATTGTGATCAGGATGCATGGACCGATCTGATCTGCTCCATGGATAAGACACCACCACCACCATCAATCCAGAAGAGGACATCCATACGAACAAGGCACCTCAGTTCGCCGGCATTGTGATCAGAGTGCATGGACCGATCTGATCTGCTTCATGGACAAGGCACCACTTCACTACCACGCGTCGTCTATACATAAGAAATGAATAATATTCAAAGCATGAATGTTTCTTTTTTTCACACAAATCAATAATATGAAAAAGATAATATATATGCAAATAGAATAGTATATGAAATACAAAATGCATACATATCCTACTCATCTTCCACTGTCTCTTTCTCCCAGAGAGAGAATATTATATACACTTGTTGAAGTTTGAGATTGAATCAAGGAATAAAAGGATTATTTATTAAACAAAGTAACTTAAAGCAAGATGTTAAAGTAACAACATTTTAAAGGCAAGTGGATAGTGACGTCGACCGCAGCGCCGCCGTGGCCGTTGATTGGTGGATCCCCCACGCCATTGGCTCCACGCCAATCTTTGGATCGCTTATTCCAACACTCCCTCTCGATCCAAAATGTTCAGTAGACCTCTTAAGTAGTGGAATTTGTTTCGTGGAAGAGGTTTAGTCATTATATCAGCTAGCTGTTCTGAGCTGCAAACATGATGCACATTAAGTTCACCTTCTTCATGTTTGGATCTAATGAAGTGGTAGCGAACATCAAGTTGGTCTTGTCCGGTGAAGAGAATTCCCATGTGTGGAGTGCCTTTCAGATAACGGAAAATATTCTTCACTGTTGTACAATGTGCAGGTCCTGGATATTCTAGGAATTTACTCACTTGTGAAACTGCATTAGTGATATCTGGACGTGAAACACATGATGCAAACATAAGGGATCCAACAGCTTCTCGAAAAGGGAATTTAGGCATCTTTTCCTTTTGTTCTGGAGTAGGACAGTCCTGCTTTGTTAAGATGACAGAAGGATCCATAGGCACCGAAGCAGGAATACAGTCAGCCATATTAAATTTACTCAAAATTTTGTCAATATATGATGACTGGTGAATGAAAATACTTGCCCTATCTTCTGACTGCTCTATTTGTAGCCCAACAAAAATGTTAACACTTCCAGATGTTATTTCAAATGCGTGTTCTAACTCATCCATTATAATAGCTATTGCCTCTTTATCTTTAGATAGAATAATTCCATCATCAACATAGAGAGCTAAGATAACATTTGAATCATTGTGTGTTCCAATGAAAATGCACGGGTCGGCGTCTGATGTTTTGAAATTATGGTTACACAAAAAATTGGTAAATTTCTTATTCCAATTTCTAGAAGATATTTTAAGACCATACAGACTTTTATGTAATCTATAGCAGCTATTATCATCTCTCTTGTAGCCTTCTGGTTGTTCAAGATAAACAAGTTCCTCTAATTCGCCATTGAGAAAAGCTGTCTTTACATCGAATTGCTTAAGAAACATCCTTTCAGAAGCAGCGTGTGATAAAAGAATGCGTAACGAACCATACCTGACTACTGGGCTAAACGTATCGAAATAGTCAACATTTTTGATTTGAGAATAGCCTTTTGCAACTAATCTGGCTTTGAACCGTTGAATTGTACCATCGGACTCCGTTTTAATTTTATAAACCCATTTACAACCGATAGGTTTATGACCATCTGCCAAACGTTCTAAAGTCCATGTTTTATTTTTATTTAATGCATCAATCTCTTCATCCATGGCTAATTTCCATCTTTCTGAATCTGAACTCGTTATTGCATCTATATAGTTACTGGGTTCATCAGCGAGCGCAAAGTTACATTGGCTATTCGAAACTTTAGAGCGAGTTATCATTGGATGCGAACTGATATCGGATACTGGCGGCATTTCCTGTGTTGCAACTGGTGATTCATCCGGGGCGCCGCCAATCTGAAAAAATATTTCCTTCGGTTTGGTAGATTCTCTATCTGAAGTAGCTTTCTCATCGAATGTGACATCTTTAGAAATTCTTATTTTTCTAGTTTTCCAATCCCATAATCTAAAATTTTTGCTTGTATTCTCATAACCTAAAAACATAAGTTTTATCGATTTATTATCCCACTTTTTACGGTTTTCTTTGGGAATATGCATATAAGTATTACAGCCAAATATTTTATAGTTAGCTACATTAGGCTTTGTGCCAAAGAAAAGTTCATAAGGTGTCGTTCCAGGGGTTTGCTTAGTCGCACTTCTATTTAGAATATTAGTGGCTGTGTTACATGCCTCAGCCCAAAAAAATCCTGGAAGATTTCGTGAATTTAGCATGGACCTGGCTGCTTCCACAATCGTACGATTGTCTTTTTCTATACGTCCTATCTGTTCGTGCACATAAGGTGCAGTGAACTCGTGAATTATCCCAAATCTTTTACATAAATCTGCAAAATTATCGCTTTTGAATTCTAGCGCATTATCAGTCCTAATAACTTTTATCTTATTTCCAGTTTGAGTATAGATTAGAGTAGCATATTCTTTGAATATATCTAGCACATCTGATTTGTTTTTAATAAAATAAATATGGCGATAACCACTAAAGTAATCTTTAAATAAGCAGAAATACAGATATTTACTTAATGATTGAGTCTGCATTGGGCCACAAATATTAGCATAAATAAACTCACCTAGCTGGTAGTTTTTGCCATCTGAGGGATAGCACGACTTTCTATGGGCTTTTCCAAGTTGGCATCCTTCACAGAAGAAAAATTCTCCCTCTAAATCTTGAGGCTGCAGACCATCCACCAATCCTTTGGTCGCCATCTCTCGAAGTGTAGCAACTGGAAGATGTGCAAGTCTCTCGTGCCACAACTGAAGCTTGTTCTCGCTGGTGATGTATCCTTGTGATGATGACGTAACCTTGAAGAGCATCCTGTAGAGGTCGTCATGACGCACTCCTACGGCTTTTAGGTCATTATCCATGAAGATCTGTAGCTTGTCATGTTTGATAATGACGTTGAATCCTCTTCTTGTGGACGTAGAAAGGCTATACAAATTTTTCTTTAGTTGCGGCGAGTAGAGCACATTTCTTATGTACGTATTGTACCATCCACCGTCGACGTAGGCTTGAATCTCGATGTCTCCCATGCCTTCTGCAAGTAGTGTCGAGTTGTCTCCCAAGTAGATTGGATGATCACTGGTGAACGGCGTGTAGGTCTTGAACCACTCTCGTCGAAATGTCATGCTGCAGCTTGCACCGCTGTCAGCATACCAAATATCATTGGGCTCTACTTGATTATCGCACAAAATAAGTCCATAATCACTTGAACTTCCTTTTGAATCATGAAGATTTTTGGATTTATTTTTCTCATTAGCTAATCTTTTTCTACATTCGCGGCTCCAATGTCCAATTTTATGACAATAGTGGCATTTAGTGTTCTTCTTGGCATCTTGAAAAGAACGTTGTGTATCTTTAGGCTTCGTTCGTGCTTGCCTGTGTAATAAGGCCTCATCTTGTTTAGAAGAACCTCTTTGTTGATTCCTTGTTTCTTCAATCAAAAGTCTTGCAGTTAAATTGTTAAGAGTTTGAGCTTTCGGATCTAACGATTCCCACGCTGCAACAAAGTAGCGCATACTCGAAGGCAAAGTATTTAAAATTTTTGCTACCTTTTGATCTTCCGTTATGGTTCCGCCCATTTGTGAAATTTGTGCAGAAATATTTTCAATTTTTGCTATGTAATCACTTATTGTTTCCGATGTCAATCGTGCATCGAAGAATTGTTGCCAAAGTAGGCCAATAGTAAATTCGGATTTTTGTTCATGAATAGCAAGTAATTTCTGCCACATTTGTGAAGCGGAAGTACAGTTCATCAGGGGCTGAAGAAACCTTAATTCGATTGCCTGTGATAATAACATCCTTGCCTTAACGTCCTTTGATTTCCAATTCTGTAGTGAACTTTCAGAGTTACTGTCGGAGGAAACAACATTCGGCTTTATTTCTAAGCCTTCCAATAATTCTAGTAATTTTTGTTGTTCCATAAGAAGCCTGAATTGGAATTTCCATAGTGAAAAGTTTTCACCATTAAAAACTTTAATCCTTGAAAGACAATCTTCGCTCATCTTCTTTGTCTTGGAATCGGCCAACGACAAAAAGAAACTAGGGTTATGGTTGGCGGTTGACGCCTAAACTTCGAGCAAAACAAAGGCTTACTCACTGCTGGCGGTAAATCCTTTTAGGCGCGGTGGAAGCGTGCTGGGCCCATAACCTGTTGAAGTTTGAGATTGAATCAAGGAATAAAAGGATTATTTATTAAACAAAGTAACTTAAAGCAAGATGTTAAAGTAACAACATTTTAAAGGCAAGTGGATAGTGACGTCGACCGCAGCGCCGCCGTGGCCGTTGATTGGTGGATCCCCCACGCCATTGGCTCCACGCCAATCTTTGGATCGCTTATTCCAACAACACTCATAGACAAAACTTAAGGAAGTGGAAATTCTTTAAGATCGCCGGTCTATATTTTAAAGAACAGAGACAATTTTATTCACACTTGGTTATCTCTTGTATATTCAATAAAGGTCACTGTAATATCTTTCCGAGTTATTGTCTGAATCCCGATATGCATGCTAAAAGATACAACTTCCTTAAGTTTTGTCCATGAGTATGTCTTCAATAAAAGTCACTGTAATATCTTTCAGAGTTATTGTCTGAATCCCGATATACATGCTAAAAGGTACAACTTCCTTATGTTTTTGTCCATGAGTGTGTCTTCAATAAAAGTCACTGTAATATCTTTCAGAGTTATTGTCTGAATCCCGATATACATGCTAAAAGGTACAACTTCCTTAAGTGTTGTCCATGAGTGTATCTTCAATAAAGGTCACTGTAATATCTTTCAGAGTTATTGTCTGAATCCCGATATACATGCTAAAAGGTACAACTTCCTTAAGTGTTGTCCATGAGTGTATCTTCAATAAAGGTCACTGTAATATCTTTCAGAGTTATTGTCTGAATCCCGATATACATGCTAAAAGGTACAACTTCCTTATGTTTTTGTCCATGAGTGTGTCTTCAATAAAGGTCACTGTAATATCTTTCAGAGTTATTGTCTGAATCCCGATATACATGCTAAAAGGTACAACTTCCTTATGTTTTTGTCCATGAGTGTGTCTTCAATAAAGGTCACTGTAATATCTTTCGGAGTTATTGTCTGAATCCTGATATACATGCTAAAAGGTACAACTTCCTTATGTTTTTGTCCATGAGTGTGTCTTCAATAAAGGTCACTGTAATATCTTTCAGAGTTATTGTCTGAATCCTGATATACATGCTAAAAGGTACAACTTCCTTAAGTTTTGTCCATGAGTATGTCTGTAATATCTTTCAGAGTTATTGTCAAAATACCGATATATTCTAAAAGGTAAAAACTTCCTTAAGTTTTGTCTATAAATGTTCTTTATTAAAAATATTTATTAAAACAATTAAATACTTCATATAACAATGCATTCCATTTTGTGTTAAAATTTTAAAATTCTTTACCAAAATATGATTTTGTACAACTCTTTGGGCAGGCTTTTTAAAATTATTTACTTATTTTGGATACAAAACCATTGATAGGTAAATGTGAGGATTTTTAAAGAAAACCTTCATCTTGAGAAATAGAATCACATGTAGCACTAGCATATAGAACTAACAGAGAGAATTGACTTACCAGAATATGCCACGCTAGATTTGAAACACTGAAATTACCTTCTTTTGATGCTAGGTGTATTATACAAATTTCTAAATTTACATATAAGATTTAGAAAAAACGTAAATTTATGAAAAACGTAAAGTATATTGCCACGTGGAAAATTAGTAAAGACAAACTTCAGGATGACACTGCAATTTATTTAAGACAAGAACAAACTATGAATCATAAAAAAAAAAGTTAAGAAATGAGGGAAATTTACAGAATAGCAAAATATAAACATTAAAAAAATGATACTCTGTTTATAAAATAATAAATACTATTCTACAATATTGATATTAATTTACGTTTATTTATTTAAATTAACGTAACACAGTAAAATTATTTTAAAAAACTATGGATATAACTATTTTCACAACAATTACATCTCAATCTATTGTTATACAACAGGTGATATGCAATTTATAAATGGAAGAAGCGATTTTTTTGCTCAAAAAGTGAAATATTCAAGAGGTCTACGAATGAACAAAGTTTTAAAATGTTGATCTAATTGTGATTTTATTGTCAAGTAGCTCTGCAACTTCGGTCACAAGAAGCTCCACGGGACACCTGTCAATCATCACTGGACTCCGGGAGGGACCACAGGTATGAGGGGTTCTCGGAATCTTATCGGCAAATAAGGAAAACGAGACGGTGGCTGACCACTCTCATTATTATTATTTTACCTTGGGGTAAATCGTATTATTATCTGACTCTCTCTTCCTATAAATACCTCTTGTAGATAATTTTATTGGAGAACTAAAAGGTAAATACCCTTTATAATAAATTAATTATCCCTAAATCTCACTTATTCATGGAAACCAAATGGCGGAATCAGCTCCTGTCGGTGGCCGTGGAACGCGCGGCTTTGGTGGTATAGGCGGTCGTGGACGTGGTAGAGGCCGCGGACGTGTTCGTGGTAGAGGAAAGGAAACTGAAAAAGAATGGTCTCCAGTGACCAAGTTTGGTCGTCTGGTTAAGGATAAGAAGATTAAACATCTTGAAGATATCTATCTCCACTCCCTTTCAATCAATTTAAGTTGTTTCTTTCAACCCAAATTTGCCTTTGCTTTATTTAACTCCGCGGCAATATTTTGATCATTCGGTACTCAAAGAGGAAATTCTTAGCTAGCTGTCTGTTTTCGTCAACGGTTGCAACACCTTAATAATCCTTTTTCTACATTCTTCTTTTATAATTAGCATCTGCACTGCTTTAATTAGCCTATTATTTGGTCATCATCTTTCTGCAATGTATTTAATGATTCTTTTTTCATAATAGGAAGGTTAAAATTAAACCAATTATTAATTGTTGGAGAATGGCTCAAAATAAACCAATTATCTTTTGAAATGTTTTTACTGTACCATAAATATATTCGCTTTTTTATATTCAAAGAGAACAATAGTTTTTTTAAATATTCTATTTTGTGAATGAATTATTTTCAGATATGGAAAACCCATAACTGTATATGTGTTGGGACCGAAGACCATTCCATTCTTGTCAAGGGGAGTGCTAACTGTATATGTGTTGGGTTCGAAGACCATTCCATCCTTGACAAGGGGAGTACTAATCGTTTCTCCTTTTTTCACACAGATATGGAAATTGAAGTATTGAAAGGTCTAATGAGATACCGCCATTTAAATATTCACAACTCATGGCCCGCGGATAAAAACAATTATTTAAAATATTTAAACTCATTGACAAAGCTCAAGAAAGTGGAAAGTGATGTCACCACTTGACTGCTTTTATGAAAGGTTCCACGCGCAGGCTATAAGATTCTTTTGTTTTTGGATTTGGAAGAGCAAAGGTTTGCAAGGTCTCACAGAATTAAAAAAAACTCTTTGCCTCCACCAAAAAATCTAGTTTCCTTTAATCCCAATATAATCCTTTTCGTCAATGTTTAAGTATTAGAATCCATGTAGCTGAGAGTCCCAACAAGGATCCCAGGACTGCGAGGAGGTCCTGATGTGGAGTGAACAGAATAGCGACAATAAGAAAGTAAGGAAAGAAGTTTTTCCTCATTCCGTCACTTCATGGCCTGGTGTATCCATTCCAGATGGTGACCGCCTCTTCGGACAATTTGGTGACTCGTCGATCCTAATGGCCGACAGTTTTCCCGACAATTTTATTTTTTTGGACATGTTTTTTTTTTTTTTTTTTTTTTTGACAAGAGGAAGTTTTATTGTTTCTTTTGAAATTATTGAGTCCAAGAAATTTGTTTTTATCGCTTTTAATTTCACCATTATATAGAGTTATTATAAAAGGTTGAGATAATATTATGTAATTAGTTCTGAAACAAAGGTTTGTATGGAGGTAAGGAAGTGAGATGTTGGTATCTTGACCTGACATATCGACCAACAGGTTGAGATTAGGAGGAGCAACATGTTCTGTTCTGATCTATAGGTATTTCGTTTTGCCCCATCTAACCCATCCAGTCTCAGCACAACAGTCCTGTGTCACCTGTGGGTCCAACGACCTGACGCTAGGTACTGGTCCTGTCCTCTCATCTGGGAGCCATATACCATCATCCCCTCTGACCTGCAGGTCTTCGGGAGAGGACTGGATGACAACACCCTGGCCATCCTGACGTCTACCAAGACATGTCTTTATAAGTATCATCTCAACATTGAACTGAGAGTCCTTGTCTGGAGGAGGACTCTCTCAAGAGCCTCCCTTCCTGAGAACAGTTTTTCTATATATTTAATTACCAAAATGTAAATAATATCATTGTCTTTTCTTGAAAATAAAGATACTTCGGCCAGTAAATCTTTTTATTACCTCGACGTTTCGACAAAAATATTTTTGTTTGCTCCTGACGAGGACAACGTCGAGGTAATAAAAAGATTTACTGGCCGAAGTATCTTTATTTTCAAGAAATATGAATGCCGGCCAGGCAGCCTCAATATTTACGATAATCATTGTCTTTGTTTAATTAAATAGTTGCAACAATTAACTAAGAGTATGAATAAAATATTATGAATTAACAAATTGTCTATAGCTACTTCAGTCAGGCTTCTATGCCAAATATAACGCTTTGTCCAAATTGCCTCAATTGACTTTCCCCAAATGGCCACACAACTCCTATAATCCTTGTTCAAATTGTTACACCACCTCAGTGAGCATTTTCCAAACTGTCACACCGCCTCAGTGAGCTTTTCCAAACTGTCACACCGCCTCAGTGAGCTTTTTCCAAACTGTCACACCACCTCAGTGAGCTTTTTCCAAACTGTCACACCACCTCGGTGAGCTTTTTCCAAACTGTCACACCACCTCGGTGAGCTTTTTCCAAACTGTCACACCACCTCAGTGAGCTTTTTCCAAACTGTCACACCACCTCGGTGAGCTTTTTCCAAACTGTCACACCGCTTCAGAGAACTTTATCTTGAACTATTACGATGTTTAGAACATTTGGTGCCAATTGATTCATTTTTCATCTCTACGTATATTGACCCAAATTTTTCTCTACCTACCGACAATGTCCTCCAGACTTTCTATTTTATTTCTATATTTAATGAAATCTGTGGACATTGGAGAAAATATCAACAGCAAAAACACCAACAAAGAGATTCAAGAAAGCTTTAGGAACTCACCAGGTCTGACGTGCTAGCCTCGCTCCCGTTAGAAAGGAAATGATACTGGGCTGGCTTGGCCCTGACTCGTGTTGCAACCTCTGTGGCAGCCTTTCATTTATTTCAACAGCCTTGCTACTTGCTGCTTTTGTAACTTACGTTCCTTGCTGCGTTTGTAAGGCGTTATCTTTGCTACGTTTGTAATGTAGGGTCATTGCTACGTTTGCAAGGCGTTATCTTCGCTACGTTTGTAATGTAGGGTCATTGCTACGTTTGCAAGGCGTTTTTTTTCGCTTCGTTTGTAATGTAGGGTCATTGCTAGGTTTGCAAGGCGTTTTCTTTGCTACGTTTGTAATGTAGGGTCATTGCTGTGTTTGTAAGGCGTTATCTTCGTTACGTTTGTAATGTAGGGTCATTGCTGTGTTTTCAAGGCGTTATCTTTGCTACGTTTGTAATGTAGGGTCATTGCTGTGTTTGCAAGGCGTTTTCTTTACTACGTTTGTAATGTAGGGTCATTGCTGTGTTTGTAAGGCGTTATCTTCGTTACGTTTGTAATGTAGGGTCATTGCTGTGTTTTCAAGGCGTTATCTTTGCTACGTTTGTAATGTAGGGTCATTGCTGTGTTTGCAAGGCGTTTTCTTTACTACGTTTGTAATTTAGAGTCATTGCTGTGTTTGTAAGGCGTTACCTTTGCTACGTTTGTAATGTAGGGTCATTGCTGTGTTTGTAAGGCGTTATCTTCGTTACGTTTGTAATGTAGGGTCATTGCTGTGTTTTCAAGGCGTTATATTTGCTACGTTTGTAATGTAGGGTCATTGCTGTGTTTGCAAGGCGTTTTCTTTACTACGTTTGTAATTTAGAGTCATTGCTGTGTTTGTAAGGCGTTATCTTTGCTACGTTTGTTATGTAGGGTCATTACTACGTTTGTAATGTAGGGTCATTACTACGTTTGTAATGTAGGGTCATTGCTGTGTTTTCAAGGCGTTATCTTTGCTACGTTTGTAATGTAGGGTCATTGCTGTGTTTGTAAGGCGTTATCTTTGCTACGTTTGTAATGTAGGATCATTGCTGTGTTTTCAAGGCGTTATCTTTGCTACGTTTGTAATGAAGGGTCATTGTTGTGTTTGCAAGGCGTTTTCTTTGCTACGTTTGTAATGTAGGGTCATTGCTGTGTTTTCAAGGCGTTATCTTTGCTACGTTTGTAATGTAGGGTCATTGCTGTGTTTTCAAGGCGTTATCTTTGCTACGTTTGTAATGTAGGGTCATTGCTGTGTTTTCAAGGCGTTATCTTTGCTACGTTTGTAATGAAGGGTCATTGTTGTGTTTGCAAGGCGTTTTCTTTGATACGTTTGTAATGTAGGGTCATTGCTGTGTTTTCAAGGCGTTATCATTGCTACATTTTTGTAATGTAGGGTCATTGCTGTGTTTGCAAGGCGTTATCTTTGCTACGTTTGTAATGTAGGTTCCTTGCTGCGTTTGTAAGGCGTTATCTTTGCTACGTTTGTAATGTAGGGTCATTGCTGTGTTTTCAAGGCGTTATATTTGCTACGTTTGTAATGTAGGGTCATTGCTGTGTTTGCAAGGCGTTATCTTTGCTACGTTTTTAATGTATGGTCATTGCTGTGTTTTCAAGGCGCTATCTTTGCTACGTTTGTAATGTAGGGTCATTGCTGTGTTTGTAAGGCGTTATCTTTGCTACGTTTGTTATGTAGGGTCATTACTACGTTTGTAATGTAGGGTCATTACTACGTTTGTAATGTAGGGTCATTGCTGTGTTTGTGAAGCGTTATCTTTGCTACGTTTGTAATGTAGGGTCATTGCTGTGTTTGTAAGGCGTTATCTTTGCTACGTTTGTAATGTAGGGTCATTACTACGTTTGTAATGTAGGGTCATTACTACGTTTGTAATGTAGGGTCATTGCTGTGTTTGTGAAGCGTTATCTTTGCTACGTTTGAAATGTAGTACATAGGATGCAAACAGCTATTCTACTCGGAATGAACCACTTCAATCCTATATCTATTGTCAGCCTTCCAGACTCAACCTCAGCATGGAACTTCCTGGTCAACTGGTTCAACTCAGCAATCAAAACAGGACACGAGTGAAAGCGCTCAACACTGGTCTATACTAGTGAGCTGGACTCCCCGGGTAGTTGAAGTTCTGCGCTCCCTGGGTTATAAATCAATTTCTCTTTCTGTAATGTAAGGTCATTGCTACGTTTGTAATGTAGGGTCATTGATGCGTTTTTAATGTAGGATGATATTTGCGTGTGACCTTGTAACAATCCTAGTTTTGTTTTCATTTATATTTAGTTACAATATAAGTTCTATATATATTCACATTTTATAAGAACGTAATAAATCATTTTATATATCTATCTGTGTATCTATCCTTGAATAACTCTTGTAATTATCATTGTAAATCTTCGAAAAGAAGAATATAGCCTTAGATATTTTAGAATATAGCTTTGTGTATGTCATGCGTCGTTCCTATCAGCTATCGATGATGTTATCAGAAGATACTTGGAAAGTTAGTGTGGAATTAGAGAGAGAGTCTGACTCCACATCTAGGGACAGTTTTTCACTCAGACGAACAACAAAGGAGGTGACGTCAGCCAAACAACCGGTCTTTTGTTCTTCTTCTCAGCCACAGTCATGACGAATCTCCCCCTGGGCTAACCTGCCGGTCTATACATTACATTCTTCTGTTATACATTGGAATCGTCGAGATGATAAAAAGAATCTACAGAAATGATTAAAATAAGGAAATTTCTACATTTAAAATTACAAAATATGCTTATAATTAGTGTTTAAAATAATTTTTAATATATGCAACAATTTATTTTTTTATAAAATAAAGTACAGGGTAAGTTTCTTGTTCAAATTTTATTCTCTAGCTTTCAGACCTGTCAGTCCTTTCTTTGTGTGTTATAAACAATTTTTTTGTAATTATACGTGCATGGGTGGAGGCCACGGGCTGGTCGGATTTATTTTATGGAAATGTGTTTATTTTTCATTTTATAGATCTTACTGCAATGATTTAAGTTATTGAATGAGACGGCTTGGTTCATCAGTAGTGAAATCTCTCAGCAGTTTCACCAAATTAATCTCCAGACCGCGCTACTATTGTATTCAAAATCACTTTATTAAGTACCGCTCAACAAGAGCAACCTAGTTTATGATAATTGAAACAGTGAATAATATGTGAAGTTATTCAAATATTAAACAAAATTTTAACGCGGGATTCAATCCCGGTTCATGACTGTCGGGAATCGAGGGTGTTACCCACTCGTCCACCGAATTTTATGTATTACTATTGTATTGGATTGGGATATACCCTGTATTATCTATGGAAGACAGCTTAAGGGTGTTTAATGAACCTATGGACATAAGCTTATAGGTCTGTAGATGTATATACATAGAATTACAAGAAATTGCATCGAGCAAAGCTCTTCAGCAAATATGGTTTCATATCAAAGCTATTTTTTACAAATTACATTTATAAATTTAATTGCCATCAATCGATATGAAATTTGCAACAAATAAAATTTGGCAATGTGTTTCTTTTTTATCTCTACAGACCTTACTATAATGATAAAAGTTATTGAATGAGAGGGCTTAGTTTATCAGTAGTGAACTCTCTCAGCGGTTTCACCAAATTAATCTCTAGACCGCTCTACTATTGTATTGGATTGGTTTTCTTATATTTACCCTGAATTCTATGTATACACCTCTACAGACCTATAAGCTTATGTCCATAGGTTCACTTAACACCAATAAGCTGCCTTCCATAGTAAATACAGGATATATAAGAAAACCAATCCAATACAATAATAAAGCGGTCTAGAGATTAATTTGGCCAAACCGCTGAGAGGTTTCACTACTGATAAGTCAAGCCTTTTCATTCAATAACTTTTATTAATGAAGTAAGGTCTGTAGAGATAAAAAATAAACACATACCCAAAAAAAATTAATTGTTGAAGATTTTATTGATAGATGACAATTAAATTTATAAAAATATAATCTTTCTTCTTCTCCAAACAAAGGTTCTAATATTCTAATGCTCTACTAGATTGATTTGGTAAATACAATCCTTAGAAGAAATCCTTAAGGCCAGTCCTTGGAAATTGTTTACCAACTGTCATAGTCCTCAAATCTTCGGTTCTCTAATTATCTTTTTAGAGGTCCAAACAAAACACATTCTGACAGTGCAAGGTTAGAACTGAGAAGGATAAATCTTCTACACTTTCAGAACCAATTCCTGAGTTGTGAGTCAAATCCACGTTCTTTATCGTGTACCTTGGGATCTTCCATGGTTTAGAATATAAATTATGGTTGCTAACGGACCTCTGTCAATAGGTAACATCACAACGGAAGATGTCACAATGGTATTATTGCGTGGAAGAATGTTCAGAAGAGAATACCTCTATAACCTGGGCTGACAGTACCCAGAATTGCCTAGGACACTGTGTGTATCCAACAGAATGGCGTAAGCGATCAGAAAATTTTAATTCACGATTGGAAGATGTATTTTTCTTAATTTATTAACCTGATCCTAGTACATTTTCACTTTTTTACTATTTTTCACATACCAATTATCAATTATTTTATTTCCAAAGCGCTATATCCCGCAAGAGATACTTGCGCCAAACAAGGAGAAAAGTTTATTTACATAAGTTATTTACATTATTCAACGCATGAAAACATTAGAGATCCAGATTTTGTAGAAAGTTTAGAATGTATTTACAAAATGTGAATTAAACTTTAAATATGATTTTTTAATCGGAAATCAAATCGTTAAGTTCGCAAATAACTAGTTCATTCTTTATTCTATAATCTTTAAATGCTGGGCAATCGATCAGTAGATGTCTTGAGGTTATCAAATTTTATTTTAGAATTCATTAATCAACCAAGCACGATATTGAAATATTTGCGCCTATTACAGGGGAAACAAACAAAACAAAAAAATTAAAACTTAGAATTAAGTTTATATAAAAGGGCGTACAT
>CP092863.1:78633265-78685244 GCA_030710605.1 Cordylochernes scorpioides | reverse complement strand
CTAGATATATGTAATGGAAACATTTAAGGACGAATTACACATAAACAAACTTATACAATCCTTACTGTGATGAAAATACTCTAAGAAGCGGTCTGGTAGGTTAAATTGACGAAACCGCTGGGAGGGTTCACCACTGAAGATCCAAGCCCTTCCAATATTTTTCATCGCAGTAAGGATAGTAGAAGTTTGTTTTATGTATAAAAGAAACATTCGTGCTTCAATTTATTATATACTAGAAGGGTGACCCGGGCTTCGCCCCGGGATTGACCCGTGTGCATATCTACCCGAGTGATATATATTTAGATAAGATTTTTTTTATAATTGTTTGTTATTAGCATTATCTATTTGTTTGCATCAGCATAATTTAATCTAATCTTTGATAGAGGGCGCTGTTCGTGAGCTAAGTAGAATAATTTGAATATATAGTTTTAATAATTGATTAATATATTTTTTAAAATAGACTATCGTCTTCCCCGTATTTTTTACCTATGTATGGAAATTTTGGTTTGAATTAGTGAACTACTGCGAATTTGTATACCGGACATACAAACAAACATACAAACATTCATTTTTATATATATAGATAGATATTGCGCGTATATGCTTCATAATTAATTTTTGCCTAGCTGGCCTTATTGTTTGCGGAAGAGCATTGCTCGATGCCAATATTTATATGTAATTCTACTTGTCCTAAAAGTTTATTTCCATAGTTTTCTTAAATATTATTTCTATGATTCCACCCTTCATTGTCACATATTAAAGCAGAATGATCCAATACAGTTTTAGAACTCTAAAGAAGCGTTATGGTAGATTCTCTCTCTATAGTTTCTAGTACGTTACTTACTTGCTTTAGATTTAGGTGGGATAGGTAGGCAGGTGACAGAATGTAGATTACGACGCTCAGCTCGTGCCAGTAAGGTCATACATCCAGCAAAGAAGGTGATCTGGAAGAAGAAGGTAAAGATGACTGAAACAGATGAATAGAGACAGAAGATCTGTACGGCACGGACTGGAGTGATACAACCGGCCATGAAAGAAGCGAGATTGGTGAGAGATGTCACGGTAATTGATACTCCAGCTTGTTTGTAAGCTGTTGTTAGCCTTTTCTCTACATCGTCTCGTAGGTTTGTCCTCCGCCAAGCTGCTAGTAGCACGAAGGCATCGTCCACTCCAATACCTGCAGCATCAATACCAGTTACTACCACAGCATATGCCCCAATTTACAACAATTAACGAAGAAAAAGCTATTAATATGAGAGAGAATCATTTTAATCAATCCATTTATAATATACTAGACGGGTGACCCGGGCTTCGCCCCGGGATTGACCCGTGTGCATATCTACCCGAGTGATATATATTTAGATAAGATTTTTTTTATAAATGTTTGTTATATTAGCATTATCTATTTGTTTGCATCAGCATAATTTAATCTAATATTTGATAGAGGGCGCTGTTCGTGAGCTAAGTAGAATAATTTGAATATATAGTTTTAATAATTGATTTATATATATTTTTTAAATAGCCTATCGTCTTTCCCGTATTTTTTTTACCTCTGTATGGAAATTTTGGTTTGAATTAGTGAACTACTGCGAATTTGTATACCGGACATACAAACAAACAAACATACAAACATTGATTTTTATATATATAGAAGATATGTCTTATATTCGGGGGTGAGGGAGGGAATAAAAAAGTAATTATTAAGTAATGTTTAGATTGTCGAATGCAAATTTTACTCACAAAAAAAAAAAGAATGAAATATCAATTATTACCAAATATGCTTATTTTATTCCAAAACAAATTTAACTATATAATATTATATTTTTGGCAAATGAGTTTATTAAAAAAAAATTAAATTGAATATAACATATATATATGAATCTCCTGGATATTAATTAAATAATGAAACATAAAATACGACATATATATATATGGAAGCAATGGTCGCCTCTCCCGTCAAAATTAACGTCAGAATCTGACGCCATCTATTGACCGTCGCCGCAACTAGCGGCATCGGGTCGGTGACAAAGCCACAACACCAGCTTTGGCAAACTGATAAGCGTCCACCTAGAGACCATGGTTTCGGGCTAATGGCCCTCGTCAGTCTAGGGCGGACTTTATTCCATGAGATCCACACGGGATCTAATGGAATCCTCACAATCTACCAAAGAGGTGTTTTGCTGGCAATGTGGCTGGGCCAAATCTATTGGCAAAACAAGCAACACGCAGTTGCGGCGACGGTCAATAGATGGCGTCAGATTCTGACGTTAATTTTGACGGGAGAGGTGACCATTGCTTCCATGGATTAATTTCCTCCCGGCAAATTTTCCATCTATATATATATATATTAAGAAAAAGGCATCTCCTTATCGTGCAACTGAAAGTTGCTGATGGCTGGCGCCATCTATCGGAATAAATATCAACTATTCTCGTTGATTTTTAATTATTCCAGAATTGGCCAAATACCCATTCTTGATTAATCAAGAAAAGCTAACCACGGACGCGTTTCGGGCTGTTGGCCCTCATCAGCGTGGTGCAAGCTGTACCTCAACGACCAAAAAATTGGTCATTAAGGCATCCTGAAAAATCATGAAACGGGTAGTTAAGGCCAGAATTGCGTGAGGACGCTACACAATGTGAAAAATAGCACAAATATAACATTGTACTGGGATAAGGTGCATAAATTAAGAAAAAGGTATCTCCTTATCGTGCAACTGAATCGTACAGCTTGCACCACGCTGATGAGGGCCAACAGCCCGAAACGCGTCCGTGGTTAGCTTTTCTTGATTAATCAAGAATGGGTATTTGGCCAATTCTGAAATAATTAAAAATCAACGAGAATAGTTGCACGATAAGGAGATGCCTTTTTCTTAATTTATGCACCTTATCCCAGTACAATGTTATATTTGTGCTATTTTTTCATATATATATATATGTTTGTGTTTCTGTTTTTTTTTATTCTTTGTACCTTAGAGCTATACGCGATCTCCCAGAATTTAGTCTGAAGAGAGATAATTGAAAAGAACTTTTATAAAACATAACTCATATCTATGCAGTAATCCTCATATTAGATACTCATTTAAATATTGAGAACTTTTCTGAATAAACAAATTGATTTGACTTGACATATTTAGATTACCAAAGAGAAATTAACTTCAGGAAAGACAATATAAATGCTATCTAGGTGTTCTCTCATGAGAGATTTTACTAATTAAGGTAAAGATGAGTCAACTAACCTGCCATGATGAAGGGGATGCTCATATTCATGCTGATGAAGCCCATGCCCAGGTAGAGAAGCAGTCCAGAGCTGATGAAGAAAGCCTGTACGGTGCCAATGAAGGCAATAATACCGATGAACGGTTTGCTTCGCACCCAATCCATCATGAGGCAAGTCCCAACAGCAAAGCTTCCAACAGTCAAAATGGTTAATGAGAAGAAATAAATTCCCTGTAGAGTTGTACGTTCGATCTCCTGACTGATAGATTCAGAAGTGAATCGTTCAATGTCAAGATATTCTGAAGAAAATGTTCTCATTGTCTCTAGGAATGTATCAAGCCACAAGAGAATAGGTTCACGAAGACCTGGAGAAGTGGAATCTAGATGGTAGATAATACCCATAGCTTTAGCCGCTCTCACGCAGCTACTATTGTCCAAAGTTGGTTTACCAATGCTCATACCATAGAATTCATAGCTCCAATTAGTTTTATGGATAACTATTGGGAATTTCACGCAGTGTTCTGTATTATTTATCCAATCAAGACGATCACGAAGTTTTAATACTTTTTCTTGATAACATTCACCTTTCGATTTTGCACAGAGTTGTTTGTATCCCCATTTTTTACCCTTCCAAGTGATGGTTGTATCCATAACAGTATCATGGATACGAAAAACTTCTTCAAAATGGGATGATCGGAAAACATCACCCTTATCGGTTGGGATAAGCAACACTCGGGCAAAGAAACCAATATCGATGAGATGGCTCTGATCAAAGTCGGTAGAGAAGTTCATGTGATATAAACGTTCGACCTCAGCTTTCTCAACCAGACCACGGCCGTTGATTGGGGTGTAGAGATAGTTGAGATCGTCGTCCACACGGACCTTCCACAGTCCAGGCAGGAACATGCATGTCAGCAACATCGGCAACAGAATAAACCAGCCTGGATGACGTGCTGCTTTGGGTGTCAACCAATCGAAAAATTGTTCAATGGCTTTTTCTCCACATTTGATTCCCATCTTGGTTATCTGCACAAACACCTGAGTCTCACCATCACAATCCACTGTACAACTCTCATACATATTGTACATTTACACTAGAGTGATAACATAATGCATAATTACCCATTTGATGATTTTTCAGGATACCTGAATGACCTGTTTTTTTTTTGTTTTTTTTTTGTCGTTGAGATACAGCTTGCACCACGCTGATTAAGGTCAACAGCTCGAAACGCGTCCGTGGTTAACCTTTCTTGATTAATCAAGAATGGGTATTTGGCCAATTTTGGAATAATTAAAAAATCAACGAGAATAATTGATATTGATAGATGGCGCAAGCCATCAGCAACTTTCAGTTACACGATAAGGAGATGCCTTTTTCATAAATAATGCATAGCGTTATAAGGCATAATAAAATTTTCTATTTACAGGGTGCGGTAGATAAGTAATGAGACTGGCCGCCGCGCGGCGCCACAGTCGCTCGCAGTGCGTTCTCCACCTGCAGGTCACGTGGTGGGGAATCTAAGCTACCAATAGAACCGGTTCGCAGTCGCGTCGTAGCTCTGGCGCAGTGAGGGTCGAGCTTCGCGTATTACGTTGTTTGTGTGCCCGTGACACTTGCGAGTGCTCACCGCCGAACAAAAGTAACGACGAGTGGACGTTTTCCGTGAGATGTTGAATGAATTGGAAAATAATCCAGACTTTTTAGACAACGTAGTAACAGGCGACGAATCGTGGACATTCCAATATGACCCGGAGACGAAAGCCCAGAGCTCGGAGTGGCACAAACCGGCATCCCCGCGGCCGAAGAAGGCAAGAATTTCAAAGTCCCGAGTCAAGACATTGCTGATTGTGTTTTTGACAAGCTGGGGTTAATTCACAAAGAGTTTGTCCCTCAGGGGAAAACTGTTAATGCCGAATTCTACAAAGAAGTCCTTCGGCGATTGTACAAAGCCGTCAAACGGAAGCGACAGGACCTTGTTCAACGCTGGCGTCTCCACCACGACAACGCTCCGGCGCACACAGCGTTCCTCGTGACCTCCTATTTGACCCGAATTGGAGTTGAAGTTCTGCCACAGCCACCATACAGCCCTGACATGTGTCCTCCTGATTAAGGTAAAAAGATGCCTGAAGGGTCATCGTTTCGACGATATCCCGAACATCCAACGTGCTGTCACGAAGGCACTAACTGGAATAACTCCAACGGACTACAGTGGGGCCTATGAAGCTTGGAAAACGCGCTGGCAACGTTGTGTCGACGCCCAAGGCGAGTTCTTTGAAGAAAATTAACGTTTTTTACAAATCGGATCAATAAATTTGTTTTTCTAGACTGAGTCTCATTACTTATCTACCGCACCCTATACAGTAGAAAAAAAAGTTCTTCAAATGAATAAAATAGCCGAAAATACTAATCAAAATGTATTAGAAGTTTTTCCTCAGGTTTATAATAATGGCTTGCGCCATCTATCGGAATAAATATCAACTATTCTCGTTGATTTTTTAATTATTCCAGAATTGGCCAATTACCCATTCTTAATTAATCAAGAAAAGCTAACCAATTCTGGAATAATTAAAAAATCAACGAGAATAGTTGATATTTATTCCGATAGATGGCTCAAGCCATCAGAAACTTTCAGTTGAACGATAAGGAAATGCCTTTTTCATAATTTATGAACCTTATCCCAGTACAATATCACATTTGTATTATTTTTTCAAATCAACAATCAGGTACTAATATTACATAGAACACAAATGGACATAAACCTTGAAGATTTTCCTATAACACTTATTGGTGAAATAGCATTCACTCAGAGAACAATTGATATTGTGATTTGCATAAAGTGTCCTTAATTACTGATGAAATGCCATGTTGCTACATTTGATACCATTTAGGGTGACAATAATTTGAAGGTTAAAACTTCTAGCATTGACGAAATTCTGACAATCACAATCCAACTCGAAATATCTAAGATTAAAACTGAAGGCAGTTTTTACATTTACATTTCAATCACGTTATATCCTAATTAAAGACAGAAATGATTAGGTTGCATCGAGAGTTTAGCATATAATGCTTGTATGTGGAAAAACATATGATTGGTATGTTTGCTTAAAATGTTATTTGCATATGAGCACCGTAGGTTGGTCAAAAGCTGAGATTTTAATTTAACAACATAGACTCATGAACAAAACTTAAGGAAGTTGTACCTTTTAGCATGTATATCGGGATTCAGACAATAACTCTGAAAGATATTACAATGACCATTATTGAAGACACACTCATGGACAAAACTTAAGGAAGTTGTACCTTTTAGCATGTATATCGGGATTCAGACAATAACTCTGAAAGATATTACAGTGACCTTTATTGAAGACACACTCATGGACAAAACTTAAGGAAGTTGTATCATTCAGCGTGTATATCAGAATTTACACAATAACTCTGAAAGATATTTGATACATAATGACCTTATTTTAAGACACGAGACAACTAGGTGTAAAATAATTGGCTCTATCTTCTTCAAAAAAAAAAATAGATGACAGGCAACACCAAAATAGGATACTTTCTTAAGTTTTGTCCATGAGTACATACATGTTATATTAAAATAATATTATATTTAAAATTATATTTCATAAATCCAAATATTCTGTTAAATCGACCGCCAGAGATCATGCTTCCCCTATAAAAACTCGGGCTTAAACTTTTGTACATTATGTAAATATTATTTTGTTTTCCTTATTCTACCCGCCTTAAGCCAGGCATTACTTTAATCAAATTTTGTTTTTCATATATATTCCTTAGCTAAAATAAATAAATACACCTGATCAAAACTATTTTCTTTAATATCATTCTGTTACCACGACTGCATTACCATAATCCTCAACATGATCTAAATTCAAGCATAAAATCTCTTTTCTATTTATATAATATATACATATTTACACTACTTAGTTTAGTTATACCAAACAAATATGAGTTGTTGAATCTTGATAATGTTGGTATTGACCCAATCAATATATTGATAAATAAAACAATATCAATGCTACAATAGATGGCAATTATTGTATACAGAGAAAAGAATAAGCTTTGAAGATAATCCTTCGTCAATTATAAATGTCCTCGGTGAAAGAATGGAAGTATCGAGATAGGCAGCCAACTCAAGGTAACGTGCGCTTTTATTATGCAAATTTAATTTCTCCATCAGATACCTCATTGATAGGCAAGACACGCAGCCAGGAATCCCCTTTGAGGTCAACGGTCTTTGTAGGAAGTTATTACGGCATTAGTAATCTTGATTTTATCTCTGGCTAACGGTTGTAGCTTGTGATTCCAGGTGACCGATTGACCTCCGTTGCCTTTATACCTAGAGCTGATTTACATGATTTTTCCTTCCATTCAATCCTTCAATACCTTCCTCTACTGAAGGTGGGCCACATGATCTCTCCATATCTCCCTCCTTCAATGTCTTTCTCTACAGATGGTGGGCCACATGGTCTCTCCATATCTCCCTCCTTCAATACCTTCCTCTACTGAAGGTGGGCCACATGATCTCTCCATATCTCCCTCCTTCAATGTCTTTCTCTACTGATGGTGGGCCACATGGTCTTTCCATATCTCCCTCCTTCAATGTCTTTCTCTACTGATGGTGGGCCACATGGTCTTTCCATATCTCTATCCTTCAGTGTCTTCCTCTACTGAGGGTGGGCCACATGGTCTCTCCATATCCCCCTTCTTTGTAACAATTGAATTTACTGTTTTTCTTTTTTAATGATAAGCCAAGCCCTCTCTTTAACAACTTCTATTATTGCAGTAAGGTCTGTAGAGATATTATTTGATGATATTAATAATAAAAAAATCCAAAAATCACTTTATTAGGTACCGCTCAAAATGAGCAACCTAGTTTATTATAATTGCAACAATTAATAATATGTGAAGGTTATTCACATATTAAACAAAATTTTAACGCGGGATTCAATTCCGCTTCATGACTGTCGGGAATATAGGGTGTTACCCACTCGTCCAACGACGTTTTTTTTTCTTTTTCTTTTAAATAAACACAGTAAATTTAATTGTTACAAATTTCATCAATACTTGGTAATTGAATTTATTAATTTACTTTGAATTTGAACAACTCCTCGTCCATAATACATGACAACTAAGGCGCCCAACGTGGGGTAAATATTTCATTAGTTATTTAAGATTCTTATATAACAGTTGGACGTAAATATTGCATATATACTCGTAAATAAAGAACGAATGTTTTTATGAAAAAGAAAGGGGTGGGGGGCATCCTTATCGTGCAACTGAAAGTTAATGATGGCTTGCGCCATCTATCGTAATAAATATCAACTATTAGTTGATTTTTAAATATTCCATATGTTAAGAATCAAATGTATATATCTGTGAATATTTATTTTATTATTAATCTGTTTATTCTGTGTCTAGATCAATTGTTAATACTGCCTATTTTGCATAATTTTGTTTGTAAAATTAGTTATTCTGTTTTAATTCTTTTGACCACGGGCCAAAGTGTATAAATAGTTTTGTTGTTTAAATAAAGTATGTGTGTCTCATAGTATTGGTGTGTTGGCTTGATAGGAATACACGAGGTAGGCAGCAGCAGAGTGAAGCCTTATTAAGGAACAAAATACAGTCCTCAAGAAAATAAAGAGCTATCACCATAACTGGGGCCAAATATCAACGAATAGTTGATATTATATTCCGATATATGGCGCAAGCCATCAGTAAATTTCAGTTTCACGATAAGTAGATGTCTTTTTAATAATTTATGCATCTTATCCCAGTACAATATCACATTTTTACTATGTTTTAGAATGTTTTTATGTTTTCTAATGTCTTGGGCAGGTTGAATTTGATTGTAAGACTAGCGGGAAGTAAAAACATCTTCAGTTTTTCCTTAGATGAGGTAAATTCTGAAGCCAGTTGACAATGGAATGCCGATTATGTCGAGTAGTGCGTGTGACCTCCGATAAAAATTGCCGTTTTCTGGATGCTTCAAGGACGTTTAGGTCATTCTTACAACATTTACTGAATTGATACTTTTCCTATTGTGAAGGGCTGGCGATCTATCAGAGTGTTGTTGATGATATTTGTGTCTATATGTTGAGTATTTCACTTTCACTGTATATGTAACATGGATTTTATAATATAGACTTCTTGAAAATAGAGATTTATCTGGCTAGAAATTATAGTTCGTGAATATAAGAGAATATTCGGCATGGTAAGGTTGAAGAGTCTCAGATGTCTCTATGCATCTCTATCACAACAGTCGCAATGTCCAACAGTATAAAATTGACATGGACACAGAACAACTGCTTTACACACCCAAGATAGAGAACATTGCTGTGATAGAGATGTACGGAGACATCTGAGGTTCTTCATTGAACACAACAACAATAGGAAATTGACAGGGACTCAGAAAAGCAGCTTTACACACCCAAGATAGAGAACATTGCTGTGATAGAGATGTACGGAGACATCTGAGTCTCTTCATTAGACACAACAACAACAGAAAATTGACATAGATCCAGAACAGCAGTTTTACACACCTAAGATAGAGAACATTGCTGTGATAGAGATGCATGGAGACATCTGAGGCTCTTCATTGGACACAACAACAACAGAAAATTGACATGGATCCAGAACAGCAGCTTTACACACCCAAGATTGAAAACATTGCGACTGCTTTGATAGAGATGTACGGAGACATCTGAGGCTCTTCATTGGACAAAACAACAACAGAAAATTGACATGGACCAAGAACAGCAGCTTTACACACCCAAGATAGTGGACATTGTGACTGCTGTTATAGAGATGTATGGAAACATCTGAGGCTCTTCATTGGACAAAACAACAACAGAAAATTGACATGGACCAAGAACAGCAGCTTTACACACCCAAGATACAAAACATTGCGACTGCTGTGATAGAGATGCACGGAGACACCTGAGGCTTTTCATAGGACACGACAACAATGAAAACAGAAAATGGACCCAGAACAGCAGCTTTACACATCCAAGACAGAAAACATTGCGACTGCTGTAATAGAGATGTATGGAGACATCTGAGGCTCTTTATTTTTAACAACAATAAAAAATTGGCATTGACCCAGAAAAGCAGTTTTACACACCCAAGATAGAGAACGACTTCTGTGATAGGGATGTATGGAGACATCTGAGGCTCTACAATAGACACGCCAACAACAGAAAATTGACATGGACCCAGAACAGCAGCTTTACACACCCAAGATAAAAAAAAACATTGTCACTGCTATGTTTGAAACCACACGCGCTCGGTAACTTCTGAATCTCTTCATTGAACACGACAAAAACAACAGAAAAAAAAAGATAACTGACAAGATGAAACATAATGGGTGTTATGGCCCTTCGCCAAGACGGTGTATAGATAATTATCTGTTTACTTATTGATTTTTTCTACCATTGCTTCTTTCTTACATTCTTAGACTCTGTAACGATAAAAACTTTCACTATGATGCTACCTGAGCTTTTGTTTTCAACCTTGTAGAAACAAACAGATATTAAACTTTCGTAGAGTGATAGAGAACATGTACAAGATATCAGTTTATTCAAGATCATATTTCTTAATATCAAAGAGTTTAAATATGTTTATATATCCATTTATTCTAGGCATATAACCTTTAATTTCTAATAGAAGACAGTAGAAGAGGGGTTATACCTACAAACTTGCCTTTTTGTTATTAAAAGGAACACTTGATAAAATCATTTGCCATTCTATATATGTGCAACTTGAAATTCTATTCGTATATTTAATCTGTTCAACAAACTCCGCTTTTGCCGGTCCCAAGCCCGGATGAAAAAGGAGGAGGGGGAGCAGTAACAAGCTTGCTAGAAAACCTGGGCTCAGCTGGCCCGGCTGATAGTACCCTGTAAGGGCTCCAGCGATACAGGATGAGCAGTGTTTGTACTCCATGTTAGGAGCAGCTGTACATGGTGTCTCTTCCTCATGTCAAAGACGGTCATTTCTTTTGGAGTTAAGTCGACCTGCCACTGAGTAGTGCTCCCAGTCTTAATGACAAAGGCAGACGCATTTTACTTCACCCCGTCATGATGGTTGGAGATAAGAAAGAAGAAGATATTTTTAACAGAATAGTAAAATGTTATTGTGAATGTGTTACAATATACACGAAAGCTGGGTTCAAAGTTTATATACAAGACGTTAAGTGGTAAGAAATAATTATGCTTATATACGAAAGAATATATAGGAATAGGATTATAATGTTCTAATATAAAGCAATAACGCGTCGTCTAATCAGAACAGGACATTTTAAAGGAATTAAGATAAACCCAGACATGAATATATCCTATAGGAACTGCAATAACTGTCACAATACCCAACTCACTCCGGACCATATATACGCGGCCATCCTTGCAGCCCTCTATATGGCAGACATCAATCCAGAAGAGGACATCCATACGAACAAGGCACCTCAGTTGGCCGGTATTGTGATCAGGGTGCATGAACCGATCTGATCTGCTCCATGGACAAAACATCACCACCCTCAATCCAGAATAGGACATCCATACAGACAAGGCACCTTAGTAGGGCGGTATTGTGATCAGGGTGCATTAACCGATCTGATCTGCTCCATGGACAAGACACTACCACCATCAATCCAGAAGAGGACATCCATACGGACAAGGCACCTCAGTTGACCGGTATTGTGATCAGGGTGTACGGATCGATCTGATCTGCTCCATGGACAAAACACTTCCATCACCCCACGTCGTCTATACATAAAAAATTAAAATATTCAAAGCATGAATGTTTCATTTTTTCACACAAATCAATAATATGAAAAGGATAATATATATGTGGCAATATAGTGGTAAATGTGTTGAGGAGAGAAATAATCACACGACGAGTTGTTAGAGCAATCATCCAGGCAGCCAGCCGAGAGAGAGCGAGCGAGACGTTATCAGCTGAACAACCGTTTTCCCTGTGTACACAACCGGGGGGCTAACCAGGATAGTCGCCAGGTGGTGACGCCCCCCTCAGGAATGTGGCCAAAAAATGGTCGTTAGTTAGTTGTCTAAAGTGTCTCGCTTTAGCGGCCCATTTCTCTCTCGTTGGCTGTTGGTTTGTTTTATTAATCCTGGAAGAGCATATATTATGACATATGGCCCCCGTTGAAGAAGGCTGAACATAGTTTAAGTATATTTAAAGCTGGTGAAGCCAGGAATAGAGAAAATAATTTTACAGTTAAAATTAGTGAAGGTAATGGTGACATAGTTTTATGTAAATAAAATATTGTATAGTACACAAGTAAATATTATTTACAAGCAGTTTTACAACACCGGGGAGTTTGACATTTAAGGAAATCTTTGAAAATATCAAGGTTATAAAAGGCTATATACAACAAAATCTAATGTACTATAAGGGAAGTGATATGGAGGAGTGTGAACAACGAGAAGAAGAGTCACATACATATGGTGAAATTCTGAAGATCATTAAGACTGGGGAACTCTACACTTTAAGATATTTTTCAGGCGGACATGGCAAGGGGAAACTTGTCATGGGCTTTCTATGCTATAAGTGTAGAGTACGAGAAATAAGATTGAGGTTGACAATTGTGTGAGCTCAGGACTGAGGTAAATATAAAACTACATACAATGTTTGAACCTCGGCGAACAGAGCGAGGGGAAACTTGCTTTGGGCCAATCTAACTTATCTATGCAGTTACTTGTGTAGCGAGTCCGAGGGGAAAAGTCCCATGTGTAGGTGAGGAAGTCGAACGGACTTATATTTAATTTGCGGAAAGTATGCGCGCACAGTGCCAAAAATTGGGACGAGGACTGCGTTGTCCGTTACAAGTGACAAGCTGCTCGGACACGAGGTGTTTGAACCGTCGTGGGAGCTTGTGCAAGGCGATGATTTCGCGGTGGGTTGAAAGTAAGACCCATGTCTGCGCGAAATGATGACGGACCGGACAAAATCAGCGACGATGTTTAACGTACCTCCGTGGGAAATATCGGAGGTAGGCTATATCGTGCTGGTTTGAACAAGGGACAAACATAGATTTGAAGACAGGGTCCGTGTGGCGAACGTGTGGCGCAAGAAGAAGGAGTGAACTGTGTCGCTCGATGCAGATTGTTCAAGTGCGAACAAAAAGGGGTTGATAAATATCTAGCAGTTAGTCAATCTGCACCCTGTGACGAACACACCATTGGCTAGATGGTGTGGGTCGGTGGATAGGCTAGAGATGAACTACGAAATAAATTATCATAAATGAAGGGCGAAGGTTAGGATTTTGAAATGACAATATAGAAGTTCGATAATTGATTAATCAATAATTCTCTATAAAGGTCCTGAGCTGGTATAAGGTTAACAAAGTTGTAAGAATGAGAGGGGCATTAAGGGGAAGATAGATAAGAGTCACCAAGGGTTGGTTGTAAGCAAGGCTCACGTGGTGGTTGGAATTCTTCGACGCCTGAATTACAGGGTGAATTTTGAATCGATATGGGAAAGAAATTATTTTTCGTGAGCCGTGCTTACAAGTAGGAGAGGTCTATACAAAAGTTTAGGTCTGGAGGCATATTTTATAAATAATTTGATTATGAAAAATCTATTAATAGTAAAAATCGTAAAGCGTTAATAAGTAGAATTCCTTTTTTTTTTTTTATGATTTTTTTTATAGAGTTACATTAAAATGGAAATTATTTAATTAAAATGACGATTGTTACATCTACTGGTAAGGTAACTAATTAAATGGGTTTCACATAGCTAGATATAATATGGATAATAAGATCACTGTTAATAGGGGTGGAGAGATAAATGGAAATATTAAATATTTTTACATATTCACACATATTGAGCTAATTATGGAAATATTGGGACAATCTACAAGGAATGACTTATTTAAATAATGAATGGTAGGAGTTAAGACAATTACACTCACGAGTTATGTTGGTTTAGGGCGCAGGTAAGTTCATTGAGCTTCGGGAGAGTTCTGTCTGTGACACTGTGCGTACCAGTGTTGTACATCACAGTAGCGGTAGGGAGATGGCGGAGTCTTGTCCATGATGGCGGGAGGTGTCCTGCTCTGGCACGGCGATCGTTCTTGAGTAGATCTAGTGCTGGAAGAAGTGCGTGGCAGTTCCATCTCCGTCGTAGGTGAATATTTCTTCGGGATCACGGTTCAAAGGTTGGCGAGGAAGGGGTTGAGGGCTCAAAGAGGAGTGGTTACAGTTGAGTTGGGTTTGGTCGATCATCGTGGCTTGGCTTCTTGTTTCTTCATACTCCGGTATATGAGGGATTCGCTTCCCGGCCAGGTCTTATCCTGTCGACTTTTCAATGTGGCAATATAGTGGTAAATGTGTTGAGGAGAGAAATAATCACACGACGAGTTGTTAGAGCAATCATCCAGGCAGCCAGCCGAGAGAGAGCGAGCGAGACGTTATCAGCTGAACGACCGTTTTCCCTGTGTACACAACCGGGGGGGCTAACCAGGATAGTCGCCAGGTGGTGACGCCCCCCTCAGGAAGGTGGCCAAAAAATGGTCGTTAGTTAGTTGTCAAAAGTGTCCCGCTTTAGCGGCCCATTTCTCTCTCGTTGGCTGTTGGTTTGTTTTATTAATCCTGGAAGAGCATATATTATGACATATATATATATATGCAAATAGAATAGTATATGAAATACAAAATACATACATATCCTACTCATCTTCCACTGTCTCTTTCTCCCAGAGAGAGAATATTATATAATCTCATAGACAAAACTTAAGGAAGTGAAGAGTCTTTAAGATCGCCGGTCTATATTTTAAAGAACAGAGAAAATTTTATTCACACTTGGTTATCTCTTGTATATTCAATAAAGGTTACTGTAATATCTTTCAGAGTTTTTGTCTGAGCCCCGATATACATGCTAAAAGGTAAAACTTCCTTAAGTTTTGTCTATGAGTAGGTCTTCAATAAAGGTCACTGTAATATATTTCAGAGTTGTCTGAATCCCGATATACATGCTAAAAAGTACAACTTTCTTAAATTTGTCCATAAGTATGTCTTCAATAAAGGTCACTGTATATCAAATATCTTTCAGAGTTATTGTCTGAATCTTTATATACATGCTAAAAGATACAACTTCCTCAAGTTTTGTCCATTAGTATGTCTTCAATAAAGGTCACTGTAATATCTTTCAGAGTTATTGTCTGAATCCCGATATATTCTGAGAGGTACAACTTCCTTAAGTTTTGTCCATGAGTGTATCTTCAATAAAGTTCATTGTAATATCTTTCAGAGTTATTGTCTCAATCCCGATATACATGCTAAAAGGTACAACATCCTTAAGTTTTGTCTATGAGTGTGTCTTCAATAAAGGTCACTGTAATATCTTTCAGAGTTATTGTATGAATACCGATATACATGCTAAAAGATACAACTTCCTTAAGTTTTGTCCATGAGTATATCTTCAATAAAGGTCACTGTAATATCATTCAGAGTTATTGTCAAAATACCGATATATTCTAAAAGGTAAAAACTTCCTTAAGTTTTGTCTATAAATGTTCTTTATTAAAAAATAATTTTTAAAACTAATAAAGACTTCATATAACAATACATTCCATTTTGTGTTAAAATATTTTAAATTCTTTGCCAAAATATGATTTTGTACATCTCTTTGGGCAGGCTTTTTAAAATTATTTACTTATTTTGGATACAAAACCATTGATATGTAAATGTGAGGATTTTTAAAGAAAACCTTCATCTTAAGAAATAGAAACACATGTAGCACTAGCATATAGAACTAACAGAGAGAATTGACTTACCAGAATATGCCACGCTAGATTTGAAACACTGAAATTACCTTCTTTTGATGCTAGGTGTATTATACAAATTTCTAAATTTACATATAAGATTTAGAAAAAACGTAAATTTATGAAAAACGTAGAGTATATTGCCACTTGGAAAATTACTAAAGACAAACTTCAGGATGACACTGCAATTTATTTAAGACAAGAACAAACTATGAATCATTAAAAAAAGTTAAGAAATGAGGGAAATTTACAGAATAGCAAAATATAAACATTTAAAAAAATGATACTCTGTTTATAAAATAATAAATACTTTTCTACAATATTGATATTAATTTACGTTTATTTATTTAAATTAACGTAACACAGTAAAATTATTTTAAAAAACTATAGATATAACTATTTTCACAACAATTACATCTCAATCTATTGTTATACAACAGGTGATATGCAATTTATAAATGGAAGAAGCGATTTTTTTTGCTCAAAAAGTGAAATATTCAAGAGGTCTACGAATGAACAAAGTTTTAAAATGTTGATCTAATTGTGATTTTATTGTCAAGTAGCTCTGCAACTTCGGTCACAAGAAGCTCCATGGGACACCTGTCAATCATCACTGGACTCCGGGAGGGACCACAGGTATGAGGGGTTCTCGGAATCTTATCGGCAAATAAGGAAAACGAGACGGTGGCTGACCACTCTCATTATTATTATTTTACCTTGGGGTAAATCGTATTATTATCTGACTCTCTCTTCCTATAAATACCTCTTGTATATAATTTTATTGGAGAACTAAAAGGTAAATACCCTTTATAATAAATTAATTATCCCCAAATCTCACTTATTCACGGCAACCAAATGGCGGAATCAACTCCTGTCGGTGGCCGTGGAACGCGCGGATTTGGTGGTATAGGCGGTCGTGGCATATACGTGGTAGAGGCCGCTGACGTGGTCGTAGTGGAGGAAAGGAAACTGAAAAAGAATGGTCTCCAGTAACTAAGCTTGGTCGTCTGGTTAAGGATAACATGATCAAGCATCTTGAAGATATCTATCTCCACTCCCTTCCAATCAAGGTAAGTTATGTCTTTCAACCCAAATTTTCCCTTTATTCATCTCCGCGACAATATTTTGATCATTCGGTACTCAAAGAGGAAATTCTTAGCTAGCTGTCTGTTTTCGTCAACAGTTGCAACACCTTAATAATCCTTTTTCTACATTCTTCTTTTATAATTAGCATCTGCACTGCTTTAATTAGCCTATAATTTGGTCATCATCTTTCTGCAATGTATTTAATGATTCTTTTTTTATAATAGGAAGGTTAAAATTAAACCAATTATTAATTGTTGGAGAATGGCTCAAAATAAACCAATTATCTTTTGAAATGTTTTTACTGTACCATAAATATATTCGCTTTTTTATATTCAAAGAGAACAATAGTTTTTTTTTAAGTATTCTATTTTTGTGAATGTTTTATTTTTAGATATGGAAAACCCATAACTGTATATGTGTTGGGACCGAAGACCATTCCATTCTTGTCAAGGGGAGTGCTAACTGTATATGTGTTGGGTCCGAAGACCATTCCATCCTTGTCAAGGGGAGTGCTAACTGTATATGTGTTGGGACCGACCATTCCATTCTTGTCAAGGGGAGTGCTAACTGTATATGTGTTGGGTCCGAAGACCATTCCATCCTTGTCAAGGGGAGTGATAACTGTATATGTGTTGGGTACAAAGACCATTCCATCCTTGTCAAAGGGAGTACTAACTGTATATGTGTTGGGTCCGAAGACCATTCCGTCCTTGTCAAGGGGAGTGCTAACTGTATATGTGTTGGGACCGACCATTCCATTCTTGTCAAGGGGAGTGCTAACTGTATATGTGTTGGGTCCGAAGACCATTCCATCCTTGTCAAGGGGAGTGATAACTGTATATGTGTTGGGTACAAAGACCATTCCATCCTTGTCAAAGGGAGTACTAACTGTATATGTGTTGGGTCCGAAGACCATTCCGTCCTTGTCAAGGGGAGTGCTAACTGTATATGTGTTGGGACCGACCATTCCATTCTTGTCAAGGGGAGTGCTAACTGTATATGTGTTGGGACCGAAGACAATTCCATTCTTGTCAAGGGGAGTGCTAACTGTATATGTGTTGCGTCTGAAGACCATTCCATCCTTGTCAAGGGGAGTGCTAACTGTATATGTGTTGGGTCCGAAGACCATTCCATCCTTGTCAAGGGGAGTGCTAACTGTATATGTGTTGGGACCGACCATTCTATTCTTGTCAAGGGGAGTGCTAACTGTATATGTGTTGGGACCGAAGACAATTCCATTCTTGTCAAGGGGAGTGCTAACTGTATATGTGTTGGGTCCGAAGACCATTCCATCCTTGTCAAGGGGAGTGCTAACTGTATATGTGTTGGGACCGAAGACCATTCCATCCTTGTCAAGGGGAGTGCTAACTGTATATGTGTTGGGACCGAAGACAATTCCATTCTTGTCAAGGGGAGTGCTAACTGTATATGTGTTGGGTCAGAAGACCATTCCATCCTTGTCAAGGGGAGTGCTAACTGTATATGTGTTGGGTCCGAAGACCATTCCATCCTTGACAAGGAGTTACTAATCGTTTCTCCTTTTTTCACACAGATATGGAAATTGAAGTATTGAAAGGTCTAATGAGATACCGGCATTTAAATATTCACAACTCATGGCCCGCGGATAAAAACAATTATTTAACATATTTAAACTCATTGACAAAGCTCAAGAAAGTGTAAAGTGATGTCACCACTTGACTGCTTTTATGAAAGGTTCCACGCGCAGGCTAAGATTCTTTTGTTTATGGATTTGGAAGAGCAAAGGTTTGCAAGGTCTCACAGAATAAAAAAAAAACTATTTGCCTCCACCAAAAAAACTAGTTTCCTTTAATCCCAATATAATCCTTTTCGTCAATGTTTAAGTATTAGAATCCATGTAGCTGAGAGTCCCAACAAGGATCCCAGGACTGCGAGGAGGTCCTGATGTGGATTGAACAGAATGGTGACAATAAGAAAGTAAGGAAAGAAGTTTTTCCTCATTCCGTCACTTCATGGCCTGGTGTATCCATTCCAGATGGTGACCGCCTCTTCGGACAATTTGGTGACTCGTAGATCCTAATGGCCGACAGTTTTCCCGGCAAATTTTCATTTTATGGACATGTTTTTTTTTTTCGACAAGAGGAAGTTTTATTGTTTCTTTGGTAATTATTGAGTCCAAGAATTTTTTTTTATATCTTTTAATTTCACCATTATATAGAGTTATTATAAAAGGTTGAGATAATATTATGTAATTAATTCTGAAACAAAGGTTTGTATGGAGGTAAGGAAGTGAGATGTTGGTATCCTGACCTGACATATCGACCAACAGGTTGAGATTAGGAGGAGCAACATGTTTTGTTCTTATCTATAGGTATTTCGTTTTGCCCCATCTAACCCATCCAGTCTCAGCACAACAGTCCTGTGTCACCTGTGGGTCCAACGACCTGACGCTAGGTACTGGTCTTGTCCTCTCATCTGGGAGCCATATACCATCATCCCCTCTGACCTGCAGGTCTTCGGGAGAGGACTGGATGACAACACCCTGGCCATCCTGACGTCTACCAAGACATGTCTTTATAAGTATCATCTCAACATTGAACTGAGAGTCCTTGTCTGGAGGAGGACTCTCTCAAGAGCCTCCCTTCCTGAGAACAGTTTTTCTATATATTTAATTACCAAAATGTAAATAATATCATTGTCTTTTCTTGAAAATAAAGATACTTCAGCCAGAAAATATTTTTATTACCTCGACGTTTCGACAAAAATATTTTTGTTTGCTCCTGACGAGGACAACGTCGAGGTAATAAAAAGATTTACTGGCCGAAGTATCTTTATTTTCAAGAAATATGAATGCCGGCCAGGCAGCCTCAATATTTACGATAATCATTGTCTTTGTTTAATTAAATAGTTGCAACAATTAACTAAGAGTATGAATAAAATATTATGAATTAACAAATTGTCTATAGCTACTTCAGTCAGGCTTCTATGCCAAATATAACGCTTTGTCCAAATTGCCTCAATTGACTTTCCCCAAATGGCCACACAACTCCTATAATCCTTGTTCAAATTGTTACACCACCTCAGTGAGCTTTTTCCAAACTGTCACACCACCTCAGTGAGCTTTTTCCAAACTGTCACACCACCTCGGTGAGCTTTTTCCAAACTGTCACACCGCCTCAGTGAGCATTTTCCAAACTGTCACACCGCCTCAGTGAGCTTTTCCAAACTGTCACACCGCCTCAGTGAGCTTTTTCCAAACTGTCACACCACCTCAGTGAGCTTTTTCCAAACTGTCACACCACCTCGGTGAGCTTTTTCCAAACTGTCACACCGCTTCAGAGAACTTTATCTTGAACTATTACGATGTTTAGAACATTTGGTGCCAATTGATTCATTTTTCATCTCTACGTATATTGACCCAAATTTTTCTCTACCTACCGACAATGTCCTCCAGACTTTCTATTTTATTTCTATATTTAATGAAATCTGTGGACATTGGAGAAAATATCAACAGCAAAAACACCAACAAAGAGATTCAAGAAAGCTTTAGGAACTCACCAGGTCTGACGTGCAAGCCTCGCTCCCGTTAGAAAGGAAATGATACTGGGCTGGCTTGGCCCTGACTCGTGTTGCAACCTCTGTGGCAGCCTTTCATTTATTTCAACAGCCTTGCTACTTGCTGCTTTTGTAACTTACGTTCCTTGCTGCGTTTGTAAGGCGTTATCTTTGCTACGTTTGTAATGTAGGGTCATTGCTACGTTTGCAAGGCGTTATCTTCGCTACGTTTGTAATGTAGGGTCATTGCTACGTTTGCAAGGCGTTTTCTTCGCTACGTTTGTAATGTAGGGTCATTGCTGTGTTTGCAAGGCGTTTTCTTTGCTACGTTTGTAATGTAGGGTCATTGCTGTGTTTGTAAGGCGTTATCTTCGTTACGTTTGTAATGTAGGGTCATTGCTGTGTTTTCAAGGCGTTATCTTTGCTACGTTTGTAATGTAGGGTCATTGCTGTGTTTGCAAGGCGTTTTCTTTACTACGTTTGTAATGTAGGGTCATTGCTGTGTTTGTAAGGCGTTATCTTCGTTACGTTTGTAATGTAGGGTCATTGCTGTGTTTTCAAGGCGTTATCTTTGCTAGGTTTGTAATGTAGGGTCATTGCTGTGTTTGCAAGGCGTTTTCTTTACTACGTTTGTAATTTAGAGTCATTGCTGTGTTTGTAAGGCGTTACCTTTGCTACGTTTGTAATGTAGGGTCATTGCTGTGTTTGTAAGGCGTTATCTTCGTTACGTTTGTAATGTAGGGTCATTGCTGTGTTTTCAAGGCGTTATATTTGCTACGTTTGTAATGTAGGGTCATTGCTGTGTTTGCAAGGCGTTTTCTTTACTACGTTTGTAATTTAGAGTCATTGCTGTGTTTGTAAGGCGTTATCTTTGCTACGTTTGTTATGTAGGGTCATTACTACGTTTGTAATGTAGGGTCATTACTACGTTTGTAATGTAGGGTCATTGCTGTGTTTTCAAGGCGTTATCTTTGCTACGTTTGTAATGTAGGGTCATTGCTGTGTTTGTAAGGCGTTATCTTTGCTACGTTTGTAATGTAGGGTCATTGTTGTGGTTGCAAGGCGTTTTCTTTGCTACGTTTGTAATGTAGGGTCATTGCTGTGTTTGTAAGGCTTTATCTTTGCTACGTTTGTAATGTAGGGTCATTGCTGTGTTTTCAAGGCGTTATCTTTGCTACGTTTGTAATGTAGGGTCATTGCAGTGTTTTCAAGGCGTTATCTTTGCTACGTTTGTAATGTAGGGTCATTGCTGTGTTTTCAAGGCGTTATCTTTGCTACGTTTGTAATGAAGGGTCATTGTTGTGTTTGCAAGGCGTTTTCTTTGCTACGTTTGTAATGTAGGGTCATTGCTGTGTTTTCAAGGCGTTATCTTTGCTACGTTTGTAATGAAGGGTCATTGTTGTGTTTGCAAGGCGTTTTCTTTGCTACGTTTGTAATGTAGGGTCATTGCTGTGTTTTCAAGGCGTTATCTTTGCTACGTTTGTAATGTAGGGTCATTGCTGTGTTTTCAAGGCGTTATCTTTGCTACGTTTGTAATGTAGGGTCATTGCTGTGTTTTCAAGGCGTTATCTTTGCTACGTTTGTAATGAAGGGTCATTGTTGTGTTTGTAGGGCGTTATCTTTGCTACGTTTGTAATGTAGGGTCATTGCTGTGTTTTCAAGGCGTTATCATTGCTACATTTTTGTAATGTAGGGTCATTGCTGTGTTTGCAAGGCGTTTTCTTTGCTACGTTTGTAATGTAGGGTCATTGCTGTGTTTGCAAGGCATTATCTTTGCTACGTTTGTAATGAAGGTTCCTTGCTGCGTTTGTAAGGCGTTATCTTTGCTACGTTTGTAATGTAGGGTCATTGCTGTGTTTTCAAGGCGTTATATTTGCTACGTTTGTAATGTAGGGTCATTGCTGTGTTTGCAAGGCGTTATCTTTGCTACGTTTTTAATGTATGGTCATTGCTGTGTTTTCAAGGCGCTATCTTTGCTAAGTTTGTAATGTAGGGTCATTGCTGTGTTTGTAAGGCGTTATCTTTGCTACGTTTGTTATGTAGGGTCATTACTACGTTTGTAATGTAGGGTCATTACTACGTCTGTAATGTAGGGTCATTACTACGTTTGTAATGTAGGGTCATTGCTGTGTTTGTGAAGCGTTATCTTTGCTACGTTTGAAATGTAGGGTCATTGCTGTGTTTGTGAAGCGTTATCTTTGCTACGTTTGGAATGTAGTACATAGGATGCAAACAGCTATTCTACTCGGAATGAACCACTTCAATCCTACATCTATTGTCAGCCTTCCAGACTCAACCTCAGCATGGAACTTCCTGGTCAACTGGTTCAACTCAGCAATCAAAACAGGACGCGAGTAAAAAGCGCTCAACACTGGTCTATACTAGTGAGCTGGACTCCCCGGGTAGTTGAAGTTCTGCGCTCCCTGGGTTATAAATCTCTTTCTCTTTCTGTAATGTAAGGTCATTGTTACGTTTGTAATGTAGGGTCATTGATGCGTTTTTAATGTAGGATGATATTTGCGTGTGACCTTGTAACAATCCTAGTTTTGTTTTCATTTATATTTAGGTACAATATAAGTTCTATATATATTCCAATTTTATAAGAACGTAATAAATCATTTTATATATCTATCTGTGTATCTATCCTTGAATAACTCTTGTAATTATCATTGTAAATCTTCGAAAAGAAGAATATAGCCTTAGATATTTTCGAATATAGCTTTGTGTATGTCATGCGTCGTTCCTATCAGCTATCGATGATGTTATCAGAAGATACTTGGAAAGTTAGTGTGGAATTAGAGAGAGAGTCTGACTCCACATCTAGGGACAGTTTTTCACTCAGACGAACAACAAAGGAGGTGACGTCAGCCAAACAACCGGTCTTTTGTTCTTCTTCTCAGCCACAGTCATGGCGAATCTCCCCCTGGGCTAACCTGCCGGTCTATACATTACATTCTTCTGTCATACATTGGAATCGTCGAGATGATAAAAAGAATCTACAGAAATGATTAAAATAAGGAAATTTCTACATTTAAAATTACAAAATATGCTTATAATTAGTGTTTAAAATAAATTTTAATATATGCAACAATTTATTTTTTTATAAAATAAAGTCTACAGGGTAAGTTTCTTGTTCAAATTTTATTCTCTAGCTTTCAGACCTGTCAGTCCTTTCTTTGTGTGTTATAAACAATTTTTTGTAATTATACGTGCATGGGTGGAGGCCACGGGCTGGTCGGATTTATTTTATGGAAATGTGTTTATTTTTCATTTTATAGATCTTACTGCAATGATTTAAGTTATTGAATGAGACGGCTTGGTTCATCAGTAGTAAAATCTCTCAGCAGTTTCACCAAATTAATCTCCAGACCGCGCTACTATTGTATTCAAAATCACTTTATTAGGTACCGCTCAACAAGAGCAACCTAGTTTATGATAATTGAAACAGTGAATAATATGTGAAATTATTCAAATATTAAACAAATTTTAACGCGGGATTCAATCCCGGTTCATGACTGTCGGGAATCGAGGGTGTTACCCACTCGTCCACCGAATTTTATGTATTACTATTGTATTGGATTGGGATTTACCTTGTATTTTCTATGGAAGATAGCTTAAGGGTGTTTAATGAACTTATGGACATAAGCTTATAGGTCTGTAGAGGTACATATATATAATTTCAGGAAATTGCATCGAGTAAATATCTTCCGTAAAATTGGTTTCATATCAAAGCTATTTTTCACAAATTACATTTATAAATTTAATTGCCATCAATCGATATAAAATTTGCAACAAATAATATTTGGCAATGTGTTTCTTTTTTATCTCTACAGACCTTACTAAAATGATAAAAGTTGTTGAATGAGAGGGCTTAGTTCATCAGTAGTGAACTCTCTCAGCGGTTTCGCCAAAATAATCTCTAGACCGCTCTACTATTGTATTGGATTGGTTTTCTTATATTTACCCTGAATTCTATGTATAAATCTCTACAGACCTATAAACTTATGTCCATAGGTTCACTTAACACCAATAAGCTGCCTTCCATAGTGAATGTGTGTGCAGGATATATAAGAAAACCAATCCAATACAATAGTAAAGCGGTCTAGAGATTAATTTGGCCAAACCGCTGAGAGGTTTCACTACTGATAAGTCAAGCCTTTTCATTCAATAACTTTTATTATTGCAGTAAGGTCTTTAGAGATAAAAAAAAAAAACACATTACCAAAAATATTAATTGTTGAAGATTTTATTGATAGATGGCAATTAAATTTATCAAAATATAATCTTTCTTCTTCTCAAAACAAAGGTTCTAATAGTTTAAAGCTCTAATAGATTGATTTGGTAAATACAATCCTTAGAAGATATCCTTAAGGCCAGTCCTTGGAAATTGTTTATCAACTGTCATAGTCCTCAAATCTTCGGCTCTCTAATTATCTTTTCAGAGGTCCAAACAAAACACATTCTGACAGTGCAAGGTTAGAACTGAGAAGGATAAATCTTCTACACTTTCAGAACCAATTCCTGAGTTGTGAGTCAAATCCACGTTCTTGATCGTGTACCTTGGGACCTTCCATGTTTTAGTATATAAATTATGGTTGCTAACGGACCTCTGTCAATAGGTAACATCACAACGGAAGATGTCACTACGGTGTTATTGCGTGGAAGAATGTTCAGAAGAGAATACCTCTATAACCTGGGCTGACAGTACCCAGAATTGCCTAGGACACTGTGTGTATCCAACTGAATGGCGTAAGCGATCAGAAAATTTTAATTCACGATTGGAAGATGTATTTTTCTTAATTTATTAACCTGATCCTAGTACATTTTCACTTTTTTACTATTTTTCACATACCAATTATCAATTATTTTATTTCCAAAGCGCTATATCCCGCAAGGGATACTTGCGCCAAACAAGGAGAAAAGTTTATTTACATAAGTTATTTACATTATTCAACGCATGAAAACATTAGAGATCCAGATTTTGTAGAAAGTTTAGAATGTATTTACAAAATGTGAATTAAACTTTAAATATGATTTTTTAATCATAAATCAAATCGTTAAGTTCACAAATAACTAGTTCATTCTTTATTCTATAATCTTTAAATGCTGGGCAATCGATCAGTAGATGTCTTGAGGTTATCAAATTTTATTTTAGAATTTATTAATCTACCAGGGGCACGATATTGAAATATTTGTGCCTATTACAGGGGAAACAAACAAAGCAATAAAAAATTAGAACTTAGAATTAAATTTATATAAAAGGGCGTACATGGATCTGTAAAGGAAAAAAAACACATTTTTTTCTTAAAATATTTCGAGAGATTGCTCCCTCTTCATCAATTTATTGTACACTGTACTGAGCAATATCTCGAAACATTTTGAGAAAAAAAAATTGTTTGTCTTTTCTTTACAGATCCAGTATAAACTTAATTGATGGATCGCCTTTTGACTCAAATTAGAATTGAATATTAATAAGTTTACATATATTAATTGTGACAGATTTCATAAAATTTATATAGACAAAGTGGCTGATATAAGAGAGTTAAATCATTTAGATCAGGGAACAATCGTTGTCTCACTTCTGTAAAGTTCGGACAGTCATAGATAAGGTGAAGAGAACAGTTTCTCTAAGGATTGTTTTTCTGTTATTCGATATTATAAGTTTGCAATCACTTTAGCTATAGTTGGTGTATTTATTACTGTGGAACGTCCTCGAGTTACATTACGTATTATCGTTCATTAAAAAACAATTAATATCTGAGAAAAAAAAAACAATTTTCATAGAGGTTCCTCATTCTTGAAATAATTAAGAGAAATTTCAAAACCTTCAGCATTTTAATATTATATAAGGGATTATTTCTATATTGTAAATTGTCAATCCTTGAATGTATCTCCCATTGTTATTGTGTTATTATTTCTGTTAAATTGGCTATTAAGAATTTAACTTAACAATACTATTGTGTTGTCAGATAGATTGGTTTTGATAATTTAAAAACCTTCGACATGTTAAAATTCTATACTGGATTATTTCAATTATAATTTGTCAATCCTTGAATGTATCTGCCATTATTATTATGTTATTATTTCTGTGAAATTGGCTAATAAGAATTTAACTTAACAATACTATCCTGTTGTCAGATAGATTGGTTTTGAGAAATCAAAAACCTTCGACATGCAGAAACTTTATATATGATTATTTCTATTAAAGATTGTCAATATTTGAGTCTACCTGCCATTATATTCATGGTAAACGGTTTGCGGATTTCGACAAATTAGAAAGAAGGAATCATATATCGCCGCAACTCTTTTTATTATTATAGCGGTTAAGGAAGCTTTCGGGCAAGCCCTTCTTCAGCTAATTATATTGTACAATTAAAGAGAGATTATATATCGTTTTTAATATAAATCAAAATAAACGAAAAGAAATTTACCACGCCCCTATCGCCCTCGTTTCAATAGCACCGCGTGGCCACGTTATGTCTGATCCTAATTATAATGCCATTATATTATTGGGGTTTTATTTCTAAGAATGTTATAAGAATTAAATGTAACGATGCACAATTGTTTTGCCAGATATTAGTTTTGAAGATTTAATATTTTCTTAGAAGTTATTATGAATTTTTCAAGATGCAAAATTCAAGATTGAATTCAAGATTTCATGGAAGGCTGGTTAAACCGTTTGGTTTTCGACCACTAGGACCCGGGTTCGAACCCGCATTGGACACTTTTTTCTGTTTAAAGAAAAAAAAATGCTCCAATGGCCCCCGATTCTTGCAAAAGTCCAACCCCACCAGCGAGTGCAAGTAACCAAACGGGGCTCTGGCATTAGTAAGTGCAAAGTCGAACTGCTTTTCACATGTGTAGACATGTGGTGCACTTACAGTAAAAGCAGTCGCTAACTACCCACCATGATTATCATGGCCTGTACCACGTGTACTAGGGATAAGCAAAAAAAAAAGATTCAAAATTGACTTCAAGATTCAAGATTTAAGATTGAAATCAAGATTAAATATTGAATTCAAGATGCAAGATTCAAAATTCAAGATGCAATATTCTAGATTGAATTCAAACTCAAGACGAAAGATTCAAGATTGAATTCAAGTCTCAAGATTCAAGATTGAATTCATGACTCAAGATGCAAGATTCAAGTTTAAATTCAAGATTGAAGATGCAAGATTTAAAATTGAATTCACACAAGATTCAAGATGTAAGTTCAAGATTGAAACCAAAATTCGAGTTTCAAAATTCAAGATTCAAGATGCAAAGTTCAAAATTCAAGATGCAATATTTAAGATTGAATTTAAGATTCTAAATTGAATTCAAGATGCAAGATTGAAATCAAGATTCAAGATTCAAAATTCAAGATTGAATTGAAGATATGCAAGAATCAAAATTGAATTCATTATTCAAGATTGAATTCAAGATACGAAATGTAAGATTCAAGAAGATTCGAGATCAGTCAATCGGCTTAAAGAGCTGTTACGACGTAAGCCTCTACACGGAAGATGTACGCATTCGGCTTCATGGACTTCCTTGGCGATAGACTTTATAGCTTCCTTCAAATGAACCATAAAAATCTCTTTCATTTTTTATCTCCTTTCTTAGTCACACAAATAACTTTTTATGAAAGGTAAATAATGATAAGATCAGATATTGTTTCATCGGAATAAGGAGAGTAGAAATTTGATTTATGTGTAAAAGTAACATTCTTAATGTTTCCATTTGCTATATATAAATGGTGCGTTATTTCTTTGTATTAATATTACCCTTATTCAGTTTTTATTGGGTTTATGGTCATTTTGAGTTCCATTGCCCACTTCTACAGTCCTCTTATAAGAGATGACGAATGAATTAGCAAAAGAAGCCAGAAGGTTGAGCCAAAAGAATGAACAAATGTAGTTTTGATGTTGATGCTTTGACTCAATACATGATAACTAAACAAAATATAAGTAATGATCAAATATTCGAAATAGATTCTGAGAGAAGAATAACAAAAACAATAGCAAGACTCAGAATGAAACATTATAAAGGAATGACAATATATCCAGATGGCACAAGAACTTATAGGACATACAACAACTGTCCTGGTGTGAAACTAACGTCTACCCACATATTCTCATGCCCAGCAATGGCCGCAAGCTTTGCAGATATTTGACCTGGACTAGAACAGCAGCTTACACACCCAAGATAGAGGACATTGAAACTGCAGTGATAGAGATGCATGGAGACGTCTAAGGCTCTTCATTGGACACGACAACAACAGAAAATTGACAAGGACCCAGAACAGCAGCTTTACACACCCAAGATAGAGGATATTGTGACTGCTGTGATAGAGATGTATGGAGACATCTGAGGCTCTTCATTGGACACGACAACAACAGAAAATTGACATGAACCTAGAACAGCAGCTTTACACACCCAAGATAGAGGACATTGCAACTGCTGTGATAGAGATGTACGGAGACATCTGAGGCTCTTCATTGGACACGACAACAACAGAAAATTGACATGGACCTAGAACAGCAGCTTTACACACCCAAGATAGAGGATATTGTGACTGCTGTGATAGAGATGTATGGAGACATCTGAGGCTCTTCATTGGACACGACAACAACAGAAAATTGACATGGACCCAGAAAAGCAGCTTTACACACCCAAGATAGAGGACATTGCGACTGCTGTGATAGAGATACACAGAGACATCTGATGCTCTTCATTGAACACAACAATAACAACCTTATTCAGTCATTTGTTACCGACCAAATATTGATTGACACTTTACATAAATCAAAGCCTCATTCTTGAAGAAATATTTGGAAATCCTCTTCCTCATCTTATACATCATTAGCATCAGCTAGGAAAACTATTATCTAATGAGGAAATTTAACCCATAGGTTACAGTAACCGCTATTACGTATAATTCAAGGCCCATGAAGTATTCTTTGGCTTTAACAGCAAGACTTTGTGTTGAAACATACACAAGAAATATTCATTTACACTCACGAGCAAAATTTAAGGAAGTTGTACCTTCTAGCATGTATATCGGGATTCAGACAATAACTCTGAAAGATATTACAGTGACCTTTATTGAAGACACACTCATGGACAAAACTTAAGGAAGTTGTACCTTTTAGCATGTATATAGGGATTCAGACAATAACTCTGAAATATGTTATATTACAGTGACCTTTATTGAAGACACACGAGATAACCAAGTATGAACAAAATTGCTTCTGTCTTCATAAAAAAAAAACAGACAACCAAATATGAAATTTCTTCAAGTTTTGTCTATGTCTATTTCAAGTTAACTAATCCTAAGAATGGTTTGTGTATCTTAACTCCGTCTATACTTATGGTAATCAATCTTTAGCCATTGTTTGTTGGTAAGATGGTGTCCAGTTGGATGAATCCATTTACAACAGGTACAACTTTCCTTTCTCCATGAGTGTATTTGAATGATTTTGTATCCTAAAATAAGTTACTATTTATTATTATTATTCTCTTATATCACAAATTAAGAGTATACACACACCCACACACACAAAAGCCTTTATTAGGGACATGCCCTATACAGATTCTCCCAATTGGGTAAGGTAATAATCATCTTGTGTTATTAACATAGGTAGCGAAATAGAACTGGCTTTACTCTTCATCTCAAAGTCATTCAATTGTTGACTGGTCCTTACATAATGATGATCTAAAAAATTTATAGTAAGCTATTGCCTTTGATTTGTTTTCTGATATTTTTTAAAGCAATTCGTAGGTTGAAATGTTGGTACATTTAATTTGTTGATATAGGGCCTTCCTCTCTGCATCAAGGGCTGTACAATTAAGCAGGTAATGGGGGGAGTTCTTCAGTAATTTCCTTGTCACACAGTGTACATATTAGGTTTTTGGCCTCAAACGTCAGAACGTGGTTCACAAAATCAGAGTAAACTTCAGGATTGTTTTTGAACAAGAAACGCCTGTCGTTCAATCATGCGGACATTCCTGTATTTGACAATGTTCCATCCATTGAGGTGAACCTACTAAAACCTGACATACACTGACCCAACTGTCTCCAGGTTTTTCCTGTACCAACAAACTGTCTCCAATATTTGATTGTACCAGCAAAGTGTCTCCAAAATTTGCTTGTACCAAGAGTCTCCAAGATTTGCTTGTACCAACAAACTGTCTCCAAGATTTGCTTGTACCAGAAAACTGTCTCCAAGATTTGCTTGTACCAGCAAACTGTCTCCATGATTTACTTGTACCCGCAAACTGTCTCCAAGATTAACTTGTACCAGCAAAATGTCTCCAAGATTTACTTGTACCAGCAAACTGTCTCCAAGATTCACTTGTACCAGCAAAGTGTCTCCAAGATTTATTTGTACCAGCAAAATGCCTCCAAGATTTGCTTGGAATGTAGTTGTATATTGAATGTAGATTGAATACTTTTGTCTGATGATAGTAACAACGCTGATACCTGTACGCCACACACTATTTATTTATTTAGATTTTATCTTATTAGTGTTTTGAATCTAATAATCCAAATTGTATCTAACCATAAACTATGAGAAATGGTCTGGCATCCAACTTGTGATATTAGATACTACCAGATAAATTTTGCAACGAAAAATATTCCTTATTTCCCCTTGCTGCAACGTGTTTCTCAACTTCAAATGGTCATCAAAACAATATCGTATGTCATTTTCTGATGACATGTATTTGAAATGTATATGTTAAGTTTGTAATTATTCTTATTTTTTAATTCATAGAAGCATTTTTCTGGCAGACATATTCAATTTTTATCATCGTCAGTTTTTTTATTATTATTGTTTATTTTTATTTGTTAGTTATCAAATTATTTGCAATTGTAGTTTCTTTTTAGTTTTGTTGTGTTCCTTTTTAAGCAATAAAATATATATATAACTAAGGTGTTATATTCAATTCAAACATATGGAACGAACATCGATTCATTTTTAAAACAAAGCAAAATCATAAGCTTATACAACTTTCACTTTTTCATACAACATGTCTAGCATTCGAAACTTCGTCCTGGAAAACAACTAAAAGAATAAACATGTATTAATGAAATATACTTACAATGAATATCATAATCTTAATCTGTGAAAAAAAACTTTGATTTCCATCTTTCCTAATGACCCATACATTTACAAACTGAGAAAAGCCAACAGAAAATAAAAAATATTTCACACATTACGAATATTTGAATAATAAGTTTATTTCCAACCGTTTTGCTATTGTTGGGATCATGTTTGATGGGTATATTTTATTCCACTATTTTTTAAATTATTATTATTTTTAATATTATAAATATATTAAATGTGAGAATTATATTATGGAGTGATATGTAGTTTTAAAGAATATATTTTCATATTATTATATTGTTACATATAATTTACCACATACAATACTGCACTACCTCACATCACTTTAAACATTAGCTTGAGGACAGACTATACTCATGGACAAAACTTAAGGAAGTTGTATCTTTTAGCATGTATATCGGGATTCAGACAATAACTCTGAAAGATACACTCATAGACAAAACTTAAGGAAGCTGTACCTTTTAGCATGTATATCTGGATTCAGAAATAACTCTGAAAGATACACTCATGGACAAAATTTAAGGAAGTTGTTCCTTTTATCATCTATATCGGGATTCAGACAATAACTCTGAAAGATATTACAATGACCTTTATTGAAGAAATGAGATAACCAAGTGTGATCAAAATTGTCTTTGTCTTATTTAAAAAAAAGCAGACAACAGCAATAACAAAGACTTTCTACTTCCTTAAGTTTTGCCCATGAGTATACTTTGACAGACAGAAGTCCTTTGAACCACAATACCTTCGAGGAAATAAACAGAAGGATAATCTAAGAAAAGAATTCTGTCTCTAAGTCTTACCTGTATCAGAAAACTTTCTCCAAGATTTGCTTGTACCAACAAACTGTCTCCAAGATTTGCTTGTACCAGCAAAGTGTCTCCAAGATATGCTTGTACCAACAAACTGTCTCCAAGATTTACTTGTACCAGCAAACTGTCTCCAAGATTTGCTTGTACCAACAAACTGTCTCCAAGATATGCTTGTACCAACAAACTGTCTCCAAGATTTACTTGTACCAGCAAACTGTCTCCAAGATTTGCTTGTACCAACAAACTGTCTCCAAGATTTACTTGTACCAGCAAACTGTCTCCAAGATTTACTTGTACCAGCAAACTGTCTCCAAGATTTGCTTGTACCAGCAAACTGTCTCCAAGATTCGCTTGTACCAACAAACTGTCTCCAAGATATGCTTGTACCAACAAACTGTCTCCAATATTTACTTGTACCAGCAAACTGTCTCCAAGATTTGCTTGTACCAACAAACTGTCTCCAAGATTTACTTGTACCAGCAAACTGTCTCCAAGATTTACTTGTACTAGCAAACTGTCTCCAAATTTGCTTGTACCAACAAACTGTCTCCAAGATTTACTTGTACCAGCAAACTGTCTCCAAGATTTGCTTGTACCAACAAACTGTCTCCAAGATTTACTTGTACCAGCAAACTGTCTCCAAGATTTACTTGTACCAGCAAACTGTCTCCAAGATTTGCTTGTACCAGCAAACTGTCTCCAAGATTTGCTTGTACCAACAAACTGTCTCCAAGATATGCTTGTACCAACAAACTGTCTCCAAGATTTACTTGTACCAGCAAACTGTCTCCAAGATTTGCTTGTACCAACAAACTGTCTCCAAGATTTACTTGTACCAGCAAACTGTCTCCAAGATTTACTTGTACTAGCAAACTGTCTCCAAGATTTGCTTGTACCAACAAACTGTCTCCAAGATTTGCTTGTACCAACAAACTGTCTCCAAGATTTACTTGTACCAGCAAACTGTCTCCAAGATTTGCTTGTACCAGCAAACTGTCTCCAAGATTTACTTGTACCAGCAAATTGTATCCAAGATTTGCTTGTACCAACAAACTGTCTCCAAGATTTACTTGTACCAGCAAACTGTCTCCAAGATTTGCTTGTAGCAGCAAACTGTCTCCAAGATTTACTTGTACCAACAAACTGTCTCCAAGATTTACTTGTACCAACAAACTGTCTCCAAGATTTGCTTCTACCAGCAAACTGTCGCCAAATGCCGCCTAGCCAACAGCAGCTGTCATAGAGACCTGTTGCCGGAAAAAAAAACGCTTGTTAAATAAATGCAATGACGTCTATCGTTCATTAATATTGGAATTTCTTCCTCCACAATTAACTTATTTATAACACACCGTTGTTTGAAATCTAATGATTTTTTCCTTTTTATTGCCATTAAAATTTGATAGTCCCTATTACATCACACCACTTTATCTCTTTCTCTCTCTTTTTTCCTTACCCAACTTCACACACTTTGAATATTAGGATGTAAATATGCAAATATGTTACGAGAACCTAGGGTAAACTCAGCTATGCAAATAATGAGTAAAATATGTATTTTCTATGATGTATATTCTACCGAATTTCGCATCAGTGTTTTGCGAAACGATTACCAGATTTTTCTTTACACATGGATTTACCGCGGATTCACCGCAAACAAATAATGTTCAACAACAAATCGCAGTAGGTACTGGGAGCAAAGAGGACGCTACATGTTGAAATTACGTAACTATTGACATAAGCAACTCCCCTATTGAGAAATTTGATAGGCTGTATTTACTGGAATGACGTCATAGCGTGTAAACATGGCCAGTTGGTGAATCATAAAACTCGCAGTTTATCCATATTACAAGATAAGTTTATGATCGCTTGACACATGTTCAACCACAATAGTTGTGACGTCATAGCGTGTAAACATGGCCAGTTGGTGATTCATAAAACTCGCAGTTTATCCATATTAAAAGATAAGTTTATGATAGCTTGACACATTTTCAAGTACAATAGCTGTGACGTCATAGCGTGTAAACATTGCCAGTTGGTGAATCATAAAACTCGCAGTTTATCCATATTAGAAGATAGGTTTATGATAGCTTGACACATGTTCAAGTACAATAGCTGTGACGTCATAGCGTGTAAACATGGCCAGTTGGTGAATCATAAAACTCGCAGTTTATCCCTATTACAAGATAGGTTTATGATAGCTTGACACATGTTCAAGTACTATAGCTGTGACGTCATAGCGTGTAAACATGGCCAGTTGGTGGATCATAAAACTCGCAGTTTATCCCTATTACAAGATAGGTTTATGATAGCTTGACACATGTTCAACCACACTAGCTGTAATAAAGACAAGATGTTTGGTATTAAAATATCAGCTTTATTTTACTTATCCTTATTATTTTATTAGTCTATATTAGACAACGCCATCAATAGGACCTTCCTCTGTTAACGAGTCACAACACCAGCTTCAGCAAATTGAGAGAAGCGCACGCCACAAGAACATTGTGTTGGGGCAATGGCCCTCTTTAATATAGGATTGGCTTTATTTAATGTCCTACACAGGCGACCAAACGAAATCTTTAATATCCTGGAGGTCGTGCTCATAATGAAGTTCAAGAACTGTTCTTGGTTCTCTGTACAGGGATCCTTTGTCCTTTCCAATACAATTTAGTATATGTTGGGGAGTGGCCTCTTCGGTTTTGCACCTAGTGCACATGGGGGAAGCTTATGTCTCCCTCTAGAGTATCAGTGAATATATAAAGCATATAAAAATTCAGTGAATATTTAAAGTAAATTTTATTAGAGCAATATGCAAAATAGATCTGATGGGCTTCGAATACAGCCGCGCGAAAGGACTACACCAATACCTCGCTTTGCGTCGTTTCGTTTTGCGTTTTTTTTCGAAGTTGCGTCGCTGCTTAATTTTTACTGATTTTCACTGTGCGTCGTTAAATTTTCGAAGTTGCGTTGTTTTGGATTCGAGTCTATTTTTTTTTCCTAAAATACGGAAACACATTTGTTTTTGATTGCGCCTTCACATATTTTCACTTTGCGTCGTTTCAATTTGCGTCGTGTTTTTTTGGAACGTAACACCGACGCAAAGCGAGGTATGGGTGTGTATGCAAATAAATATATATTTGAATGACATGCCTATAGAAGAGTTCATAAACTTGATAATTTGAATAAATTAGAAAAAAAAACTTTTGTTGAGTAGTTGATTAAAGTAATTATTAATCATAAAACTGTTTAAATGTGTGGTTTATTCAATTTCTTCTTCATACAAAACTTTGTTCTGTTGTGTTAGGGATGTTAAGATATCCTGTGACTTCGTAGCACCATTCTTAGACATGCTGATAGTGGTTTAAATTAGCTGTAAGCTTTTTAAATATTCGAATCAAGTGTAAAGTATAGTGCATGTCACCGAGTTAACTGACCGATGTGTTTTTTTTTAATTATTTATTTCGTCTCAATTTACAGGTGTTACATTCGAGCACAGCTCGCGAGTCACCTTGTCCTGGCTATTTACACATGGCGAGTTGGTGGAGTAGAGATGGTCCCCCTAGGCCTTGCATGAGGGCAGCTTTTGGGCGATGAGCTCTTAACTAAGTGTCAGGGCCGGGTCGTCGGAATCGGGGATTGATATCTCCTTTATTTCGTAGAATATCTTGTATGGTTGGATTATTTGAATTTTTCATTTGAAGGTATAATTTCTTAACGGGGAGTTGGGGAAAGTTTGGGGGAAGATGATGAACGATGTGTTTATTTTTAAAGAAAGTAATAGTACCAGTAATTAAATGAGAAATTTTACCAGAGCATAGTTTAAATAGTTACTGCTATCAAGTGTGTAAACAAGATAGCAGATAAGAAAAAGATAGTTTGTTACAATATACAAAATAGATGCTACAATTAACAGAATGGAAGAAAGATGATGATGTTTATTGATATGCTTTTAATTATATCTTTTTAAAAAAGTGGGTTTTTCCACTTTTAATTTTCTAAGAATAATTATGTGTTTCTCAGAATACTATCTTCTTCTTATCTGCTATCTCTTGTTTACACACTTGATAACAGTAACTATTTTTTTAAATTTTTTTTTGCTTATCCCTAGTACACATGGTACAAGCCATGATAAACATGGTGGGTAGAAGTAGGCGACTGCTTTTACTGTAAGTGCACCACATGTCTACACATGTGAAAAGTAGTTCGACTTTGCATTTACAAATGTTCCAGAGCCCCGTTTGGTTACTTGCACCTACTGGTGGGGTTGGACTTTTGCAAGATTCGGGGGCCATTGGAGCATTTTTTTAATCAGAAAAAAAAAGTGCCCAATGCGGGAATCGAACTCGGGTCGTAGCGGTCGAAAACAAACAGTTTAGACTATCCTTCCACTGACCCCCTGTGACCATATAGTACCAGTAATAAGCACAATGTTATTATTATTATTAATAATCGAAGACACTTATCATTAATAAAATAATATTTAATCTTTAATATATTTTGACATGAAGATTATTACAAGTATCAATGTTTCAGACGATAAATCCCAATGCTATATAAAATTAAAAACGGGAAGATTTAGAGAGAAGACTTTTAGTGTCAGGAGATGTAATCAAGGAAACGTAGGTTTAAAAAGAAAATTTGTTTTTCAATGTTAATGATAATTATTTATGGTAATTCAAATAGCTGCGTGTCATATATTGAGTAATTACTTTTTAATAGAGCAAGAGTCATTTGACAATTATGACATCGGTTACGTCCAACCGGTACTTCCAACATTGAAACTTCCCCGTTCTCTCGATCTGTGTCCCCAACAACCTGACCTGTATCCCTAACCATCTGACCTGTATCCCCAACTACCTGACCTGTATCCCCAACTATATGACCTGTATCCCCAATCACCTGACCTGTATCCCCAATCTCCTGACCTGTATCCCCAACTACCTGACCTGTATCCCTAACTACCTGACCTGTATCCCTAATCATCATACCTGTATCCCTAACTACCTGACCTGTATCCCCAACCATCATACCTGTATCTCTAACAAACTGACCTGTATCCCTAACTACCTGACCTGTATCCCTAACTACCTGACCTGTATCCCCAACTATATGACCTGTATCCCCAACTATCTGACCTGTATCCCCAACCATCATACCTGTATCCCCAACTACCTGACCTGTATCCCCAACTACCCGAACTGTATCCCAAACTACCTGACCTGTATCCCCAACCACCTGACCTGTATCCCTAACTACCTGACCTGTATTCCCAACTATCTGACCTGTATCCCCAACCATCATACCTGTATCACCAACTACCTGACCCATATCCCTAACTACCTAACCTGTATCCCTAATCACCTGACCTAAATCCCTAACTACCTGACCTGTATCCCCAATTACCTGACCTGTATTCCCAACTACCTGACCATTACATGCAATCAAGGACCTTCCTATATGTACCACAAACCTGTAGGTACAGTATCCTTATCTTTTCGAGATATCAAATACCTTCTAATTATAAAACGTATCTGTGGCATAAGCAGAGCGTAAATAAATACAATTTTAATCTAATGACTACTATTTGTTACAATTATAATTTGGCACCTTAATTAAATGTATATGTTAGTTAATAACTATAGCCTATGTGCTTTATCTGTCTATGTACTGTTGGCTTCCGTAGGCGTCTCTTACTGGGAAAAAGAAAGAGAGGATTCCATTTAGTTATTAACTAATATATGCATTTATTTAAGGGGCGACCCGCTCCAACACAATAGTTACAAAAACGAAGAAGCGAGTGGGGGGGGGCATAAGGGGGGGGGGGGGGGGGGGGGGGCAAAGGTGGCGTGATCGTAGCCAACCAATAGGAGAGCGCCATTCCAAAAAAAAAAGCAAACGGTGACAGAGACGAAGAATTAAGAACGCATGACGCGCGCGCGCTCGTAGCTGTATATAGAATTATATTATAATTTATTTCAAAGATCATAGTCTTTTGTGAGTTAAATATTTATTTTTGACTCGTGCTTTAGATGTTGTACAAAAATTTTAAATATCGCGTGAGAACGCCCTTGGAACTTTAGAAAGATTTTTAACGCCTTGCTAAATGTTTAATTTTTGTTTGCTCCTGACGAGGACAAAAGAATTTTGTCGAAACGTCGAGGCAATGGAAAGATTTACTGGCCGTAGTATCTTTATTTTAAAGAAAGAAGTAGAAAATATGGTATAATGATTATACCATGTTCTCTCTTGGAGAAGGACGTTTGTGCCCTAAAGCAAGAGATTAAAAATGTTTTTTGAAAATATACTTTTCCCTGAAGGCCTGATATTTTTTTACTTAATATTCCTTTATTATATTATGCAACACACACTCTCTCTCTCTCTCTGGACAACGCCTTGGCCATCATGGAATCTGCCAAGACCCGCATTTACAAATACTTCCTGGCCCTGGAGTTGCGGGGGGTCCAAGAAGACCCTCTCCTGGTTTGGAGGAGGACCCTATCGAGATGGTGGAGCCTTCCACACTCATAAATCATTGTAAATATTCCCATTATTCTTCATTAATTTTGTTAAACATAATTGACAAGATGTCAATAAAGGGTGTTTCAATCTCAAATCTCTCTCTCTCTCTTGATCTATTTATATCTATTTTGAAGAGATTTGACAATCCATAATTAAAATTATATTTAAAAAAGATGCATATATTGGATTTCTAATTATAATATTGTTCCAATATTTTCAGGGGCAACTCGCCTATCGAGGATGTTTGTGTTTTTCACTAGAACATGCGAGCACGCGTACACCATTCACGTTCTACAAGGCCAATGAAAGAATTGTATCTTTGATTTAACTATTGTATTCAGTATATATACAGTAAATAATTATATTTAATATTATAGAAATATTGGAATAATAAAATAATTAGAAATCCAATATATGCATATTTTTAAAATATAATTTATATCTCTATTTATCATTATATAATCTTATTTATTCATATTTATATTTATTCTGTATTTAAACCTTATATAATCTTTTATGGACTTTGAAATAAAGTAGTTTCAATCTCAATCTCTCGAATTTGGAACGTATGCTATGTTAAACCTCGCTGCCATCCGACCTTCTCTCGCCATGGAAACGGCTAATTAGAGACAATGATTCACTGAGGAAATCTTGTGCGACATAAGTTATTGACATGTTGACATCTGGTTGCAACTTTCCTCTTTCGCTGTGGAATCCCTCCTACGTCATCTAGTGGGGTCGTTCTCTCTTCTTCTTTCTTATCTCTCAAGTAGAATGTATCTGCCTTTGTTATTAAGACTGGGAGCACTACTCAGTAACAGGCTGACTTAGCTCCAATATGGAATGGCCATCTCTGACATGAGAAACAGATGCCATGTGCAGCCGTTCCTAACATGGAGTACAAAGGTTGCTCAGTTCTCTATGTGACTATTTTTGTTTTTCAATATGTATCTGGTTCTTCTAGGGCATGTCCTTGTTCTTCTTCTAAAATATAAGTTGAGAGGGAGAGATACACTCATGGACAAAATTTAAGGAATTTGTACCTTTTAGCATGTATATCGGGATTTAGAAAATAACTCTGTAAGATATTACAGTGACCTTTATTGAAGACATACTCATGGACAAAACTTGAGGAAGTTGTACCTTTTAGCATGTATATCGGGATTCAGACAATAATTCTGAAAGATACACTCATGGATTAAACTTAAGGAAGTTGTACCTTTTAGCATGTATATCGGGATTCAGATAATAACTTTGAAAGATATTGCAGTGACCTTTATTGAAGACACACTCATAGACAAAACTTAAGGAAGTTGTACCTTTTGGTATGTATATCGGAATTCAGATAATAACTCTGAAAGGTATTACAGTGACCTTTAAGACACACTCATGGACAAAACTTAAGAAAGTTGTACCTTTTAGCATGTGTATCGGGATTCAGACAATAACTCTGAAAGATATTCTATACACAGTGACTTTTTGAAGATACATTAGATAACCAAGTGTAAACAAAATTGTCTCTGTCTCTTTCAAAATATGAAATTTCCTTATGTTTTGTCCATGAGTGTACAAGTAATAGTGCAAGTATTTGTACAAGTATCTTGTATGTCCCCAGGTTATAGTGGTTCTTCTAGAATATAAATGGAAAGTGGGGGTATATCCCTCGGTGCCTCTGGGGTCTTGTACCAGAAACACTGGTTGGAGACAATATTCAAGATGCCTTATAACATGTCGGAGAAGATAAAGAATGTCTTTCATAAATTATTGAGTTACTGTAAAAGTCAAAGTCTATGCTAGCATCATTGTTTCTTTTTTTGCTTTAAATTCAATATTTTTCACTTGAATTAACTTCAATTGTAGTATCTTAAATATATGTATGTTATGATGTAATGTAGTTTGAATGTGGTGTGGTTGGATAAATGCAGTTGTTGTGGCCACAATCTTCAGAGTGGTTTCAGGCGTGAATGCTGTAGCGATTCCCAAATATTAACTTTTCATATTTTCATTATAAGTTTTAATTTGTTTAATAACTATTTCTTAAAGAGAATCATTGCACAAGTAAGAAGCCTTTTTGTAGTACAGAGAATTAATCATGTTTCACTATTGAAAACTAGGACCATAAAATGCACCTTATGCAACGGTGAATTTAGCCTCGATTTTCCACACTACATGTTCTACTGCACGGCAATGGAAGAAGAAAGAGAAATTCTTCGTCAAGAGACCGGCTATAATAGCAATTCGCCTTATGTTTTAATGGCAAAAGTCGTAAAATCCAGAACCCTTTGCATTCGCTTTTTATAAATACTGGAAATCAGCTCAATCAAAATGTTTAGCACAGACACCGGATCCAACTCGATAATTGGTCGAGGTCAATACCCAATATTCTATATACAGTTACGAGCGTCATTCTTCATCTCTTAATCAGTTTTCGTCTCTGTCACCGTTTGCTTTTTTTTTTTTGGAATGGCGCCCTCCTATTGGTTGGCTACGCTCACGCCACCTTTGCCCCTCCATCATGCCCCCCCACTCGCTTTTTCGTTTTTGTAACTATTGTGTTGGAGCGGGTCGCTCCTTAAATAAATGCATATATTAGTTAATAACCAAATGGAATCCTCTCTTTCTTTTTCCCAGTAAGAGACGCCTACGGAAGCCAACAGTACATAGACAGATAAAGCACATAGGCTATAGTTATTAACTAAAATATGCATTTATTTAAGGCGCAAATTTATAATTGTAACAAATAGTATTTGAATCAAAACATTCAATCGGGTAAAACACGGGCGTTGCCCGGGTTATTCGGCTAGTTTGTATATAACTATGATGCTAATCTGTTATTTATTTATTTTGTCCTACCGGGAGAATCCTGTATGGCACGTGTGCCCAATAAAGGCTATTGTTGTTGATGTGTTTAATAACTATTCACACACAATTCAAATATTAAATTATTCATCTTATAAATATATAATGCTCATTAAATATACTTTATTAAAATTATATAAATTAACATTAATATCATATTATTTGTTGTCATATTAATATAATAAAATAATTATACATCATTCTAAATATAAATCATATAAAATGTAAATATTTATCTATAATATATCAAACACATATATCTAACATTTTATAATATAGAAATGATATTTGACCACACACACAGATACAAAAAGAACATCAACATGTAGTATACAACAATACTTCTGATAATTTGTATTAAATAAATGTAATTAAAAGTTGATTTTACAATAGATAATTTGTTATCTGACTCCGCCTAGATTTCCATGCCGCCCAAAATGCATTACACAAAAGAACGAGACATGTTGGATGTCACCACAGAGATGTCGAGAGAGTGATGCCGACACCGGTCAAGGCAGATCTGTCCAGTGGAAGTCTGTTAATCATCGTGTCTCAAAGCGGACTGGCCTATGTTTGAGCAAGAAGGGACACACCTGATATCCCGACATATTTTTCGGACTTTTTTCCTGTCTGGCGCCGGCTGTCACTTAATCGAATTTTATTATGTCATTTTAGTAATACATGATGGCTAAACTGACAAGTTAATTTTTTTATAATATGATGCACTAGCGCGCCATCTGTTATCAAAATTCGAAACTATTTTAAAGGCGTAAGATTCTATTTGAAATTAAACAATTTCTACTGCCCTTACTGCAATGCAAAAATTATGTCCATAGTTCTTCTAAAAATACCCATTCCAAGAGTCTATCAACAGTATTACTATAAAAGGAAATTCCAAAAATGTAATATAAAAGCGGTATGGTAGATTAAACTGGCGAAACCGCTGGGAGGGTTCACCACTGATGAGCCAGGCCCTCCCATTAATTTTTCCATTGCAGTAAGGGCAGTAGAAATTGTTTAATTTCAAAAAGAATCTTACACGTCTATAATAGTTTCGAATTTTGATGTTGAATTTTGTTTTTACAGTTTGAGTTATTACACTATAGCTATATTACCTATGGGGATAAGTATATATTTAAATATATTACAACATGTATTTATCTCATGATTTCTCAACCAGTAGAAATAACTTAATCCCACTATTTACTTCATGTTCTAAAAACCCATAACGTTTTTTCCTGATTAGCAATCAACAATTCTGCTAAAGGCTTGCAGGAGAAATGGACGGTTTAGAAGGAAATCTACTGAACAATAAGCGGCGAACCAAATTATACAAAGGTAAAAAGATAACAATAAATATCACAAATGCGTAATACATTCACAATAATAGCGTTTAAATACAATTACGTCGATGTCAATTTTGTCTCTAATTCCCCCAGATAGAGGACAAAGAGTGGGTAATTTACAGACGACGTTCAATTAAAAGAACACGGAATTGCTAGAAGGAAAGCTTACCTTAAAGATAAATAAGGAAAATTTTTGTTTCCTTGTAAACCCATGATTAGTTATTTATTTCAAATTTCCCAGATTATATATTACTATGTTTATAATTAACACAAAACCTTCGTTAAAAAACTTCCATATGGAAGTAATTTTGTCCCTTTCTTGAGTATCTCTTCAGGCGTTTAATATTACTAGACGCTATTGAAAAGGCAAACGTTTTATTATTATTATTATCCCTATTACACATGCTACAAGCCATAATAATAATGGTAGGTAGAAGTTGGCGACTGCTTTTACTGTAAGTACACCACATGTCTACACATGTGAAAAGCAGTTTCACTTTTGCACTTACAAATATGCCAGAGCCTTATTTGGTTATTTGCACTCGCTGGTGAAGTTGGAATTTTTCAAGAATTGTGGGCCATTGGAGCATTTTTTTTAATCAGAAAAAAAGAAGTGCCCAATGCGGGATTCGATCCCGGGTCGTAGCGGTCGAAAACCAACGGTTTAGACAATCCTTCCACCGACCCCCTAGAGGCATACGTAACGGTATGGAATATATATATTTTTTATTTGAGTAACCTATCTATGGGATGATCTTTATACACATACAGCTTTATTAAGACCATTGGTCTTATACATATTCATCGCAGAAGCATATATGGAGTTCCTATACTCCAGGCAACACAGAACCCAACAACATGATCATCTTTGTAAAACGACATTTGAAAACTATCCCGCAAATGTTTCTTTTCAACGAAAAATCAAATTTTATTTCAAGGAGAAATAACGATTATTTCTAACCTTTGGGATGAGGTATGAAAGGGTGAATTGTGAAGAGTAATGATAAACGGAAAAATAAAAGTGATCAGGAATGGGAATCGAACCCACAGTGTTCACTTTCCGGGCAGATGCCATGTCCACTAGGCTACAGACAACCCAGACAGATACTGGAGGGTAAATTCCGGTCACTACCAGTGACATTCCAAGGTGCGACCACTGGGGTCCGTTAGTTAACACCTAGGAACTTTTAAGACAGTTGGGGATTGTGTGCGACACGAACGGCGCCCGGCTATGCCAGTCCCGTCTCTCCCTCTCTCTGGTTGTCTAGGTCCCTCTTTCAACTTGTGATGTGATTATTTCTATCCCCACCTCTTATTACCACATATATATATTCTATACTTATATACATTTGTGTATATATATTTGAAATTCTAGACACAGAGTTTCTTTATTTCGTCTTAGAGCGCTATGTCCCCCTAGGGACAAATTTTGAAAGAAAAGAAAGAAAGATATTTTAAATATGTACAGAATTAGTATGCAGGTTAGTCAGAAGAAGATAAAAAAATATAAGTAAATTGATATTTAAAAAGAAACGCATTGCCAGTAAATTTATTTGTGTAAAAAATAATAATAAAAAAAAATATATATCAACACAATTGATATATGTACAAAGGGTTGGTACGCAAATTTAGTTAAATGAAATCAAATTGTAAAATATTGTGTTTATTCGAGAAAAGCAATTTACAGATTTAAAAAAAAAATTGAGGAATATTTTATAATGAAAATATGCTATATATTAGAGAACAGAGTGTGTTTTGTAAATATTTTATATGTCGTCGCATAAAGGCATCGCGTGATTAATCAAAACATTTTGAAAATAAGGAAAGACGAAGTTAAACGTATAGCCTATCGAAATATTAGCATTTTGTAATAAATAACATGTTTTATTTCTTATTCAAATAATATCTTTTAATTAATAGGAAGAATATAAAAATAAAACTTTTTTAAAGAGGATTATAATAAAATAAATAAAACTACCAGGGCAAAGTTTCTTGTTCAACTTTTTATTTTCAAACTTTCGGACTTGTAAGTCCTTCAACAGGAGTATAGTGTTAATAAATTAATGATAAATACTATATATATACACATTATTATTTACATATTTTAAATACTTATGCTATTGAAAGAAATATATTACATTATTTGTATATTGTAAAGTAAATAAAGCTTCCAAGGTTAAGTTTCTTGTTCAAATTTTTATTTTCAAGTTTTTGGACTTGTCAGTCCTTCAACAATAGTATCACAATAATAAATTGATGATATATACTATTTTTATACAAATTATTTTTTACATATTTAATTATTAATGATATTGAAATGGGGAGAAAGTATATATTATTTTTATGTGTGTGAAAAACAATTTTTTTTAAATATATGTGCATAGTGGATGATACGTTCTGGTTGAGCGATATCTTGAGACTTCAAAGAGGATTATTTGAGTATTTAGGGGGCTATGAATGATGATAAAAACAAGTCTAACTTACCTCTGTACTTCATCTAAAGAGAATGGTAGAATAACGTATCCTAGCTTGAACGCGCCTACTGCGTGACTCTGAATACAAAGCGCCGTTCCATCGATTCAAATCCCTACGTCACCACAGCCATACTGGAGTCACGTGGGAATTGGATCAATGCTGTGACGCTAGATTGACTTGTTGTCTGGTGGATCCATCAGAGGACTCCTCAATCAAAAGTAAAAGGTGGAACAGTCCGAAGACAAAACGGTCCACCCAACTTTGTGGAACATTCTCAAAACGAATGGCTAGGAAGCTCCGTTTCGTATACGTGCCGTGGCTAAAGTGAGAGAATATTTTTTTACGAGCTACTAACCAGAGTGTATGTTTTTCAAGGCCAACATGGCTAAATTGACACAATATTAATACACGATAGACAGAATCCACAGACAAAACTTTATTAAGGCCACCGGTCTTATACAGATTCAACGCAGGAAGGAAGCATAGATAGAGCACCTATACTCCAGGTAGTACAGAACCCAACCACAGCCTCCAGGTCCGACACATGTCCAGTGGCCACACCGTGCATACATCAAGGTTAGCGTATCACTGAAAAGACGAGTGTGGAATCAGCTACGTTCTAGTCTTCACTTTCCTCATCCAAATGGACCACGACATTCGGCGAATCCATTAATCTCCTCCGAACGGTGACTGCGGTCTTGTAGAATTTATATAAACCAAAGAGAAGACGTTGATAAAACATCATTGCTTTCATCCAGTTATTAAATTGTTGACTATCGGATTGCGACAAGGATAAGTCACCCAACAATTAGTTTATCCTAGCAAAAAAAGCAACCAAATATTATAAGATAGACAGAATCCTTAAACAAACAGCATTCATATAAACATATATCATATATGCATATTGTTGATATGTAGTCACACACACAATGGCGTGTTAGTAATATATTCTATTCCATTAGTCCTTCCGGAAAACGACTTCTAACATATCCAACCCTAAATTGTGACTACAGTAATAAAGTTAGAATCAACAAACCAATATCATTGCACACTAAACCCTTCATGGACCCAGGACAGCAGCTTTACACACCCAAGATAGTGGACATTGCGACTGCTATGATAGATATGCATGGAGACATCTGAGGCTCTTCATTGGACACAACAACAACAGAAATTTGACATGGACCCAGAACAGCAGCTTTACACACCCAAGATAGAGGACATTGCTGCTGCTGTGATAGAGATGTATGGAGACATCTGAGGCTCTTCATTGGACACAACAACAACAGAAATTTGACATGGACCCAGAACAGCAGCTTTACACACCCAAGATAGAGGACATTGCTGCTGCTGTGATAGAGATGTATGGAGACATCTGAGGCTCTTCATTGGATACAACAACAACAGAAAATTTACATGGACCCAGAGCAGCAGCTTTACACACCCAAGATATTGAACAATGCTGCTGCTGTGATAGAGATGTATGGAGACATCTGAGGCTCTTCATTGGACACAACAACAACAGAAATTTGACATGGACCCAGAACAGCAGCTTTACACACCCAAGATAGAGGACATTGCTGCTGCTGTGATAGAGATGTATGGAGACATCTGAGGCTCTTCATTGGACACAACAACAACAGAAAATTGACATAGACCCAGAGCAGCAGCTTTACACATCCAAGATAGTGGACATTGCTGCTGCTGTGATAGAGATGCATGGAGACATCTGAGGCTCTTTATTGGACACAACAACAACAGAAAATTTACATGGACCCAGAGCAGCAGCTTTACACACCCAAGATATTGAACAATGCTGCTGCTGTGATAGAGATGTATGGAGACATCTGAGGCTCTTCATTGGACACGACAACAACAGAAAATTGACATGGACCCAGAGAAGCAGCTTTACACATCCAAGATAGAGGATATTGTGACTGCTGTGATAGAGATGTATGGAGACATCTGAGGCTCTTCATTGGACACTACAACAACTAAACCCTTCATTTCACAAATATTGTAGAAATTACACTCAAGTATTCATATGAAATCACAGGTGATAAACTTACAAGGATGGTAAAATTCAGTATAAAAGTCGTAAATTTCGAAACCAAACATTAAATGCGCTTTGTTCAGGGAGGTAACACACAGTCACAAAAAGGTCCATGTTGTAAGACAGTGTACTTACACAGCAATTCTTCCTCTATTAACAAGCGGTTTCATACCATAGTGTAATTTTATCATCCTTCTTCTACATACAAATCTAAGTCTGTACATGAACTGGCCCTCTATTGGTATTCAACACCAGTAATACATCTCGTTATAGAAAAACAATGGTAAAGATAATTATAGAACGAATAATAACAATACTAAAGGACATACTAAGAAGAACTATGTGACAAAATAGTACAAATGTAATATTGTACTGGGATAAGGTGCATAAATTAAGAAAAAGGCATCTCCTTATCGTGCAACTGAAAGTTGCTGATGGCTTGCGCCATCTATCGGAATAAATATCAACTATTCTCGTTGATCGTTGAGCCAACAGCCCGAAACGCGTCCATGGTTAGCTTTTCTTAATTAATCAAGAAAAGCTAACCAATTCTGGAATAATTAAAAATCAACGAGAATAGTTGATATTTATTCCGATAGATGGCGCAAGCCATCAGCAACTTTCAGTTGCACGATAAGGAGATGCCTTTTTCTTAATAAGAAGAACTAGTTCCAAGAACTTCGCCGTTGAGGAAAGTTTGGCCAACTAACACGGTAAAACCTATTCCACAATACGTGACGTATCACACTGAGGCTATACGATTGATCAACAGCAGGCGTATTTACCTGAAGCTTTTTTGTAGCCAATAAAACACAATGGACAACTGATTTATAACATGTCCTAATCATAAAGATATCAAAAATAAATTATTGGCAATTATTCTTTTGCAATAATACATATTTAAAGTCGGTACGTAATTGTAAGATGTATAATTTATATGTTTGTGAAGAAGAGAAACGAGAATTTTTATATCAATCTCTCTTATCAACTTGTGATCTATGCAAAACGACATTTGAAAATTATTCCGTATGCGTTTCTTTTGAACGAAAAATCGAAATTTATTTTAAGGAGAAATAACGATTATTTCTAACCTTAGGGATGAGGTATGAAAGGATGAATTGTGAAGAGTAATGATAAACGGAAAAATAAAGTGACCAGGGATGGGAATATCATTACTCTTCACAATTCATCCTTTCATACTTCATCCCTAAGATTAGAAATAATTGTTATTTCTCCTTAAAATAAATTTCGATTTTTCGTTCAAAAGAAACACATACGGAATAATTTTCAAATGTCGTTTTACAATTATAAGCCATGTTATATTGTATTGTGATCTATGTAATAGCAAAATACAATATGAAATCATACATATAATATTTGGTTGCTTTTTATTAGAGAAACAGAGAATAGAACTCTTGAGTGACTTATCCTTGTCTCAATCCGATAGTCAACAAGTATATAACTGGATGAATACAATAATGTTTGATCAATGTCTTCTCTTTGGTTTATATAAATTCTACAAGGCCGCAGTCACCGTTCGGAGGTGACTCCGAATGCAATGTCCACTATCTTGGGTGTGTAAAGCTGCTGCTCTGGGTCAAGTCAATTTCAATATGTTTCTTTAGAGTATTTAGAGATTTTATAGTAAAACTCCTCTATAGCCAAACTCCAATGAAACTGAACCTATGGTTCACTATAGCCATGGTTTATTATAATAGGATATATTAGCGTGCCATCTTTTATGAGAATTCGTAACTATTATAGACATGAAAAATTAATACAAATGTGATATTGTACTGGGATAAGGTATATAAATTAAGAAAAAGGCATCTCCTTATTGTATAACTTAAAGTTGCTGATGGTTTGCATCATCTATCGGAATAAATATCAACTATTCTCGTTGATTTTTAATTATTCCAGAATTGACCAAATACCCATTCTTGATTAATCCGTTCGTGGTTAACTTTTCTTGATTAATCAAGAATGGCTATTTAGCCAATTCTGGAATAATTAAAAATTAACGAGAATAGTTGATATTTATTCGATAGATGGCGCAAGCCATCAACAACTTTCAGTTGCACGATAAGGAGATGCCTTTTTCTTAATATTATAGACGTGTACGATTTTTTTTTTAATTTGAACAATTTTCTGCACTCCTTACTATGATTAAAAATTAATGGGATAGGCCTGACTCATTAGTGGTAACCCCTCCCAACGGTTTCTTTTAAACTAGCGAAACCGCTGGGAGGGTTCACCTACTGATGAGCCAGGCACTCCACTAATTTTTCATCGCACTAAGAGCAGTAGAAATTGTTCCATTAAAAAAAAAAGAATCATACGCGTCTATAATAAATCGAATTCTAATGGTTCATTATATAACCATAGTTTACTGTATTACAAAATAAAAATTAGGATTGTTTCAAGTTCGTTATAAAAGAAGGTTCGCTATATTCCATTATCGTTTTATCGGGATTTACTGTATATGAGAAAGGAAGAAACAGCGTAGTTGACGGTTAATAATCCTTCAGAAAGAACCATTACCAACGTGTCTTGAAATTCCGTGACTAATGTAAGCAATTACAGATTTTTTTACTATTTCAAATATATATTTTTATGGTAGAAAAACGATTATATAAGGATACCATTAAAGAAATTAGATGTGATTGGGTAATTTGTTCTCTTCCTCCTTGTTTTAGCTAGGTTCAAGTATGGTGACGTGATGTACATTCCGAATTTATGGCAATTACTGTGAAAAATCTGATTGTGATGTGCCAAACTTATGGACTGGTACTATTTATATTCATGGACAAAACTTAAGGAAGTTGTACCTTTTAGCATGTATATCTGGATTCAGACAATAACTCTGAAATATATTACAGTGACATTTATTGAAGACCCACTCATGGATAAAACTTAAGGAAGTTATACCTTTTAGAATGTATATCGGGATTGAGACAATAACTCTGAGAGATACACTCATGGACAAAACTTAAGAGGAAGTTGTACCTTTTAACATGTATATTGGGATTCCGATAATAACTCTGAAAGATACACTCATGGACAAACTTAAGGAAGTTGTACCTTTTAGCATGTATATTCAGACATTAACTCTGAAAGATACACTCATGGACAAAACTTAAAGAAGTTGTACCTTTTAGCATGTATATTCAGATAATAACTCTGAAAGATACACTCATGGACAAAACTTAAGGAAGTTATACCTTTTAGCATGGATATCGGGATTCAGACAATAACTCTGAAAGATACACTCATGGACAAAACTTAAGGAAGTTGTACCTTTTAGCATGTATATCGGGATTCAGATAATAACTCTGGAAGATATTTAATACATGCTAAAAGATACAACTTCCTTTAGTTTAGTACATGAATGTATTTCATGTTTATCTAAAGAAACTTCCAAGTTGATACAAGTGCATCCAATCTATATATATAAAATTGAATGTCTGTGTGTGTGTGTGTGTGTGTACTCTATGGATTCAAAAACCATACATCCAATCGCCGTGTAATTTTGGGATATTATTAGGTGTATCTTCGGAAAGGTTTACGAAAAATAATTTCTTGAATATCTTTAATATCCTTAGAGTTATTTGCAGATTTGTAGCTTTAACTCGCAAGCAACGCCATCTTGCAACGGAGATCTGCCCCTCCCCCCCCCCCCCCCCCACCGTCCGGCCGTCGGCCAGTTGGTTGGACATTCCAAGTTCCCACCGACCAATCAGAGGGATCAAGAGCCCCCTCCCCCCCCCCCCCGTCCGGCCGCCGGCCAATCACAATCAGAGTGATCAAGAGGTCCTGGCGCGCGGGGGGGCGGGTGACCTCCGGGAACTACGTCCATCTTCCATAAACGACCATGATTTAATTCAACTTATCGAGTATTTTTCAAGGGACCGGGAAAATATGTTCACTAGATAAAACGATGATTTTGTAATGTAGAAAATTATGAAAAACAAAATTCAGGATGCCACGGCACACAGGGACCGGGAAAAAATATTCACTTTATAAGTTTATAGAGAATTGTTTTACCAAATGTTCGTTAGACAAACCTTTACTCGTGTAAAACCTCGGGCGAAGCCGGGTACGTCCGCTAGTTTTTAATAAACACAGTATCGTTCTACCATTAATACTACAGAGGGTGTTCCATTTAAAAAAAAAC
>CP092863.1:78596696-78633165 GCA_030710605.1 Cordylochernes scorpioides | reverse complement strand
GGATCTGTAAAGGAAAAAAAACACATTTTTTTCTTAAAATATTTCGAGAGATTGCTCCCTCTTCATCAATTTATTGTACACTGTACTGAGCAATATCTCGAAACATTTTGAGAAAAAAAATTGTTTGTCTTTTCTTTACAGATCCAGTATAAACTTAATTGATGGATCGCCTTTTGACTCAAATTAGAATTGAATATTAATAAGTTTACATATATTAATTGTGACAGAATTCATAAAATTTATATAGACAAAGTGGCTGATATAAGAGAGTTAAATCATTTAGATCAGGGAACAATCGTTGTCTCACTTCTGTAAAGTTCGGACAGTCATAGATAAGGTGAAGAGAACAGTTTCTCTAAGGATTGTTTTTCTGTTATTCGATATTATAAGTTTGTAATCATTTTAGCTATAGTTGGTGTATTTATTACTGTGGAACGTCCTCGAGTTACATTACGTATTATCGTTCATTAAAAAACAATTAATATCTGAGAAAAAAAAAAACAATTTTCATAGAGGTTCCTCATTCTTGAAATAATTAAGAGAAATTTCAAAACCTTCAGCATTTTAAAATTATATAAGGGATTATTTCTATATTGTAAATTGTCAATCCTTGAATGTATCTCCCATTGTTATTGTGTTATTATTTCTGTTAAATTGGCTATTAAGAATTTAACTTAACAATACTATTGTGATGTCAGATAGATTGGTTTTGATAATTTAAAAACCTTCGACATGTTAAAATTCTATACTGGATTATTTCAATTATAATTTGTCAATCCTTGAATGTATCTGCCATTATTATTATGTTATTATTTCTGTGAAATTGGCTAATAAGAATTTAACTTAACAATACTATCCTGTTGTCAGATAGATTGGTTTTGAGAAATCAAAAACCTTCGACATGCAGAAACTTTATATATGATTATTTCTATTAAAGATTGTCAATATTTGAGTCTACCTGCCATTATATTATTGGGGTTTTATTTCTAAGAATGTTATAAGAATTAAATGTAACGATGCACAATTGTTTTGCCAGATATTAGTTTTGAAGATTTAATATTTTCTTAGAAGTTTTTTATTATGAATTTTTCAAGATACAAAATTCAAGATTGAATTCAAGATTTCATGGAAGGCTGGTTAAACCGTTTGGTTTTCGACCACTAGGACCCGGGTTCGAACCCGCATTGGACACTTTTTTCTGTTTAAAGAAAAAAAAATGCTCCAATGGCCCCCGATTCTTGCAAAAGTCCAACCCCACCAGCGAGTGCAAGTAACCAAACGGGGCTCTGGTATTAGTAAGTGCAAAGTCGAACTGCTTTTCACATGTGTAGACATGTGGTGCACTTACAGTAAAAGCAGTCGCTAACTACCCACCATGATTATCATGGCCTGTACCACGTGTACTAGGGATAAGCAAAAAAAAAAGATTCAAAATTGACTTCAAGATTCAAGATTTAAGATTGAAATCAAGATTAAATATTGAATTCAAGATGCAAGATTCAAAATTCAAGATGCAATATTCTAGATTGAATTCAAAACTCAAGACGAAAGATTCAAGATTGAATTCAAGTCTCAAGATTCAAGATTGAATTCATGACTCAAGATGCAAGATTCAAGTTTAAATTCAAGATTGAAGATGCAAGATTTAAAATTGAATTCACACAAGATTCAAGATGTAAGTTCAATATTGAAACCAAAATTCGAGTTTCAAAATTCAAGATTCAAGATTCAAGATGCAAAGTACAAAATTCAAGATGCAATATTTAAGATTGAATTTAAGATTCTAAATTGAATTCAAGATGCAAGATTGAAATCAAGATTCAAGATTCAAAATTCAAGATTGAATTGAAGATATGCAAGAATCAAAATTGAATTCATTATTCAAGATTGAATTCAAGATACGAAATGTAAGATTCAAGAAGATTCGAGATCAGTCAATCGGCAAAAAGAGCTGTTACGACGTAAGCCTCTACACGGAAGATGTACGCATTCGGCTTCATGGACTTCCTTGGCGATAGACTTTATAGCTTCCTTCAAATGAACCATAAAAATCTCTTTCATTTTTTATCTCCTTTCTTAGTCACACAAATAACTTTTTATGAAAGGTAAATAATGATAAGATCAGATATTGTTTCATCGGAATAAGGAGAGTAGAAATTTGATTTATGTGTAAAAGTAACATTCTTAATGTTTCCATTTGCTATATATAAATGGTGCGTTATTTCTTTGTATTAATATTACCCTTATTCAGTTTTTATTAGGTTTATGGTCATTTTGAGTTCCATTGCCCACTTCTACAGTCCTCTTATAAGAGATGACGAATGAATTAGCAAAAGAAGCCAGAAGGTTGAGCCAAAAGAATGAACAAATGTAGTTTTGATGTTGATGCTTTGACTCAATACATGATAACTAAACAAAATATAAGTAATGATCAAATATTCGAAATAGATTCTGAGAGAAGAATAACAAAAACAATAGCAAGACTCAGAATGAAACATTATAAAGGAATGACAATATATCCAGATGGCACAAGAACTTATAGGACATACAACAACTGTCCTGGTGTGAAACTAACGCCTACCCACATATTCTCATGCCCAGCAATGGCCGCAAGCTTTGCAGATATTTGACCTGGACTAGAACAGCAGCTTACACACCCAAGATAGAGGATATTGTGACTGCTGTGATAGAGATGTATGGAGACATCTGAGGCTCTTCATTGGACACGACAACAACAGAAAATTGACATGGACCTAGAACAGCAGCTTTACACACCCAAGATAGAGGACATTGCAACTGCTGTGATAGAGATGTACGGAGACATCTGAGGCTCTTCATTGGAGACGACAACAACAGAAAATTGACATGGACCCAGAAAAGCAGCTTTACACACCCAAGATAGAGGACATTGCGACTGCTGTGATAGAGATACACAGAGACATCTGATGCTCTTCATTGAACACAACAATAACAACCTTATTCAGTCATTTGTTACCGACCAAATATTGATTGACACTTTACATAAATCAAAGCCTCATTCTTGAAGAAATATTTTGAAATCCTCTTCCTCATCTTATACATCATTAGCATCAGCTAGGAAAACTATTATCTAATGAGGAAATTTAACCCATAGGTTACAGTAACCGCTATTACGTATAATTCAAGGCCCATGAAGTATTCTTTGGCTTTAACAGCAAGACTTTGTGTTGAAACATACACAAGAAATATTCATTTACACTAACGAGCAAAATTTAAGGAAGTTGTACCTTCTAGCATGTATATCGGGATTCAGACAATAACTCTGAAAGATATTACAGTGACCTTTATTGAAGACACACTCATGGACAAAACTTAAGGAAGTTGTACCTTTTAGCATGTATATCGGGATTCAGACAATAACTCTGAAATATATTATATTACAGTGACCTTTATTGAAGACACACGAGATAACCAAGTATGAACAAAATTGCCTCTGTCTTCATAAAAAAAAAAACAGACAACCAAATATGAAATTTCTTCAAGTTTTGTCTATGTCTATTTCAAGTTAACTAATCCTAAGAATGGTTTGTGTATCTTAACTCCGTCTATAGCCATTGTTTGTTGGTAAGATGGTGTCCAGTTGGATGAATCCATTTACAACAGGTACAACTTTCCTTTCTCCATGAGTGTATTTGAATGATTTTGTATCCTAAAATAAGTTACTATTTATTATTATTATTCTCTTATATCACAAATTAAGAGTATACACACACACACACAAAAGCCTTTATTAGGGACATGCCCTTTACAGATTCTCCCAATTGGGTAAGGTAATAATCATCTTGTGTTATTAACATAGGTAGCGAAATAGAACTGGCTTTACTCTTCATCTCAAAGTCATTCAATTGTTGACTGGTCCTTACATAATGATGATCTAAAAAATTTATAGTAAGCTATTGCCTTTGATTTGTTTTCTGATATTTTTTAAAGCAATTCGTAGGTTGAAATGTTGGTACATTTAATTTGTTGATATAGGGCCTTCCTCTCTGCATCAAGGGCTGTACAATTAAGCAGGTAATGGGGGAGTTCTTCAGTAATTTCCTTGTCACACAGTGTACATATTAGGTTTTTGGCCTCAAACGTCAGAACGTGGTTCACAAAATCAGAGTAAACTTCAGGATTGTTTTTGAACAAGAAACGCCTGTCGTTCAATCATGCGGACATTCCTGTATTTGACAATGTTCCATCCATTGAGGTGAACCTACTAAAACCTGACATACACTGACCCAACTGTCTCCAGGTTTTTTCCTGTACCAACAAACTGTCTCCAATATTTGCTTGTACCAGCAAAGTGTCTCCAAAATTTGCTTGTACCAAGAGTCTCCAAGATTTGCTTGTACCAACAAACTGTCTCCAAGATTTGCTTGTACCAGAAAACTGTCTCCAAGATTTGCTTGTACCAGCAAACTGTCTCCATGATTTACTTGTACCCGCAAACTGTCTCCAAGATTAACTTGTACCAGCAAAATGTCTCCAAGATTTACTTGTACCAGCAAACTGTCTCCAAGATTCACTTGTACCAGCAAAGTGTCTCCAAGATTTATTTGTACCAGCAAAATGCCTCCAAGATTTGCTTGGAATGTAGTTGTATATTGAATGTAGATTGAATACTTTTGTCTGATGATAGTAACAACGCTGTTACCTGTACGCCACACACTATTTATTTATTTAGATTTTATATTATTAGTGTTTTGAATCTAATAATCCAAATTGTATCTAACCATAAACTATGAGAAATGGTCTGGCATCCAACTTGTGATATTAGATACTACCAGATAAATTTTGCAACGAAAAATATTCCTTATTTCCCCTTGCTGCAACGTGTTTCTCAACTTCAAATGGTCATCAAAACAATATCGTATGTCATTTTCTGATGACATGTATTTGAAATTTATATGTTAAGTTTGTAATTATTCTTATTTTTTAATTCATAGAAGCATTTTTCTGGCAGACATATTCAATTTTTATCATCGTCAGTTTTTTTATTATTATTGTTTATTTTTATTTGTTAGTTATCAAATTATTTGCAATTGTAGTTTCTTTTTAGTTTTGTTGTGTTCCTTTTTAAGCAATAAAATATATATAACTAAGGTGTAATATTCAATTCAAACATATGGAACGAACATCGATTCATTTTTAAAACAAAGCAAAATCATAAGCTTATACAACTTTCACTTTTTCATACAACATGTCTAGCATTCGAAACTTCGTCCTGGAAAACAACTAAAAGAATAAACATGTATTAATGAAATATACTTACAATGAATATCATAATCTTAATCTGTGAAAAAAACTTTGATTTCCATCATTCCTAATGACCCATACATTTACAAACTGAGAAAAGCCAACAGAAAATAAAAAATATTTCACACTTTACGAATATTTGAATAATAAGTTTATTTCCAACCGTTTTGCTATTGTTGGGATCATGTTTGATGGGTATATTTTATTCCACTATTTTTTAAATTATTATTATTTTTAATATTATAAATATATTAAATGTGAGGATTATATTATGGATTGATATGTAGTTTTAAATAATATATTTTCATATTATTATATTGTTACATATAATTTACCACATACAATACTGCACTACCTCACATCACTTTAAACATTAGCTTGAGGACAGACTATACTCATGGACAAAACTTAAGGAAGTTGTATCTTTTAGCATGTATATCGGGATTCAGACAATAACTCTGAAAGATACACTCATAGACAAAACTTAAGGAAGCTGTACCTTTTAGCATGTATATCTGGATTCAGAAATAACTCTGAAAGATACACTCATGGACAAAATTTAAGGAAGTTGTTCCTTTTATCATCTATATCGGGATTCAGACAATAACTCTGAAAGATATTACAATGACCTTTATTGAAGAAATGAGATAACCAAGTGTGATCAAAATTGTCTTTGTCTTATTTAAAAAAAAAGCAGACAACAGCAATAACAAAGACTTTCTACTTCCTTAAGTTTTGCCCATGAGTATACTTTGACAGACAGAAGTCCTTTGAACCACAATACATTCGAGGAAATAAACAGAAGGATAATCTAAGAAAAGAATTCTGTCTCTAAGTCTTACCTGTATCAGAAAACTTTCTCCAAGATTTGCTTGTACCAACAAACTGTCTCCAAGATTTGCTTGTACCAGCAAAGTGTCTCCAAGATATGCTTGTACCAACAAACTGTCTCCAAGATTTACTTGTACCAGCAAACTGTCTCCAAGATTTGCTTGTACCAACAAACTGTCTCCAAGATATGCTTGTACCAACAAACTGTCTCCAAGATTTACTTGTACCAGCAAACTGTCTCCAAGATTTGCTTGTACCAACAAACTGTCTCCAAGATTTACTTGTACCAGCAAACTGTCTCCAAGATTTACTTGTACCAGCAAACTGTCTCCAAGATTTGCTTGTACCAGCAAACTGTCTCCAAGATTTGCTTGTACCAACAAACTGTCTCCAAGATAAGCTTGTACCAACAAACTGTCTCCAAGATTTACTTGTACCAACAAACTGTCTCCAAGATTTACTTGTACCAGCAAACTGTCTCCAAGATTTACTTGTACTAGCAAACTGTCTCCAAGATTTGCTTGTACCAACAAACTGTCTCCAAGATTTGCTTGTACCAACAAACTGTCTCCAAGATTTACTTGTACCAGCAAACTGTCTCCAAGATTTGCTTGTACCAGCAAACTGTCTCCAAGATTTACTTGTACCAGCAAATTGTATCCAAGATTTGCTTGTACCAACAAACTGTCTCCAAGATTTACTTGTACCAGCAAACTGTCTCCAAGATTTGCTTGTACCAGCAAACTGTCTCCAAGATTTACTTGTACCAACAAACTGTCTCCAAGATTTACTTGTACCAACAAACTGTCTCCAAGATTTGCTTCTACCAGCAAACTGTCGCCAAATGCCGCCTAGCCAACAACAGCTGTCATAGAGACCTGTTGCCGGAAAAAAAACGCTTGTTAAATAAATGCAATGACGTCTATCGTTCATTAATATTGGAATTTCTTCCTCCACAATTAACTTATTTATAACACACCGTTGTTTGAAATCTAATGATTTTTTCCTTTTTATTGCCATTAAAATTTGATAGTCCCTATTACATCACACCACTTTATCTCTTTCTCTCTCTTTTTTCCTTACCCAACTTCACACACTTTGAATATTAGGATGTAAATATGCAAATATGTTACGAGAACCTAGGGTAAACTCAGCTATGCAAATAATGAGTAAAATATGTATTTTCTATGATGTATATTCTACCGAATTTCGCATCAGTGTTTTGCGAAACGATTACCAGATTTTTCTTTACACATGGATTTACCGCGGATTCACCGCAAACAAATAATGTTCAACAACAAATCGCAGTAGGTACTGGGAGCAAAGAGGACGCTACATGTTGAAATTACGTAACTATTGACATAAGCAACTCCCCTATTGAGAAATTTGATAGGCTGTATTTACTGGAATGACGTCATAGCGTGTAAACATGGCCAGTTGGTGAATCATAAAACTCGCAGTTTATCCATATTACAAGATAGGTTTATGATCGCTTGACACATGTTCAACCACAATAGTTGTGACGTCATAGCGTGTAAACATGGCCAGTTGGTGATTCATAAAACTCGCAGTTTATCCATATTAAAAGATAAGTTTATGATAGCTTGACACATTTTCAAGTACAATAGCTGTGACGTCATAGCGTGTAAACATGGCCAGTTGGTGAATCATAAAACTCGCAGTTTATCCATATTAGAAGATAGGTTTATGATAGCTTGACACATGTTCAAGTACAATAGCTGTGACGTCATAGCGTGTAAACATGGCCAGTTGGTGAATCATAAAACTCGCAGTTTATCCCTATTACAAGATAAGTTTATGATAGATTGACACATGTTCAACCACACTAGCTGTAATAAAGACAAGATGTTTGGTATTAAAATATCAGTTTTCTTTTACTTATCCTTATTATTTTATTAGTCTATATTAGACAACGCCATCAATAGGACCTTCCTCTGTTAACGAGTCACAACACCAGCTTCAGCAAATTGAGGAAAGCGCACGCCACAAGAACATTGTGTTGGGGCAATGGCCCTCTTTAATACAGGATTGGCTTTATTTAATGTCCTACACAGGCGACCAAACGAAATCTTTAATATCCTGGAGGACGTGCTCATAAAGAAGTTCAAGAACTGTTCTTGGTTCTCTGTACAGGGATCCTTTGTCCTTTCCAATACAATTTAGTATATGTTGGGGAGTGGCCTCTTCGGTTTTGCACCTAGTGCACATGGGGGAAGCTTATGTCTCCCTCAAGAGTATCAGTGAATATATAAAGCATATAAAAATTCAGTGAATATTTAAAGTAAATTTTATTAGAGCAATATGCAAAATAGATCTGATGGGCTTCGAATACAGCCGCGCGAAAGGTCTACACCAATACCTCGCTTTGCGTCGTTTCGTTTTGCGTTTTTTTCGAAGTTGCGTCGCTGCTTAATTTTTACTGATTTTCACTGTGCGTCCTTAAATTTTCGAAGTTGCGTTGTTTTGGATTCGAGTCTATTTTTTTTTCCTAAAATACGGCAACACATTTGTTTTTGATTGCGCCTTCACATATTTTCACTTTGCGTCGTTTCAATTTGCGTCGTGTTTTTTTGGAACGTAACACCGACGCAAAGCGAGGTATGGGTGTGTATGCAAATAAATATATATTTTAAATATATATATTTGAATGACATGCCTATAGAAGAGTTCATAAACTTGATAATTTGAATAAATTAGAAAAAAAAAACTTTTGTTGAGTAGTTGATTAAAGTAATTGTTAATCATAAAACTGTTTAAATGTGTGGTTTATTCAATTTCTTCTTCATACAAAACTTTGTTCTGTTGTGTTAGGGATGTTAAGATATCCTGTGACTTCGTAGCACCATTCTTAGACATGCTGATAGTGGTTTAAAGTAGCTGTAAGCTTTTTAAATATTCGAATCAAGTGTAAAGTATAGTGCATGTCACCGATTTAACTGACCGATGTGTTTTTTATTTATTTATTTATTTCGTCTCAATTTACAGGTGTTACATTCGAGCACAGCTCGCGAGTCACCTTGTCCTGGCTATTTGCACATGGCGAGTTGGTGGATTGATTCAGTGATTTATTTGATTTAATTAATTGATTTAGTGATTTATTTGATATAGTGATTTATTTAATTTATGATTTAGAGCACAATACTAATGATTAGATTTGACTTTCAACTGGGCTAGCGTATGTTCTACCACCGGGATCGGGTGTATTTCCCTTAGAATATTTTGATTGAGTATCGAGAGATCGACACATATTCTTAATTTTCCCGAAGGTTTTGCAACGAGAACCATGGGCGAACACCATTCAGAAGAACCCTCAACTTTTTCAATTACGCCATTTGATGTCATTCTCTCTAGAGGTGGTCCCCCCTAGGCCTTGCATGAGGGCAGCTTTTGGGCGATGAGCTCTTGACTAAGTGTCAGGGCCGGGTCGTCGGAATCGGGGATTGATATCTCCTTTATTTCGTAGAATATCTTGTATGGTTGGATTATTTGAATTTTGCATTTGAAGGTATAATTTCTTAACGGGGAGTTGGGGAAAGTTTGGGGAAGATGATGAACGATGTGTTTATTTTTAAAGAAAGTAATAGTACCAGTAATTAAATGAGAAATTTTACCAGAGCATAGTTTAAATAGTTACTGCTATCAAGTGTGTAAACAAGAAAGCAGATAAGAAAAAGATAGTTTGTTACAATATACAAAATAGATGCTACAATTAACAGAATGGAAGAAAGATGATGATGTTTATTGATATGCTTTTAATTATATCTTTTTTAAAAAGTGGGTTTTTCCACTTTTAATTTTCTAAGAATAATTATGTGTTTCTCAGAATACTATCTTCTTCTTATCTGCTATCTCTTGTTTACACACTTGATAACAGTAACTATTTTATTAATTTTTTTTTTGCTTATCCCTAGTACACATGGTACAAGCCATGATAAACATGGTGGGTAGAAGTAGGCGACTGCTTTTACTGTAAGTGCACCACATGTCTACACATGTGAAAAGTAGTTCGACTTTGCATTTACAAATGTTCCAGAGCCCCGTTTGGTTACTTGCACCTACTGGTGGGGTTGGACTTTTGCAAGATTCGGGGGCCATTGGAGCATTTTTTTAATCAGAAAAAAAAAGTGCCCAATGCGGGAATCGAACTCGGGTCGTAGCGGTCGAAAACAAACAGTTTAGACTATCCTTCCACTGACCCCCTGTAACCATATAGTACCAGTAATAAGCACAATGTTATTATTATTATTAATAATCGAAGACACTTATCATTAATAAAATAATATTTAATCTTTAATATATTTTGACATGAAGATTATTACAAGTATCAATATTTCAGACGATAAATCCCAATGCTATATAAAATTAAAAACGGGAAGATTTAGGGAGAAGGTTTCTAGTGTCAGGAGATGTAATCAAGGAAACGTAGGTTTAAAAAGAAAAAATGTTTTTCAATGTTAATGATAATTCTTTATGGTAATTCAAATAGCTGCGTGTCATATATTGAGTAATTACTTTTTAATAGAGCAAGAGTCATTTGACAATTATGACATCGGTTACGTCCAACCGGTACTTCCAACATTAAAACTTCCCCTTTCTCTCGATCTGTGTCCCCAACAACCTGACCTGTATCCCTAACCATCTGACCTGTATCCCCAACTACCTGACCTGTATCCCTAACTACCTGACCTGTATCCCCAACTACCTGACCTGTATCCCTAACTACCTGACCTGTATCCCTAACCATCATACCTGTATCCCTAACCAACATACCTGTATCCCTAACTACCTGACCTGTATCCCTAACCATCATACCTGTATCCCTAACTACCTGACCTGTATCCCTAACTACCTGACCTGTATCTCTAATTACCTGACCTGTATCCCCAACTATATGACCTGTATCCCTAACTACCTGACCTGTATCCCCAACTACCTGACCTGTATTCCTAACTACCTGACTTGTATCCCCAACTACCTGACCTGTATCCCTAACTACCTGACCTGTATCCCTAACTACCTGACCTGTATCCCAAACTACCTGACCTGTATCCCCAACTACCTGACCTATATCCCTAACCATCTGACCTGTATCCCTAACTACCTAACCTGTATCCCCAATCCCCTTACCTGTATTCTCAACTACCTGACCATTACATGCAATCAAGAACCTTCCTATCTATACCACAAACATGTAGGTACAGTATCCTTATCTTTTCAGAATATCAAATACCTTCTAATTATAAAACATATCAGTGGCATAAGCAAAGCAGAAATATATACAATTTTAATTAGACGAAAAACATGGTGAAGGAAGACGAGTTTCTTTTTTTGATGCATAGGTGCAAGCTTTCGGGTAAAACCCCTTCAACAATGCTCGCCTGTTGAAGGGTTTTTACCCGAAAGCTTGCACCAATGCATCAATAAAAGAAACTCGTCTTCCTTCACCATGTTTTTCGTCTAATTTCAATTCAGGAAGAATTCTTTATCTATATATACAATTTTAGTATGATACCTGTTTTCTATATAAACAGGTAAGCCATAAATCCGTAAATTATAAGTCTAAAACGTCAAACATGCTCTAATATATTCACTAATACAATAAAATAATCCTTTGAATCAATATTAAGTAAAAATATTTCAGGCTTCCAGGGAAAGGTATCTTTTCAAAAACCTTTTTAATCTCTAGCTTTCAGGTACGAACGTCTTTCTACAGTAGAAAACATGTCGGATATATTGTTTATTTTGTTTATAATTTCTCATTATATATATGTGTGGCAATATAGTGATAATAATGTGGTGGGGAAAGAGGAATAATCACACCACGATTTGGTAGAGGAATTTGGAAGGCAACCAGAGAGAGATGGAGATGGCGGGCCCGGCTGTCCTCCGGGCGGCCGTTTGTGTCGAATACAATCACCCAACTGTCCTAATTAGTCCTGAGGTTCCAAGAAAAGGGCCTCTTGGAATATCGCTAGTGTCTCAAATGACCGTACTTTAGCTGCCTTCTCTCTCTGGGTTGACTGTAGGTTTGCTTTATTATTCCTGGAAGAGCATATATTATGACATATGTATATTATAATTTATTTCAAAGATCATAGTCTTTTGTGATTTAAATATTTATTTTTGACTCGTGTTTTAGATGTTGTACAAAAATTTTAAATATCGCGTGAGAACGCCCTTGGAACTTTAGAAAGATTTTTAACGCCTTGCTAAATGTTTAATTTTTGTTTGCTCCTGACGAGGACAAAAGATTTTTGTCGAAACGTCGAGGTAATGAAAAGATTTACTGGCCGACGTTTCTTTATTTTCAAGAAAGAAGTAGAAAATATGGTATAATGATTATACCATGTTCTCTCTTGGAGAAGGACGTTTGTACCTGAAAGCTAGAGATTAAAATGTTTTTTGAATTTATACTTTTCCCTTGAGACCTGATATTTTTTTTACTTATTATTCCTTTATTATATTCTGTAACACTCTCTATCTCTCTCTCTCTTTTTGGACAACGCCTTGCCATCATGGCATCTGCCAAGACCCTCATCTACAAATACTTCCTGGTCCTGTAGTTGCGGGGGGTCCAAGAAGACCCTCTGGTGGTCTGGAGGAGGACCCTATCAAGATGGTGGAGCCTTCCACACTCATAAATCATTGTAAATATTCCCATTATTCTTCATTAATTTTGTTAAACATAATTGACATGATGTCAATAAAGGGTGTTTCAATCTCAAATCTCTCTCTCTCTCTCTTGATCTATTTATATCTATTTTGAAGATTTGGCAATCCATAATTAAAATTATATTTTAAAAAGATGCATATATTGGATTTCTAATTATTATATTGTTCCAATATTTATAGGGGCAATTCGCCTCTCTTTATTGAGGATGTTTGTGTTTTTCACTAAAACATGCAGGCACGCGTACACCATTCTCGTTCTACAAGGCCAATGAAAGAATTGTATCTTTGATTTAATTATTGTATTCAGTATATATACAGCAAATAATTATATTTATAATTTTATAAATATTGGAACAATAAAATAATTAGAAATCCAATATATGCATATTTTTAAAATATAATTTATATCTATATTTATCATTTTATAATCTTATTTATTAGTATTTATTCAATTTTGTAATTAACCATATATATTCTTATATGGACATTGAAATAAAGTAGTTTCAATCTCTCTCTAGAATTTAGAACGTATGCTATGCTAAACCTCGCTATTTTCCGACCTTCTCTCGCCATGGAAACGGCTAATTAGAGACAATGATTCACTGAGGAAATCTTGTGCGACATAAGTTATTGACATGTTGACATCTGGTTGCAACTTTCCTCTTTCGCTGTGGAATTCCTCCAACGTCATCTAGATGGGGTCGTTCTCTCTTCTTCTTTCTTATCTCTCAAGTAGAATGCGTCTACATTTGTCATTAAGACTGGAAGCACTACTCAGTAGCAGGTCGACTTAGCTCCAATATGAAATGGCCGCCTAACATGAGGAACAGATGCTATGTACAGCCGCTCCTAACATGGACTATAAATGTTTCTCAGTTCTCTAGGTCACTCTGGTTATTTTTGAATATGTATGTGGTTTTTCTAGGGTATGTCCTTGTTCTTTTGCTTAAATATAAGTTGATGGGGGAGGTACACTCATGGACAAAACTTGAGGAAGTTGTACCTTTTAGCATATATATCGGGATTCGGACAATAACTCTGAAAGGTACACTCATGGACAAAACTTAAACGAAGTTGTACCTTTTAGCATGTATATCGGGATTTAGACAATAACTATGAAAGATACACTCGTGGACAAAATTTAAGGTAGTTGTACCTTTTAGCATGTATATCGGTTTCAGACAATACCTCTGAAAGATACACTCATGGACAAAACTTAAAGTAAGTTGTACCTTTTAGCATGTATATCGAGATTCAGACAATAACTCTGAAAGATGCACTCATGGACAAAACTTAAGAAAGTTGTACCATTTAGCATGTATATCGGGATTCAGACAATAACTCTGAAAGATACACTCATAAACAAAACTTGAGGAAGTTGTACCTTTTAGCATGTATATCGGGATTCAGACAATAACTCTGAAAGATACACTCATAAACAAAACTTGAGGAAGTTGTACCTTTTAGCATGTATATCGGGATTCAGACAATAACTCTGAAAGATATTATAGTAATCTTTATTGAAGACACGAGATAACCAAGTGTGAACAAAATTGCCTCTGTCTCTTTCAAAATATGAAACTATCTTGAGTTTTGTCCATGAGTGTACAAGTAATAGTGCAAGTATCTTGTATGTCCCCCAGGTGATACTGGTTCTTCTAGAATAGAAATGGAAAGTGGGGGTATGTCCCTCGGTGCCTCTGGGGTTCTTGTACCAGAAACATTGGTTGGAGACAATATTCAAGATACCTTATAACATGTCGGAGAAGATAAAGAATGTCTTTAATAAATTATTGAGTTACTGTAAAAATCAAAGTCTATGTTAGTATCATCGTTTCTTTTTTGCTCTAAATTCAAAATATTTTCTCTCTTGAATTAACTTCAATTGTAATATCTTAAATATATGTATGTTGTGATATAATGTATCCTGTAGGATGACTGTAGTGTGGTTGGTTAGATTCAGTCGTTGTGGCCTCAATGTTCAGAGAGGTTTCAGACGTGAATGCTGTAGCGGCTCCCAAATATTAACTTTTCATATTTTCATTGTAAGTTTTAATTTGTTTAATAACTATTTAATTCAAATATCAAATTAAAATATTCATCCTATATAATGCTCATAAAATATACTTTAATAAAATTATATGAATTAACATTAATATCATATTATTTGTTGTCATAATCTATATATATAAAATTGAATGTCTGTCTGTTTGTCTGTACTCTATAGATTCAAAAACCATACATCCAATCGCCGTGAAATTTTGGGATATTATTAGGTATATCACCGGGAAGGTTTTGAAATATAATTTCCTGAATATCTTGAATATCCTTAGAGTTATTTGCAGATTTGTAGATTTAACTCGCAAGCAGCGCCCCCATTGTGACGATGTTAACAAGTTTTCTTATCACTAAGTTTGTTATCTTAAATATTATTTATCAAAAGTAAGATTATCTCAGGATGACACGGCAATGTGACACGGGAAAAAATGTTCACTAGATAAAACTATGATTTTCTAATGTAGAAAATTAGGAAAGACAAAATTAAGGATGATACGGCACACAGGGACCGGGAAAAAATGTTCACTTTATCGAGAGATTCAAAATTACGAGTTTCAAATTATCAAAATATATGGTTTTTTTTTAAATAAATTTTTAGAGAATTGTTTTAACAAATGTTCGCTAGACAAACCTTTACTCGGGTAAAACCTCGGGCGAAGCCGGGTACGTCCGCTAGTAATATAATAAAATAATTATACATCATTCTAAATATAAATCATAAATCATATAAAATGTAAATATTTATCTATATATAATTTATCAAACACATATATCTAACATTTTATAATCTAGAAATGATATTTGACCACACACACAGACATAAAAAAGAACTTCAACATGTAGTATACAACAATACTTCTGATAATTTATATTAAATAAATGTAATTAAAAGTTGATTTTACAATAAATAATTTGTTGTCCGATTCCGCCTAGAATTCCATGGCGCCCACTATGCATTACACAAAAGAACGAGACATGTTGGATGTCACCATAGAGATGACGAGAGAGTGCAGCCGACACCGGTCAAGGCAGATCTGTCCAGTGGGGTCTGTCAAACATCGTGTCTCCAGAGGGACTGCCCTATGTTTGAGCAAGAAGGGGCACACCTGATATCCCGACATATTTTTCGGACTTTTTTCCTGTCTGGCGCCGGCTGTCACTCAATCGAATTTTATTATGTCGTTTTGGTAATACATGATGGCCAAACTGACATGTTGAATTTTTATAATATGATGCACTAGTGCGCCATCTGTTATCAAAATTCGAAACTATTTTAAAGGCGTATGATTCTTTTTGAAATTAAAAAATTTCTACTGCCATTACTGCAATGGAAAAATTATGTCTATAGTTCTTCTAAAAATACCCATTCCAAGAGTCTATCAACAGTATCACTATAAATGCATTTTATTTTTATTTCTGTGCACACCTATCCCCCGATTTACACTGGCAAAACCGCTGGGAGGGTTCACCACTGATGAGCCAGGCCCTCTCATTAATTTTTCCATTGCAGTAAGAGGGCAGTTGAAATTGTTTAATTTCAAAAATAATTGTACGCTTTTAAAATAGTTTCGAATTTTGATGTTGAATTTTGTTTTTACAGTTTTATTTATTACACTATAGCTATATTACATATGGGAAAATAAGTGTACACCTATCCCCCGATTTACACGGTACTTTTTTTACACGTTTTCGCTTTTACACGGTTTTCCAAATAAGTTTTTTTTTTTTTGTTTTTATCGCACTATACTAAATGCTACTGTGAGTGAACACATGCACTGTGTACACATCTCACGAGTAATCCCGAGCTTATGTGCTGACTACATATTTTAACCTGTCAATGCATTTTATTTTTATTTCTGTGTACACCTATCCCCCGATTTACACGTTTTTCTCAGGAACGTATCTACCGTGTAAATCGGGGGATAGGTGTATATTGTAATATATTACAACATGTATATATCTCAATATTTCTCAATCAGTAGAAATAACTTAATCCTACTATTTACTCCATGTCCTAAAAAAACCATAACGTTTTTTTTTTTTTTTTTATTAGCAATCAAAGATTCTACCAACGACTTGCAGGAGAAATGGACGGTTTAGAAGGAAATCTACTGAATAATAAGCGGCAAAGTAAATTACAAAGGCAAAAAGATAACAATAAATATTACAAATGCGTAATACATTCACAATAATAGCGTTTAAATACAATTACGTCGATGTCAAGTTTGTCTCTAATTCCCCCAGATAGAGGACAAAGAGTGGGTAATTTACAGACGACGTTCAATTAAAAGAACACGGAATTGCTAGAAGGAAAGCTTACCTTAAAGATAAATGAGGAAATTTTTGTTTCCTTGTAAACCCATGATTAGTTATTTATTTCAAATTTCCCAGATTATATATTACTATGTTTATAATTAACACAAAATCTTCGTTAAAAACTTTCATATGGAAGTAATTTTGTCCCTTTCTTGAGTATCTCTTCAGGCGTTTATTATTACTAGACGTTATTGAAAAGGCAAGCTTTTTTTTATTGTTATTATCCCTATTACACGTGCTACAAGCCATAATAATAATGGTAGGTAGAAGTAGGTGACTGCTTTTACTGTAAGTACACCACATGTCTACACATGTGAAAAGCAGTTTGACTTTTGCACTTACAAATATGCCAGAGCCTTATTTGGTTATTTGCACTCGCTGGTGAAGTTGGAATTTTTCAAGAATTGTGGACCATTAGAGCATTTTTTTTTTAATTAGAAAAAGTTCCCAATGCGGGATTCGATTCCGGGTCGTAGCGGTCGAAAACCAACGGTTTAGACAATCCTTCCACCGACCCCCTAGAGGCATACGTAACGGTATGGAATATATATATTTTTATTTGAGTAACCTATCTATGGGATGATCTTTATACACATACAGCTTTATTAAGACCATTGGTCTTATACATATTCACCGCAGAAGCATATATGGAGTTCCTATACTCCAGGCAACACAGAACCCAACAACATGATCATCTTTGTAAAACGACATTTGAAAACTATCCCGCAAATGTTTCTTTTCAACGAAAAATCAAAATTTATTTCAAGGAGAAATAACGATTATTTCTAACCTTTGGGATGAGGTATGAAAGGGTGAATTGTGAAGAGTAATGATAAACGGAAAAATAAAAGTGTCCAGGAATGGGAATCGAACCCACAGTGTTCACTTTCCGGGCAGATGCCATTTCCACTAGGCTACAGACAACCCAGACAGAGACTGGAGGGTAAATTCCGGTCACTACCAGCGACATTCCAAGGTGCGACCACTGGGGTCCGTTAGTTAACACCTAGGAACTTTTAAGACAGTTGGGGATTGTGTGCGACACGAACGGCGCCCGGCTATGCCAGTCCCGTCTCTCCCTCTCTCTGGTTGTCTAGGTCCCTCTTTCAACTTGTGATGTGATTATTTCTATCCCCACCTCTTATTAACACATATATATATTCTATACTTATATACATTTGTGTATATATATTTGAAATTTTAGACACAGAGTTTCTTTATTTCGTCTTAGAGCGCTATGTCCCCCTAGGGACAAATTTTGAAAGAAAAGAAAGAAAGATATTTTAAATATGTACAGAATTAGTATGCAGGTTAGTTAGAAGAAGATGAAAAAATATATATCAACACGATTGATATATGTACAAAGGGTTGGTACGCAAATTTAGTTAAATGAAATCAAATTGTAAAATATTGTGTTTATTCGAGGAAAAGCAATTTACAGATTTTAAAAAAAATTAAGGAATATTTTATAATGAAAATATGCTAGATATTAGAGAACAGAGTGTGTTTTGTAAATATTTTATATATCGTCGCATAAAGGCATCGCGTGATTAATCAAAACATTTTGAAAATAAGGAAAGACGAAGTTAAACGTATAGCCTATCGAAATATTAGCATTTTGTAATAAATAACATGTTTTATTTCTTATTCAAATAATATCTTTTAATTAATAGGAAGAATATAAAATAAAACTTTTTTAAAGAGGATTATAATAAAATAAATAAAACTACCAGGGCAAAGTTTCTTGTTCAACTTTTTATTTTCAAACTTTCGGACTTGTCAGTCCTTCAACAGGAGTATAGTGTTAATAAATTAATGATAAATACTATATATATACACATTATTATTTACATATTTTAAATACTTATGCTATTGAAAGAAATATATTACATTATTTGTATATTATAAAGTAAATAAAGCTTCCAAGGTTAAGTTTCTTGTTCAAATTTTTATTTTCAAGTTTTTGGACTTGTGTCAGTCCTTCAACAATAGTATCACAATAATAAATTGATGATATATACTATTTTTATACAAATTAATTTTTACATATTTAATTATTAATGATATTGAAATGGGGAGAAAGTATATATTATTTTTATGTGTGTGAAAAACAATTTTTTTAAATATATGTGCATAGTGGATGATACGTTCTGGTTGAGCGATATCTTGAGACTTCAAAGAGGATTATTTGAGTATTTAGGGGGCTATGAATGATGATAAAAACAAGTCTAACTTACCTCTGTACTTCATCTAAAGAGAATGGTAGAATAACGTATCCTAGCTTGAACGCGCCTACTGCGTGACTCTGAATACAAAGCGCCGTTCCATCGATTCAAATCCCTACGTCACCACAGCCATACTGGAGTCACGTGGGAATTGGATCAATGCTGTGACGCTAGATTGACTTGTTGTCTGGTGGATCCATCAGAGGACTCCTCAATCAAAAGTAAAAGGTGGAACAGTCCGAAGACAAAACGGTCCACCCAACTTTGTGGAACATTCTCAAAACGAATGGCTAGGAAGCTCCGTTTCGTATACGTGCAGTGGCTAAAGTGAGAGAATATTTTTTTACGAGCTACTAACCAGAGTGTATGTTTTTCAAGGCCAACATGGCTAAATTGACACAATATTAATACACGATAGACAGAATCCACAGACAAAACTTTATTAAGGCCACCGGTCTTATACAGATTCAACGCAGGAAGGAAGCATAGATAGAGCACCTATACTCCAGGTAGTACAGAACCCAACCACAGCCTCCAGGTCCGACACATGTCCAGTGGCCACACCGTGCATACATCATGGTTAGCGTATCACTGAAAAGACGAGTGTGGAATCAGCAGCGTTCTAATCTTCACTTTCCTCATCCAAATGGACCACGACATTCGGCGAATCCATTAATCTCCTCCGAACGGTGACTGCGGTCTTGTAGAATTTATATAAACCAAAGAGAAGACGTTGATAAAACATCATTGCTTTCATCCAGTCATTAAATTGTTGACTATCGGATTGCGACAAGGATAAGTCACCCAACAATTAGTTTATCCTAGCAAAAAAAGCAACCAAATATTATAAGATAGACAGAATCCTTAAACAAACAGCATTCATATAAACATATACCATATATGCATATTGTTGATATGTAGTCACACACACAATGGCGTGTTAGTAATATATTCTATTCCATTAGTCCTTCCGGAAAACGACTTCTAACATATCCAACCCTAAATTGTGACTACAGTAATAAAGTTAGAATCAACAAACCAATATCATTGCACACTAAACCCTTCATGGACCCAGGACAGCAGCTTTACACACCCAAGATAGTGGACATTGCGACTGCTATGATAGATATGCATGGAGACACCTGAGGCTCTTCATTGGACACAACAACAACAGAAATTTGACATGGACCCAGAACAGCAGCTTTACACACCCAAGATAGAGGACATTGCTGCTGCTGTGATAGAGATGTATGGAGACATCTGAGGCTCTTCATTGGACACAACAACAACAGAAATTTGACATGGACCCAGAACAGCAGCTTTACACACCCAAGATAGAGGACATTGCTGCTGCTGTGATAGAGATGTATGGAGACATCTGAGGCTCTTCATTGGATACAACAACAACAGAAAATTGACATAGACCCAGAGCAGCAGCTTTACACATCCAAGATAGTGGACATTGCTGCTGCTGTGATAGAGATGCATGGAGACATCTGAGGCTCTTTATTGGACACAACAACAACAGAAAATTGACATGTACCAAGAGAAGCAGCTTTACACACTCAAGATAGTGGACATTGCTGCTGCAGTGATAGAGATGTATGGAGACATCTGAGGCTCTTCATTGGACACGACAACAACAGAAAATTGACATGGACCCAGAGCAGCAGCTTTACACACCCAAGATAGAGGACATTGCGACTGCTGTGATAAAGATGCATGTAGACATCTGAGTCTCTTCATTGGACACGACAACAACAGAAAATTGACATGGACCCAGAGCAGCAGCTTTACACACCCAAGATATTGAACAATGCTGTTGCTGTGATAGAGATGTATGGAGACATCTGAGGCTCTTCATTGGACACGACAACAACAGAAAATTGACATGGACCCAGAGAAGCAGCTTTACACATCCAAGATAGAGGATATTGTGACTGCTGTGATAGAGATGTATGGAGACATCTGAGGCTCTTCATTGGACACTACAACAACTAAACCCTTCATTTCACAAATATTGTAGAAATTACACTCAAGTATTCATATGAAATCACAGGTGATAAACTTACAAGGATGGTAAAATTCAGTATAAAAGTCGTAAATTTCGAAACCAAACATTAAATGCGCTTTGTTCAGGGAGGTAGCACACAGTCACAAAAAGGTCCATGTTGTAAGACAGTGTACTTACACAGCAATTCTTCCTCTATTAACAAGCGGTTTCATACCATAGTGTAATTTTATCATCCTTCTTCTACATACAAATCTAAGTCTGTACATGAACTGGCCCTCTATTGGTATTCAACACCAGTAATACATCTCGTTATAGAAAAACAATGGTAAAGATAATTATAGAACGAATACTAACAATCCTAAAGGACATACTAAGAAGAACTATGTGACAAAATAGTACAAATGTAATATTGTACCGGGATAAGGTGCATAAATTAAGAAAAAGGCATCTCCTTATCGTGCAACTGAAAGTTGCTGATGGCTTGCGCCATCTATCGGAATAAATATCAACTATTCTCGTTGATCGTTGAGCCAACAGCCCGAAACGCGTCCGTGGTTAGCTTTTCTTTGCCAACAGCCCGAAACGCGTCCATGGTTAGCTTTTCTTAAATAATCAAGAAAAGCTAACCAATTCTGGAATAATTAAAAATCAACGAGAATAGTTGATATTTATTCCGATAGATGGCGCAAGCCATCAGCAACTTTCAGTTGCACGATAAGGAGATGCCTTTTTCTTAATAAGAAGAACTAGTTCCAAGAACTTCGCCGTTGAGGAAAGTTTGGCCAACTAACACGGTAAAACCTATTCCACAATACGTGACGTATCACACTGAGGCTATACGATTGATCTACAGCAGGCGTATTTACCTGAAGCTTTTTTGTAGCCAATAAAACACAATGGACAACTGATTTATAACATGTCCTAATCATAAAGATATCAAAAATAAATTATTGGCAATTATTATTTTGCAATAATACATATTTAAAGTCGGTACGTAATTGTAAGATGTATAATTTATATGTTTGTGAAGAAGAGAAACGAGAATTTTTATATCAATCTCTCTTATCAACTTGTGATCTATGCAAAACGACATTTGAAAATTATTCCGTATGCGTTTCTTTTGAACGAAAAATCTAAATTTATTTTAAGGAGAAATAACGATTATTTCTAACCTTAGGGATGAGGTATGAAAGGATGAATTGTGAAGAGTAATGATAAACGGAAAAATAAAAGCGTCCAAGGATGGGAATATCATTACTCTTCACAATTCATCCTTTCATACTTCATCCCTAAGGTTAGAAATAATCGTTATTTCTCCTTAAAATAAATTTCGATTTTTCGTTCAAAAGAAACACATAGGGAATAATTTTCAAATGCCGTTTTACAATCATAAGCCACATTATATTGTATTGTGACCTATGTAATAGCAGAAAACAATATAAAGCCATGTATGTTATATTTGGTTGCTTTTTCTTCGAGAAACAGAGAAAATAACTCTTGGGTGACTTATCCTTGTCTCAATCTGATAATCAGCAAATATATAACTGGATGAATACAATGATGTTTGATCAAGGTCTTCTCTTTGGTTTATATAAATTCTACAAGGCCGCAGTCACCGTTCGGAGGAGATTAATAGAATCGCCGAATGTCGTGGTCCATTTGGATGAGGAAAGCAAAGACTAAAACGTGGCTGATTCCACACTCGCCATTTCAGTGATACGCTAACCTATGCACGGTGAATTCTGTGGCCACTGGACATGCGTCAGATCTGGAGACTGTTGGGTTCTAAGCTGCCTGGAGTATAGGAGCTCCATCTATGCTTTCTTCCTGTGGTGAATCTGTATAAGACAGGTGGTCTTAATAAAGCTGTGTGTGTATTCTGGAGAATTTAGATGTGTTCTTTTTTTTCATTCAACATGTCCAGCTTTCACAAGATAGCTCGACGGACAGATTACAAGGCTTATCTATTGCCCAAGATATTAGCTGGGAGTAAAGAACTGGAGCTGATTCGATTCTATACGAGTTCTTTAGATGGATTAAAAATATAATTAATCTCAAACAAACAATAGCCCATTACCAGAACATAAAGAGCAAGCAACAACGATTATTAATGGAAGCACTGGTATAATCAAAAATAAATAGCATTAATATAAAAATTGACCTCCCTGTTAGAAAGGTTTTAGGGTTTTATATTATTTTAGAAATTAATACATACGATTTTAGTAATTGAAAATAGTTTATTTATGCAAAACTATATATGTGAATTTATTTACAAGTAATAATATATAAGAATCGTGAGGAGTGATAACTATGCAAATATTAATGATGATATACTACAGAATATTTAAAATAATTATTCAGTGACAATATTTTATAAAATATTAAAGTCTAAAATTGAATTCATATATTCAACACTCCTTCTTGAATTCATATTTTAGAGTTTTAATTACTCTATCAAAACATCATCTGCAGCAGTGAAGATCTGTGTTTTTCAAAAGTTTCCTTTGGCAGAGGCTTAGTTAGGATATCAGCAACTTGGTCTTGGGTTGGGCAAAACTGAACATCAACATTTTGTATATCCTGGTTTGTCGGTTCATGCATCAAACGACTTTCATAAAAATCAAGTCCTTTTTGTTCATTTCCTCTAGCAACAAGTCTTGCTTTATAATGTCCACCATCCTTTATCTTGAATATCCATCTAGAACTGAGTATCTTCTTTCCTTTAACTTCTTCAGCATTTACAAAATCCCAAGTTTCATTTTTCTTCAATGAATCTTTTTCTTCCTGTATTGCTTTTACCCAGTTTTCTTTGTCTACTCCGGTTACAGCTTCATTGTATGTTAACAATCCTATTTCTCCAGAAACAGAATTCAACACTTCATAATCTTTTAGTCTTTCAGGTCTATTGATATTTTCTCTATTCCTTAACATATATCTTGAATTGGTCGAGTTCTGTGGTTTATCATGGGTATCCAATTCCAATTTAGTGTCTTGACTTTCCTCTATTTCAGAATCCAAATCTTCTCTGTATCTTGGCTGAATGACACTGGTCATTTCATTTGTTAGTTTTCCTGTAAACACCACATCTCTTGCAATTATAATCCTTCTTTTCTGCATGTCCCACAATCTGTATCCATTTCCACTGTATCCGATAAGTGAATATTTTTCACTTTTACTATCCAATTTTTTTAGGTTTCCCAATTTTTTGACATACACTTCACTCCCGAATAATTTTACATTATAAAGATTAGGCCTACTTCCAAACCACATCTGTGCTGGTGTTGTTTGTACTGTATTTGAAGGGCTTCTGTTGATTAAATAGGCAGCGACTCTTGTGGCCTCTCCCCACATTTCCTTATTTAATTTGGAATCCAGCAAAAGTGCTCTGGTTTTTTCAATCAGAGTTCGATTCAACCTTTCTGCTTTTCCATTCAATTGTGGAGTATATGGAACTGTAAAATCAAGTATTATTCCTTTCATTTTGCACCATTCTTTAACTTGCGTATTGGCATATTCACCGCCATTATCACACCTTAATTTTGACACTTTCGCATTTAAAAATCTTTCTACTTCATTTATATATTCTTTAATATATTCTTTTGCTTCATATTTATTGCTGAGCAAATACACATAACAGAAATGTGTATAATCATCCAAAAATGTCATTATATATTTCTTATTATCATGTGTTAAGGGTTCTATTGGGCCGCACAAATCAGTATGAACAATTTCCAAAGGTCGGGTAGCTCTAGATCTTTCATTTCCAAATGACTTCCTAGTTTGCTTTGCCATGATGCAAATTTCGCACACATCATTTTCCTGTTTTTCCAATTTGTTAAGCTCCATACCATCAAACAAACTTTCAAGTTTTCTTAGATTCTGCATCCCAATGTGTCCCAATTTTCTGTGCCATTCTTGGGTTTTGTTTTCACTTGGTAAGGTAAGGTTCGAGTCATTTTGCTTTGAAAAATGTTGTTCAATATTTACAGCATAAAGTCCATTTTCAAGTTGATCTCCTTCTAGAACTTTTTTTCCATCTTTCAAAATTGTCACTTTATCACCTTTAAAATTTACTTCTCCTCCGTTGTTAACAATTGAGGTCACTGACAAAAGGTTTTTTGATAATTCAGGCACAAATATTACTTCATTTAGGTTACATTGTCTCCCCTTAAATTGTCCTGAAGTTTTTGCTCTCATACCTTCTTCTTTTTTTGCAACATTGATGTTCACATCACACTTTTTTTGATGATCAAGCAACTTTTCTTCATTAATCATGTGACAGGTGGATCCGCTATCAACAATGAAAGTGACTGATGATCTTTTATCATATTCTTCTCTTTGTTCAGCAATGAAAGCAATGGGAGGTTGCTTTTCTTTGTTCCTGAAATAGCAGTCTTTTTCTTTATGATTAAACTTTTTACATATTCTGCATTGTTCTTTGTTTACTTTAGCAGCAGGTTTACTGTTGTTCTTAAAGAAACAATCCTTTTCTTCATGGTTAGTTTTTTTACAAAATTTGCAGAATTTTCTTTGGGTGCAATTTTTAGATATATGTCCTGGTTTATTACAAGTAAAACATACCTTTTGTTTTGTTGCATTCATAGCCACTCGGTCTTCTGGTTGGCTCTGTCTATTTCTTCTTATTTCTTCAGTGGTCAATCTTGATATTAGATTTTCAATAGTTTTTTCATCTTTTCCAGTTGACTCCCAAGCAGTACAAAAATAATTATATTCTTCTGGCAAAATTGTTAAAATCTTTGAAATAACAATATTGTCATCAAAGTTCTGTTTTAGATTATTGAGTTTAAAAGCCAAATTTCTTAAATTACTTATGTTGGCTACAAGGTCTACATTTTTATAAAATTTATAAGTGTGAAATTCTTGTAGCAGCTTACATTTTAATTGTTCATCATCTCTTTCAAATATTCTGCATATGGTGTCATACATTGATTTGGCATTTTCACAATGTATTATGTGTGTTAATATCGTTTTATCGATGCTCGAAATAATATATTTTTGCGCTTTAGCATCTTTTATTAACCATAAGTTTTTTTCTTTTTCATCCTTTTGATCTTTAAAACACAATTTGCCATTTATTATTTCAATTAAATTATTAGCTTTAAAAATAATGTTAATTTGAAATTTCCAAATGTCAAAATTTTCAGGGTCTTTTAATTTATCTATAATCGAAATATCTTCCATAACAGCAGCCATTTTTATTTTTACGATTTTAGATTTTAAGTTATAACCACGCTTTATGCTGCCACTGTTAGAAAGGTTTTAGGGTTTTATATTATTTTAGAAATTAATACATACGATTTTAGTAATTGAAAATAGTTTATTTATGCAAAACTATATATGAGAATTTATTTACAAGTAATAATATATAAGAATCGTGAGGAGTGATAACTATGCAAATATTAATGATGATATACTACAGAATATTTAAAATAATTATTCAGTGACAATATTTTATAAAATATTAAAGTCTAAAATTGAATTCATATATTCAACACTCCCAACCCAATATAACAATATCCCTGACAAATAATCTGAATATTAATGATAATTTGTATTGTTACATCATGGCTAATGAACCTATTTTATTTTAATTTGTAATATTATTTTTTATATATTTTAAATTCAAAATTTATATTTTATATTTACTTATTTTATTAAACAGAATATATGTATTATAAACAGAATATATGTATTATAGAATCACCATTTGTATTTGTGGTACACTGTGTGACTTCACTGCTCTCTTTGATGTGAGAAATAAATAAAGAATTCTGGAGGCTACTTAAAGTTATCTCATTATTCCCTTATATAAATTTGTAGGATGGTTGAAACACGCTCTGGTAAGATACAAGACCCAGCACAGGAGAGAATCAAGGTTGAAGAGTCTACCAAGCCACAACCTGGTGCAACAGTATGTATATATATTTAATCCCAGTATAATATATATTACTTTAGCTGGAAACAGTCTGATGCACGCCCACACATGCCAATAACAAAAATTTTCAATTATTTTGCATAAATATTATTTAGAGATTATACATAGAATATTAGCCCGTTGAAGAACAGTATATTTACTCGAAAGCTTGCAAATATAAAATTAAAAGAAACTTTTTACCTGATATTTATTTTTAACTTTTTAAAGTAAAAATATGAATTGTGTGTTTAATATGTTTGTTGTTGTCGTGTCCAAAGAAGAGCCTCAGATGTTTCCATACATCTCTATCACAGCAGTCACAATGTTCTCTATCTTGGGTGTGTAAAGCTGCTGTTCTGGGTCCATGTCAATTTTCTGTTGTTGTTATATCCAATGAAGAGCCTCAGATATCTCCATACATCTCTATCACAGCAGCAGCAATGTCCACTATTTTGGGTGTGTAAAGCTGCTGCTCTGGGTCTAAGTCAATTTCAATATATTTCTTTGGGGTATTTAGAGAATTTATAGTAAAACCCTTCTATAGCCAAAGTCCAATGAAACTGAACCTGTGATTCACTATAGCCATGGTTTATTATAATAGGATATATTAGCGTGTCATCTTTTATGAGAATTCGTAACTATTATAGACGTGAAAATTTAATACAAATGTGATATTGTACTGGGATAAGGTGCATAAATTAAGAAAAAGGCATCTCCTTATCGTGTAACTGAAAGTTACTGATGGCTTTCACCATCTATCGGAATAAATATCAACTATTCTCGTTGATTTTTAATAATTCCAGAATTGACCGAATACCCATTCTTGATTAATCTGTTCGTGGTTAGCTTTTTTGATTAATCAAGAATGGGTATTTGGCCAATTCTGGAATAGTTAAAAATTAACGAGAATAGTTTATATTTATTCCGATAGATGGCGCAAGCCATCAACAACTTTCAGTTGCACGATAAGGAGATGCCTTTTTCTTAATATTAAAACGTGTATGATTTTTTAAAAATCTAAACAATTTTCTGCACTCCTTACTATGATTAAAAATTAATGGGAAGGCCTGGATCATTAGTGGTAAACACTCCCAACGATTTATATTAAACTAGCGAAACCGCTGGGAGGGTTCACCTACTGATGAGCCAGGCACTCCCACTAATTTTTCATCGCACTAAGAGCAGTAGAAATTGTTTCATTAAAAAAAAGAATCATACGTGTCTATAATAGCATCGAATTCTAATGGTTCATTATATAACCATAGTTTACTGTATTATAAAATAAAAATTAGGATTGTTTCAAGTTCGTTATAAAAGAAGGTTCGCTATATTCCATGTTCGTTTTATTGGGATTTTACTGTATATGAGAAAGGAAGAAACAGCGTAGTTGACGGTTAATAATCCTTCAGAAAGAACCATTACCAACGTGTCTTGAAATTCCGTGACTAATGTAAGCAATTACAGATTTTTTTACAATTTCAAATATATATTTTTATAGTAGAAAAACGATTATATAAGGATACCATTAAAGAAATTAGATGTGATTGGGCAATTTGTTCTCTTCCTCATAGTTTTAGCTAGGTGCAAGTATGGTGACGTGAGGTACACCCGAATTTATGGCAATTACTGTGAAAAATCTGATTGTGCTGTGCCAAACTTCTGGACTGGTACTATTTATATTCATGGACAAACCTTAAGGAAGTTGTACCTTTTAGCATGTATATCTGGATTCAGACAATAACTCTGAAAGATACACTCATGAACAAAACTTAAGGAAGTTGTACTTTTTAACATATATATCGGGATTCAGATAATAACTCTGAAAGATATTTAATACATGCTTAAAGATACAACTTCCTTACGTTTTGTCCATGAGTGTATTCCATGATTATTTAAAGAAACTTCCAAGTTGATACAAGTGCATCCAATCTTTAATGAACACAGTATCGTTCTACCATTAATACTACAGAGGGTGTTCCATTTTTAAAATAACGATTTTTCAAAGCTGTAGCTCGCGATTCACTCGTGATTTTATTTTTATTAGAAAGAACAAGTCTTAATGTTTTTATTTTTGCTATATATTTATTTATTTTATTTTATTATTACAGAAGCACGAAGTCTATCAGACTATTGTGCTATATTAGAATTATTTACATATATATCTTTAATTATTTACACGATGAATTAGTAGTGATTTATAAATCTGTGTACAAATAGCTCTAAACTTGCCAAAGTTTTCATAAGATTGAGTATATACAGAAAGATGGCATTATGTCAAAGTAAGCAAGTACAATTTGGTTAGTTAGAGGGCAAGCTAACAAAAGATGCTCTGGTGTTATTATTTATGTATATTTGCTATATTTAGATGGTGTGTTATTGCTTTATACAAAATATCTCAGTAAAAATTCGCCATGTTATAGTGTTATATAAGATTCTTACATAATATCCTCCTAGTAGAACAATATTAGACATAGAATCCCAAGGTCGTACCCAGATACCAAACTACAGCGTCTGATTGGCCAACGCACGAAATGTAAACACGCGAGTGGGTATTTTTATCAAGCCTACTCGAGGTTAGAGAAAGAATAGTTCCATTTGAAAACAACCTCAACTTAATTTAACCTATCTGAAACTAACTTAATCTGATATAACTTAGCGTATATCTATTGTCACAGAATAATCTGGGGTGATCTACCCGGTTTATCATCATCATCAGTCAAGTGATGTCAGCATTTTATTTGTAAATATTATCATATCTCTCAGTTCTCTTGAAGATAGAAAATAATTGTAAATACTTGTTATCACACACACACACTCTCTTTCTCCCTCGGGCTACTCACGCCTGAAGACAAGATTCTTCTTGACAAATTCCTCGACATTGTCATCAAACATGTTCCGAACATGAACACCCCAAATGGCAGGGATCTGTCAAGGCTCAAAGCGACTTTAAGCTCCTAACGAAATCCGGACGTGCCTTCGGAGAGGGCTACGTCGATTGTAAATATCTCTTTTCATTCCTACTTATTGCTTTTATAACTCCCTTTGAGTGTAAAGATTGACAAGATGTCAATAAAGTTGTTTAATTGTCAATTGTCACTCTCTCTCCCTTTGTTTTATGATTACTCTATGTTCTGGTCTGACTTATAATCTTGATATGGAACCATAGAATACTGAAATGAAGCCAACACTCCAAGACAGTGCAACAATATACTTCAGGATTCTCCCTAATTTTAATCATGAATGTTAAACGTCTCTTCACAAGGTTGTTTAAAAATACTAAATATATACTCATGGATAAATCTCAAGGAATTGGATAGTATTTTATGTCTTCCTTCATCTGTTTTTGAAGTAGCCAGAGGTTGTTCACACTTGGTTATCTCGTGTGTCTTCAATAAAGGTTACTGTGTATCAAATATCTTTCAGAGTTATTATGTGAATTCCGATATATATGCTAAAAGGTACAACTTCCTTAAGTTTTGTCTATAAGTGCATCTTTCAGAGTTATTGTCTAAATCTCGATATACATGATAAAAGGTACAACTTCCTCAAGTTTTGTCCATAAGTGTACCTTTCAGAGTTATTGTCTAAATCCCGATATACATGCTAAAAGGTACTACTTCCTTAAGTTTTGTCCATGAGTGTATCTTTCAGAGTTATTGTCTAAATCCCGATATACATGCTAAAAGGTACTACTTCCTTAAGTTTTGTCTATAAGTGTACCTTTCAGAGTTATTGTCTAAATCCCGATATACATGCTAAAAGGTACAACTTCCTTAGGTTTTGTCTATGAGTGTATCTTTCAGAGTTATTGTCTAAATCCCGATATACATGCTAAAAGGTACTACTTCCTTAAGTTTTGTCCATGAGTGTATTTTTCAGAGTTATTGTCTAAATCCCGATATACATGCTAAAAGGTACTACTTCCTTAAGTTTTGCCCATGAGTGTATCTTTCAGAGTTATTGTCTGAATCTCGATATACATGCTGAAATATACAACTTCCTTAAGTTTTGTCCATGAGTGTATCTTTCAGAGTTATTGTCTGAATCCCGATATACATGCTAAAAGATACAACTTCCTTAAGTTTTGTCCATGAGTGTGTCTTTCAGAGTTATTGTCTAAATCCCGATATACATGCTAAAAGGTACTACTTCCTTAAGTTTTGTCCATGAGTGTATCTTTCAGAGTTATTGTCTAAATCCCGATATACATGCTAAAAGGTACTATTTCCTTAAGTTTTGTCTATAAGTGTACCTTTCAGAGTTATTGTCTAAATCCCGATATACATGCTAAAAGGTACAACTTCCTTAAGTTTTGTCTATGAGTGTATCTTTCAGAGTTATTGTCTAAATCCCGATATACATGCTAAAAGGTACTACTTCCTTAAGTTTTGTCCATGAGTGTATTTTTCAGAGTTATTGTCTAAATCCCGATATACATGCTAAAAGGTACTACTTCCTTAAGTTTTGCCCTTGAGTATATCTTTCAGAGTTATTGTATGAATCCCGATATACATGCTAAAAGGTACAACTTCCTTAAGTTTTGTCCATGAGTGTATCTTTCAGAGTTATTGTCTAAATCCCGATATACATGCTAAAAGGTACTACTTCCTTAAGTTTTGTCTATAAGTGTACCTTTCAGAGTTATTGTCTAAATCCCGATATACATGCTAAAAGGTACAACTTCCTTAGGTTTTGTCTATGAGTGTATCTTTCAGAGTTATTGTCTAAATCCCGATATACATGCTAAAAGGTACTACTTCCTTAAGTTTTGTCCATGAGTGTATTTTTCAGAGTTATTGTCTAAATCCCGATATACATGCTAAAAGGTACTACTTCCTTAAGTTTTGCCCATGAGTGTATCTTTCAGAGTTATTGTCTGAATCTCGATATACATGCTGAAATATACAACTTCCTTAAGTTTTGTCCATGAGTGTATCTTTCAGAGTTATTGTCTGAATCCCGATATACATGCTAAAAGATACAACTTCCTTAAGTTTTGTCCATGAGTGTGTCTTTCAGAGTTATTGTCTAAATCCCGATATACATGCTAAAAGGTACTACTTCCTTAAGTTTTGTCCATGAGTGTATCTTTCAGAGTTATTGTCTAAATCCCGATATACATGCTAAAAGGTACAACTTCCTTAAGTTTTGTCCATGAGTGTATCTTTCAGAGTTATTGTCTAAATCCCGATATACATGCTAAAAGGTACAACTTCCTTAAGTTTTGTCTATGAGTGTATCTTTCAGAGTTATTGTCTAAATCCCGATATACATGCTAAAAGGTACTACTTCCTTAAGTTTTGTCCATGAGTGTATTTTTCAGAGTTATTGTCTAAATCCCGATATACATGCTAAAAGGTACTACTTCCTTAAGTTTTGCCCTTGAGTATATCTTTCAGAGTTATTGTATGAATCCCGATATACATGCTAAAAGGTACAACTTCCTTAAGTTTTGTCCATGAGTGTATCTTTCAGAGTTATTGTCTAAATCCCGATATACATGCTAAAAGGTACTACTTCCTTAAGTTTTGTCCATGAGTGTATCTTTCAGAGTTATTGTCTAAATCCCGATATACATGCTAAAAGGTACTACTTCCTTAAGTTTGGTCCATGAGTGTATCTTTCAGAGTTATTGTCTGAATCCCGATATACAAGCTAGAAGGTACAACTTCCTTAAGTTTTGTCCATGAGTGTGTCTTTCAGAGTTATTGTCTAAATCCCGATATACATGCTAAAAGGTACTACTTCCTTAAGTTTTGTCCATGAGTGTATCTTTCAGAGTTATTGTCTAAATCCCGATATACATGCTAAAAGGTACAACTTCCTTAAGTTTTGTCTATGAGTGTATCTTTCAGAGTTATTGTCTAAATCCCGATATACATGCTAAAAGGTACTACTTCCTTAAGTTTTGTCCATGAGTGTATTTTTCAGAGTTATTGTCTAAATCCCGATATACATGCTAAAAGGTACTACTTCCTTAAGTTTTGCCCTTGAGTATATCTTTCAGAGTTATTGTATGAATCCCGATATACATGCTAAAAGGTACAACTTCCTTAAGTTTTGTCCATGAGTGTATCTTTCAGAGTTATTGTCTAAATCCCGATATACATGCTAAAAGGTACTACTTCCTTAAGTTTTGTCCATGAGTGTATCTTTCAGAGTTATTGTCTAAATCCCGATATACATGCTAAAAGGTACTACTTCCTTAAGTTTGGTCCATGAGTGTATCTTTCAGAGTTATTGTCTGAATCCCGATATACAAGCTAGAAGGTACAACTTCCTTAAGTTTTGTCTATAAGTGTATCTTTCATAGTTATTGTCTGAATCCCGATATACAAGCTAGAAGGTACAACTTCCTTAAGTTTTGTCTATGAGTGTATCTTTCAGAGTTATTGTCTGAATCCCGATATACATGCTAGAAGGTACAACTTCCTTAAGTTTTGTTTATGAGTGTATCTTTCTGAGTTATTGTCTGAATCCCGATATACCTGATAAAATATACAACTTCCTTAAGTTATGTCCATGAGTGTATCTTTCAGAGTTATTGTCTGAATCCCGATATACATGCTAAAAGGTACAACTTCCTTAAGTTTTGTCTATGAGTGTATCTTTCTGAGTTATTGTCTGAATCCCGATATACCTGATAAAATATACAACTTCCTCAAGTTATGTCCATGAGTGTATATATATCCATCATATGTCTTATTTCGTGTCGTCCTAACGTCGGGAAATAAATATCCATCATTAAGATTTACGATCGCTGTCTGAGTTATTTTTAATATTTAGTAAAATTCTCCGGGATATTCACTCTCCCGTTTTAAAACCTAAAAAAACATATCTATAATATACACATGACTCAAAGAGGACCTAAAAAGGTAGTTGTTCTAATGTATTCACAATAATGTTACAGTATTCTATATAAAGACTTTTGTATATTACAGAAAGAAATCATAAGACGTCGCTACTCTTTTTATTCACCAGAATTTGAGGGGGAGGGGGAGAAGTCCGACCACACCTCCCTGCGGTCCCCCCTGGACCCTTGGAATATTCGACCAAATTCTGGTTCGTTTCCAAGGTGACTAACGTGGCAACGGCACCCATTTTTCAATGAAGAGCATATAAAGGAATGACAATACATCCAGATGGCACAAGAAGCTACAGGACATGTAACAATTGTCCTGGTGTGGAACTAACACCTACCCACATACCACATATTATCATGCCCAGTAATGGCCGCAGCCTTGCAGAAAATTGACATGGACCCAGAAGAGCATCTTTACACATCCAAGATAGAGGACATTGCTGTGATAGAGATGTGTGGAAACATCTGAGGCTCTTCATTGAACACGAAAACAACCAGAATTGATTACCAGAATCTTTTACAAGAATGACACAACTAAGACTCAAAGGCTCTTGAAGCAATAGAAACCATAAAGAATTCTAAAGCAATAAACAAAAGTATTCAACTACCATCGCAATACGTTCCTCTTCTATCTAAAAACTTTAATACAGCCATATAAAATAATATTTATTCTATTTTTCTATTCACTGAATTCATTAAACTGTTCATAGGTAATTCTTCAAATTTATTTAATTATATGTAAATCCTTAATTTCTTATGTCTTATATTCACATAAATTCCTCTTTAAAAATGCTATATATCAGTTAAACCTGTCTATAGCGCACCCTCTTGGGACTCACCAAAATAGGGTGCTATAGAGAGGGGGTGTTGTAGAAAGGTCACTTTTAATGTAAATCGCATCGTACTACGTATTTGAAATCGGGCACTATAGAGAGGGAGGCGCTATTTAGAGGGGGCGCTATAGACAGGTCACTTTTAATGTAAATCACATCGTACTACCTATTTAAAATCGGGCGCCATAGAGAGGGAGGCGTTATTTAGAGGGGGCGCTATAGACAGGTTTAACTGTATAATCTCTCTCCATTGCTTTGGATACCTGGCAGTTGGCATTTTTTACGCTCCAGGGGCCTGGGTTATCTTTATTTTTCTCTCTTTCCTTGTTTATACATTTAAGTTATCTGAAGAAGTTGCCTGATATCTCTATTTAATCAGGTATTAAAAGATAAAAAGAGTCATTTTTACTGTCTTCTTCTTCTTTCTTATCTCCACTCAATCATATTAGGGTATCAAGCTTGTAGTGCCTGCGCGACGGCTGATGCAGCATAGCGGGGAGATTTAACATCCATCATGATTGGATGAAGTAAAATGCCTCTGCCTTTGTCATTAAGACTGGGAGCACTACTCAGTGGCAGGCCGACTTAGTTCCAATATGAAATGGCCGCCTCTGACATGAGGAACAGACACCATGTGCAGCCGCTCCTAATATGGAGTACAGACTCATTCTGTATACCTGGAGCCCTTACAGGGTACTATCAGCCGGGCCAGCTGAGCCCAAATTTTTTAGTGAGTTTGTTACTGCTCCCCCCTCCTCCTTTTTCATCCAGGCTTGGGACTGGCAAAGGCGGAGTTATATTTATTGTAATTTGTCTGAATCTTTGAACCTCTCTAATAACGGCTACCTTGGTATACAAGGTACCTTGTATAACTATAAACAATTAAAAGTCATTGCTGATTGTTAAGACCTTATAATGTTCCAATACAAGACGTGAATAGGAGGAGTACTTGTCATCGGTTTGATATAAAATTTGATAAATGTGACGTTTTTTGGTTTCTTTAGAATTCCCTGGACTTTTATCTCGCGGGCAATGGTGATATCTCTTTTTTTCTTGATCTCTTTATTCTTAAAATCTTCCAGTCCCTTTTCTTTCTGTAGGAAAGTATAGATCCACTTATCTTATATATATAGATTATATATACCTACTGATATTAATAAAATATCGGTATTAAATTATATACACTCATGGACAAAACTTAAAGAAGTTTCATATTTTTTTGGCGCCGGTCGTGTCTGCCTTTTTGAGGGAGACAGAGGCAATTTTGTTCATACTTGGTTATTTCGTGTGTCTTCTCAATAAAGATCACTGTAATATCTTTCAGAGTTATTGTCTGAATCACGATATACATGGTAAAATGTACAACTCTCTTGAGTACTCACATCATTTTTCAAAGTTTACAAATGTGAAATATATACC
>CP092863.1:78584406-78596596 GCA_030710605.1 Cordylochernes scorpioides | reverse complement strand
CTGAAAAGCTGCAACTTGGTGCAACATTATATATCTGAATTAACAAAATATTTACAATATCCCAATATATTGGGTGAAAGTCCCGAACCAAAATATAAAATAGGGAGAAAAAATCAGGGCCAGTATATATGATAGGGATAAAATTCCAACCAGAATAGGGAGAAAGTCTCGAACCAGAATGAATATCGGGATAATATCCCAAACTTCAATATAAAATAGGGATAAAACTACAAACCCCAATATGAAATACGGATAAAACTGTAAACCCCAATTTAAGATAAAAAGAAAGATACGGGCCAGTATATATATAAGCTAGGGATAAAAATATAAACCCCAATCTTAAATAGGGAGAAATTCTCAAACCCTAATATATAAGATAGGGATAAATTTCCCGCGCCAGAATGGGAAGAAAGTCCCGAACAAGAATATAGGATATAGGGATAAAGCTCTAACTCAATATAAAATAGGGAGAAATATCCGGGCCAGTATATAAAATCTAGGGATAAAATCCCAACTAGAATAAAGAGAAAGTCTCAAGCCGTAATATAAGATAGGGATGAAACTGTAAACTTCAATATAAATAGGGAGAAAGTTCCAAGCACCAATATAAAATAGGGAGAAAAACCTGAGCCAGTATATAAGTTAGGGATAAAATCCCGAGTCAGAATAGAGAGAAAGTCCCGATATTGAATACAAGAAAGGGATAAATTCCCAGAGCGGGAGACAAACAACAGGGAGAGACCTACCTAGTGTCAACTATTTCTTGGAATGGTTTTAAAAACCGTTTGAGACACAATCCAATAATATAGGAATATAGACGCTGATACCCAAAGATCTTGAAGCAATTTGGGAGTGGTACAATTGTCTGACAGACTTTCTGTACAAGTAGTTGGTGGTGTTGACGAGACAGGGAAGGTACTCACCGCTTGGCCTGCTGTCAGCCTACTGAGCTAAGTCCCTCGGCGTCACGTGACATACGGCGTGACCTTGACCGGTTCGGCGTACGTCCTGGGTTCAGAAACAGAGGTGTACGGCCGTTCGTTTGACTCTCTCTACCTATACTAATGGACAAAACTTAAGGAAGTTGTATATTTCAGCATGTATATCGGGATTCAGACAATAACTCTGAAAGATACACTCATAGACAAAACTTAAGGAAGTTGTATATTTCAACATGTATATCGGGATTCAGACAATAACTCTGAAAGATACACTCATGGACAAAACTTAAGGTAGTTGTATCTTTTAGCATGTATATCGGGATTCAGACAATAACTCTGAAAGATACACTCATAGACAAAACTTAAGGAAGTTGTACCTTTTAACATGTATATCAGTATTCAGACAATAATTCTGAAAGATATTACAGTGACCTTTATTGAAGACACACGAGATAACCAAATGTGAACAAAATAGTAAATTGTAAGACTGTATATAAGAGGTAAATATAAGACTAAAAGATCTTAATAAATATTTTTGTTGTTGTAATAATATAAGAAAAACATTGCTTATTACTCTTACTGATATTTCTGCATATACCCTACATTTCTTTGCCCGGATAATCTGTATAAGACTAAAAGGACTTAATAAAGCTTTCTGTTGCTGTGTTATAAATATGTGATATTCTCTATAGACGTTATAAAGTTATACAAAGAATTATCAATCAGTATTTCTTAAAACAATCGGCTGTTAGACAAACTTATCTTTTGGGAAAATCTCAACTTTGTAAATTACAGTATTCAACAGATTGTACATAATGTTATGTTATACCTACCTTTAAGTAGAAAAGATTTATGATCATAAATTTTCAATTTTATTATCATTACTTTTATATAGATTGATTGTTACTATTATAATACTTTCGGTAAAATGATGAATAAAAGAACATTTCGGTGAGGGAAGAGTTTCTTCTCTGTATAACGGCAATACAATCTTCCTGGTGTAACAGCCCTTCGACAGGTACATTTATTATAATTTTACATATCCTTTTATTAGTCTAAATTAGACAAGATCTTGGAGGTCGTGCTCATAAAGAAGTTCAAGAACTCTTCTTGGTTCTCTGTACAGGGATCCTTTGTCCTTTCCAATATAAATATCGTTTTACAATCACAAGCCGCATTATATTATATTGTATTATAAATTACTTTATATAATATTTACGAACGGAAAAATATGTCCAGGGTAGCCTAGTGGACATAGCATCTGCCCGGTAAGCGGAACACTGTGGGTTCGATTCCCATCCCTGGACACTTTTATTTTTCCGTTTATCATTACTCTTCACAATTCACCCTTTCATACCTCATCCAAAAGGTTAGAAATAATCATTATTTCTACTTGAAATAAATTTCGAATTTTCGTTGAAAAGAAACACATGCGGGATAGTATATAAATGTCGTTTTATAATTTAGTATATGTTGGGAAGTGGCCTCTTCGGTTTTGCATCTAGTACACATAGGGAAGCTTTTAGCCCCCTCTTTATAGACTAGAGTACGCAGGTGACCAGATTTCCATTTGGCAAACTGTTATTATGATACTAAAATTTGAAAATTAAATAAATTCATAGATGTATAAAAATACAAATTAGTAGGAAATTTGATAGATGGATATACAAATAATAATTACATAATACAGTTATAATTGAATTAAATAAATATAAAATATTTGCAGAGTTTCTCTTATTCAGAAATTGGAAGACAAGTTTTCACGAGGTCGCGCTTCATCAGACCACTGGCTTTGCAGAGACGTGCAGCTTACATACAATAAAGATTAACAGAAATACATTCTCAAAAAAATCAAATATAAAAATAGTTTCCAGTTGTAGAGTTATGGGGACAGTTTCAATGGGGATGGACATTATATCTGTGTTGAATATGCTGGAAAACTGTTGGGGTAGATCAATTCTTCTGTTATTATTATTATTATTTTTTTTTTGCATCTATATTTCAAGTATAATAATACGGTTAAGTTATCAAAGTATGGATTAATGATTATGCACTATTAAGGCTATGTTGATTAAAGGATACAAAACATATTGAGACCAAAGACCCATTGATGCCAAGGTAAGGTATGAATGATGTTGGGAAGACAGAAATTATTTAGGTAGGAGATTAATATATATTTCAAGTACAATAATAGAGTTGAGTTATTAAAATGTGGATTACTGGTTAATGCTAATGTACTATTGAGACAATATGTGATTAAAGGAAGGATACAAAACATATTGAGACCAAAGACATCAAATAAATATTGATGACTAGGTAAGGTATGAATGATGTTGGGAAGACAGAAATTATTTAGGTAGGAGATTAATATATATTTCAAGTACAATAATAGAGTTAAGTTATTAGGGTGTGGATTACTGGTTAATGCTTATGTACTATTGAATCTATATGTGATTAAAGAAGGATAAAATCATATTGAGACCAAAGACACGAAATAAACATCAATGGTTGAGAAAGGGTATGAATGATGTTGGGAAAACGGAGATTATTCAGGTAGGAGATTCCAGAATTATACTATCATAACTGTCAGGAAAATCTTTAAATATATTAATGACTTTGAGTTTTATAGTAAGTAAGGCTTTCAGTACCAGGCGCTGAGGCAATTTCTTTATTTGATGATAATGAGTTACATCCAGATGGCACAAGAACCTATAGGACATGTAACAACTGTCCTTGTGTGGAACTAACACCTACTCACATATTCCCATGTCCATCAATGGCTGCAGCCTTGAAGAAAATTGCCATGGACCCAGAACAGCAGCTTTACACATCCAAGATAGTGGACATTGCTGATTTTGTGATAGAGATGTATGGAGACACTGAAGCTCTTCATTGGACACGACAACAACAACAGAAAATTGACATGGATCCAGAACAGGAGCTTTACACACCCAAGATAGAGGATATTGCTGTGATAGAGATGTACGAAGACATCTGAGGCTCTTCATTGGACACGACAACAACGAGTTGAGGGTTTATTTGGTATCATGACGTCGCTGAATGTGACGTAGCCAAAGTTGTAAACAAAGAAGATAAGAAAAGGCAGTCTCGCTCGCCAGTTGTAGCCAAGCATAACCAGGTGTAATTTATTGTTAGTTAATAAGTTTCCTTCTTTAATATAACTAAGGACCTTTGTCATTGGAGTAACCAAAACATAATATGAAAACATAGTACAATTGTGATATTGCGTACTAGGATAAGATGCATAAATGGGACATCTCGTGGTTAGCTTTTCTTGATTAATCAAGAATTGGTATTCGACCAATTCTGGAATAATTAGAAATCAACGAATAATTGATATTTATTACTAATGATGGTGCAAGCCATCAGCAACTTTCAGTTTCACGATAAGAAAATGCTCCTTTTTTTCATATGATAAGATAATAATGAAAGTGTCCTTCACTAGATATCGCCCTGTTGTAGAGAGCTGATAAGAAAACAATCTTAAATAGAAGCGGTCATCGGTACGACAGTCTTCATTCCAATCTTACTGAGTCACTTCCTATCACTGCGATCTTCTAATTCTTTCTTATCTCCACTCAATTGTTGATGGTGTCTGCTGGGAATGTGTCTTCTTCTTTCTTATCTCCACTCAATCATATCAGGGTATCATGTAGAGCTTGTTTATGGTGTCTGCTGGGGATGTGTCTTCTTCTTTCTTATCTCCACTCAATCATATTAGGGTATCAAGCCTGTAGAGCTTGTTGGTGGTGTCTGCTGGGGATGTGTCTTCTTCTTTCTTATCTCCACTCAATCATATCAGTGTATCAAGCTTGTAGAGCTTGTTGATGGTGTCTGCTGGGGATGTGTCTTCTTTCTTATCTCAACTCAATTATATCAGGGTATCAAGCCTGTAGAGCTTATTGATGGTGTCTAATGGGAATGTGTCTTCTTCTTTCTTATCTCCACTCAATCATATCAGGGTATCATGTAGAGCTTGTTGATGGTGTCTGCTGGGAATGTGTCTTCTTCTTTCTTATCTCCACTCAATCACACTAAGGTATCAAGCTTGTAGAGCTTGTTGATGGTGTCTGCTGGGGTTGTGTATTCTTCTTTCTTATCTCCACTCAATCATATCAGGGCATCAAGCTCGGAGAGCTTGTTGATGGTGTCTGCTGGGGATGTGTCTTCTTCTTTCTTATCTCCACTCAATCATATCAGGGTATCAAGCTTGTAGAGCTTGTTGATGGTGTCTGCTGGGGATGTGTCTTCTTCTTTCTTATCTCCACTCAATCATATTAGGGTATCAAGCTTGTAGAGCTTGTTGATGGTGTCTGCTGGGGATGTGTCTTCTTTCATATCTCCACTCAATCGTATCAGAGTATCTAGCCTGTAGAGCTTGTTGATGGTGTCTGCTGGGGATGTGTCTTCTTTCTTATCTCAACTCAATCATATCAGGGTATCAAGCCTTTAGAGATTGTTGATGGTGTCTGCTGGCGATTTGTCTTCTTCTTTCATATCTCCACTCAATCATATCAGGTGATCAAGCCTGTAGAGCTTGTTGATTCCTTCTTCTGGAGATGAGTAGAGCTCACCAAAAGAGATTTGACAACCATAACAATTGGGTGAAGTAGAATGCTTTTGTCATTAAGACTGAGAGCACTACTCAGTAGCAGGCCGCCTTAGCTCCAATATGAATTGGCCACCTCTGACATGAGGAACAGACACCATGTACAGCCACTCCAAACAAGGAGTATATCCTGTATCCCTGGAGCCCTTACAGGGTACTATCAGCCGGGCCTAATGAGTCCAGGATTTTTAGCGAGCTTGTAACTGCTCCCCCTCCTCCTTTTTCATCCGGGCTTGGGACCGGTAAAGGCGGAGTTTATCACTGCAATGAACTGTGACAATCTTCAACCAGGGTACGCTGTCAAAGACAACAGTCAAGATAGATAGGTATATAAAATTCTACCCTCTCGTCAAATGGGTGGTATATTTGAGACAGAGTATGTGTTAGCTGTATAGCTGCTTTTATCTAATATGTTTATAGGATTTTTTTGATTCTTTATTTAGCAAGGAATTATTATTTTATTGGAAACCATGTTGTGTGTGTGAAATATTGGTGAATACAACTGATTTTGAATAAATTGTTATGTTGAAAATCCAAGTTAAAATATTGGTAAAAAGACAATTGATTGTGAATAATTTGATTTTATTGGAAAGCCAAGTTGAAATATTGGACAAAGACAGCTGACTTAATAAATTAATTTCTTTGAAAAAGCCAAGTTAAAATACTAGTAGGCCATTTGTGATTATGATTGATTCTACTTTATCATAACACCAAGCTTTCAAGTAAAGATGAATACACAATTGTGAATTTATTTCCCAATGCCAAAGTCTTGAAATATTAATGTAGGTCACGACACAATTTTATGTAATTTTAACTCCGCCTTTGCCGGTCCCATGCCCGGATGAAAAAGGAGGAGGGGGAGCAGTAACAAGCTCACTAAAAAACCTGGGCTCAGCTGGCCCGGCTGATAGTACCCTGTAAGGGCTCCTGATCCAGGTATACAGGATGAGCAGCGTTTGTACTCCATGTTAGGAGCGGTTGCGCATGGTGTCTGTTCCTCACGTCAGAGATGGACATTTCTTTTGGAGCTAAGTCGGCCTGCCACTGAGTAGTACTCCCAGTCTTAATGATAAAGGCACACGCATTCTACTTCACCCAGTATGGAGATAAGAAAGAAGAAATATAGATGAAAACAGTCAATCAATAATCATTTTATTACCAAAATCCATCATGACATTGTGAAGAGGCGTAGGAGGAAAAAGAGAATAAAACCTTAATGGAGAGCCATGTTGAATTATTCATATCTAGAAATTGACGTATAGAACAGTATTTATTGACGTGTGGTTGGAATAATGATGAAGAAATTTTTGATGCATAAGTTATGGAATTTGATCGTAGCACATGTGAAACGGTGCCAAGTTCTGAACTCAACAATCAAAACAGTTACTAAGAAGATAGCATAGGTAAAAGCGACAAGTTCCTTTATTTAAGAAGTGCGAATTTTCAGACAATAACGTCCTATAACAGGATGTAATACGAATACAAGAAACTAGAGGAGAGAAATAAATGATATATGTATGCTGTAATGTAGCTTATGCTGTAGGATGACTGTAGTGTGGTTAGAAGCAGACGTGGTAGTTGAGTGATGGGTGGTAAGGACACACAGGATCCAGAGGCCCCGTGAGGAAATAGATCGGGGAGGAAAGATAGAAGAACAACCCCTAGAACAACTGGTGTCGAGACCACCTCAGTGAGAACTGTCCCTTGATCATCACATACAACGCTTTTAAACCGATTTAAGTAAGATAAATCCCCTAGGGGAGAAAGAAGACCCTTGTTTACCAAGGGGGGTTTAACCCGGTTATCTTCCTTGTACTCCCACACAGGCCATTTTATTATTATATTTCCGAGTATTATGACATTTATATATATAGTAATTTGCATGAGTAGAAATATTTTAGACGATTTCCAGTTTTCTTTCAATGAGATAAAGCAAATGAAGACCTCACTACGCACGTGAAGAAGGAAAAAGTTAGCAAAGAAACCCAGGACTCGAGACACCTACTGTTGAAATACCCTATTTTCTTTAGCGCACTAGACAACAGACAATTACTAATGTTGAAGATCTGTACAAATTTGTAAATACCAGAGATAATTTTCAGAGATTTAATAACTTTTGTAAATATATTTATGATTATCTGTCCGACTTGAAAAGATCAGGTTTCTAATCTATTTCATTGTGTCTTTTTTTTTCTTATAGTGATCTATATAAAATGTTTCTGTTCAACAATTGTAAATATAGAAGCAATTATCCTTAGTGGAGATATCGCATTTTGTATGTAGAAATAAAATAAATTATCAGTCATTACCATGATAAGAAAAACTTTGACGAGGATAAATGAAGAGGAAAAAAACTTATCAAAATACAAAACTATTTTTGATGCGCATGATTCTTTTTAAAATAAAACAATTTCTACTGCCCTTACTGCAATGGAAAAATTAATGGGAGGGCCTGGCTTATCTTTATTTAATTTCTAAACTGGAGCGGCAGGGCCATCTAGTGGAAAAGAAACCAACTAAACGTTGATTTAACCTCTTCCTTGATATTTGGAAAGTCCATAACTCTGACCAATAACCAACAGCATCATTGTTAGAAAGAGGGAGAAAGACCTCTTTAAAAATCCTGAGTTCAACTGTTGATTGATGCACTGTTAATTGACCTCAGCAAGAGCTCTCTCCAGGGATACGGAGGTCTGTACTCATGTTAGAGTTGGAAGCAAAGGCTTCCATGTTAGGAATGGCCTCAAACAACAGGCAAAGTCAGACTTTCACCAAAGTGTGCCTGGATCATGGTGCCATGTTCAACGAAAGCTGCACCCCTACACCCCATTACATGAAACAGCTTGAGGAGCATGAACTAATGGAATTGGTGTAATCTTTGTACAAGGGGATAAGAAAAAACAACAACACTGTCTGTAAACAGCTTGAGGAGCATGAACTCATAGAATTGGTGTAATCTTTACACAAGGGGATAAGAAACAACAACAACACTGTCTATAAACAGCTAGAGGAGCTTGGACTCATGGAATTGGTGTAATCTTTACACAAGGGGATAAGAAACAACAACAACACTGTCTATAAACAGCTAGAGGAGCATGAACTCATGAAATTGGTGTAATATTTACACAAGGGGATAAGATACAACAACAACACTGTCTATAAACAGCTTGAGGAGCATGAACTCATGGAATTGGTGTAATCTATACACAAGGGGATAAGAAACAACAACAACACTGTCTATAAACAGCTAGAGGAGCATGAACTCATGAAATTGGTGTAATCTTTACACAAGGGGATAAGATACAACAACAACACTGTCTATAAACAGCTCGAGGAGCATGAACTCATGAGATTGGTGTAATCTATACACAAGGTAATAAGAAACAACAACAATACTCTCTATAAACAGCTTGAGGAGCATGAACTCATGGAATTGGTGTAATCTATACACAAGGGAATAAGAAACAACAACAACACTGTCTATAAACAGCTAGAGGAGCATGAATTAATGGAATTGGTGTAATCTCTAAACAAGGGGATAAGAAACAACAAAAAGCCAACCACGAACGCGTTTCGGGCTGTTGGCCCTCTTCGTGGTTCAGATTGTATCTCTACGACCAAAAATCTTTTAATATTATGATAGAAAGCTTTATCTCCTAGCTCCATAGGTTTGCTACACCCAAGTCCAACGTTCATTGCAACATTCACAGTCCAAATTGACCCATGCGAAAGTAGAAGAATGGGTGAAGGAGCAATTTGCCAAATTGCTCTTAGAAAATCCAAATGACCTTCAATGACACGGCAGTGACACACTCGAGGACGATTGCCCAAATTTGAATAGTTGATGGGGTAAGTCTGGGGACAATCTGTGATCGCCATGTAGTAGAGTAGATTGCTATAGTTATAGAGGCATTCTTTACACTATGAAAATTTAGATAGTATTTAATAATATAAATTAAATATTTTTATCAATTGAAGAATATACTATGATGATAGAAAAATTATAAAAGTGACTTCCCACAACGGTTTTTATTATTATTATTTTTTAAACCTCATGTAATCATTTGAACAGTGACAGTACCCTGTAAGGGATACAGGGATGCAGGATGAGTCTGTACTCCATGTTAGGAGTGTCTGTACATTGTGTCTGTTCCTCATGTTAGAGGTGGTCATTTCATATTAAAGCTAAGTCAGTGGCCTGCTACTGAGTAGTGCTCCAAGTCTTAATGACAAAAGCAGACGCATTCTACTTTATCCAATCATTATGAATGTCAAATCTCCTTTGAGCTCTACACATTCCCAGCAGATACCATCTCAACCTCTACAAGCTTGATACTCTAATATCATTAGGTGGAGATAAGAAATTATAAGACACATCCCCAGCAGACTTCATCAACAAGCTCTACAAGCTTGATACCCTGATATGATTGAGTAGAGATAAGAAAGAATAAGACACATCCCCAACAGACACCAACAACAAGCTCTACAAGCTTGATACTCTAATATGATTGAGTGGAGATAAGAAAGAAGAAAATCAATAGCTTTATCTGGTCATAATATTTTTTCAGCACACACATCTACTTATTTCGGTTGTTGTTGTCATGTCCTCTTCATTGGAAAATTGGGTGCCGTTGCCATGTTAGTCACCTTGGACCAGAATTTGGTCAAATATTCCAGGGAGGTGTAGTCGGACTTCTCCCCCCTAATTAATTTCGGTAAAATAGTAAAATATTAACGCGTCATAATTATTTAATGTTTATATATTTATTTTATATTTAACCTTATATAATAATTTTATTCACGATCAAACGTTGTGGCCCACTGTACGTATTACATCCCAAACACAATGCGACACCAGCCATCTCTGTCTTGAGCTCTATGTACCATCTCGGCGACTGTTAAGCCAGTGAGATTCAACCATGTATATAATCTTATAAAATTTTATAAAAATGTTAGTCGCAGTGGTACAGCCTAATCCACGCTGACGAGCGCCAACAGCGTGAAACGCGTTCGTGGATGGCTTTTCTTGATTTATCAAGAAATTGGGTTGGCCATATATCAGGGAACAAGCTAAATCAATTTTTAGTTGATTTCTGTTTCACCAGATGGTGCTCTGCCTTCTGAAAAGCACTTGTGCTCCTGGTCTGGATATGCCTTTTTTATTATTTTATTTTTGTTATCAACGCCTGACCTTTTTTTTATTTTTATTTTTCTATTATTTTTTCACACACACATATAATCTTATTTTGAAAATAGAGCAATCCATAAATAAATCTTTAATTAAATAGACATATATTGGATCAAAATATCATTTATTTTACCAATATTTCAGTTGGCTGAACACCAACCTTTATCAAGGTGTTATAACATTTTAAAGTGTGTCAACAACAAACTCAGCGCCACATAACGTCAACAGCATTTAAGTTTTAAAAAATATTTTGTTATATTCAATGGGGAGAATTTTTTTATATATATATTTATATTATGGACAAAAAATAAATTTTGTAAAATATGGGTGTGAATTTTTTGAAAAATTAACAATGAAATCTATTTTATATTTAAAATTATTTGTACTATGTGTAAAAAATATATATTAAAAAATATTCTATATACAGTTACGAGCGTCATTCTTCATCTCCTAATCAACTCTGTCACCGTTTGCTTTTTTTTTTTGGAATGGCGCTCTCCTATTGGTTGGCTACGATCACGCCACCACTACGCGAGACACTTTGTTTATGACTTTGACCCCCCCCCCCCCCCCCCCCACTCGCTTTTTGGTTTTTGTAACTATTGTGTTGGAGCGGGTCGCTCCTTAAATAAATGCATATATTAGTTAATAACTAAATGGAATCCTCTCTTTCTTTTTCCCAGTAAGAGACGCCTACGGAAGCCAACAGTACATAGACAGATAAAGCACATAGGCTATAGTTATTAACTAATATATGCATTTATTTAAGGCGCCAATTTATAATTGTAACAAATAGTATTTGAATAAAAACATTCAATCGGGTAAAACACGGGCGTTGCCCGGGTCATTCGGCTAGTAATCTTATATGAACGATTCAATAAATTAGTTTCAATCTCGATATCTCTCTCTTTTTCACCTAGTTGGATGAGTACTACTCTATTTCTCCATTCCCAGAGTTTCAGTGATCTTTTTGTAACGTCGACTAAAGTTTCTCTCCATGTTCGAAGGTTTTCTATAATATGCATAGTAATGATTTCTGCATGAAGAGACATCCCATTAGATTCTTCACCCATACCTTGAATTTGTACAACAGCTGATTAGTTCCATCAAATGATGCATTGCACAATCAAGACAGTAGATCTTTAGTATAACAACATATAAGAGAAACAGGCCATTCCTTCTCCCTATCAGAACCAAAGACCCATTACTCCAACATCCCCAATAGACTACAGAGACTTATCATAGAATCCATCATATCCAGAAAACACAATAGCATTAACAGAAGAATAGATATTCCGGAAATTTATAACATTATATTCCCTGAGCCCACCCCATAACCCCCAAGTGAAGCATGCGCAACAGAAGCCCGCGTTGATTATGCCTTAAAACAAATGTAAACAGTGAATGGACTTTATTTAATTTTAAATCATA
>CP092863.1:78571006-78584306 GCA_030710605.1 Cordylochernes scorpioides | reverse complement strand
GATTTTTCAAAGCTGTAGCTCGCGATTCTCTCGTGATTTTATTTTTATTAGAAAGAACAAGTCTTAGTGTTTTTATTTTTTTTTGCTATATATTTATTTATTTTATTTTATTATTACAGAAGCACGAAGTCTATCAGACTATTGTGCTATATTAGAATTATTTACATATATATCTTTAATTATTTACACGATGAATTAGTAGTGATTTATAAATCTGTGTACAAATAGCTCGAAATTTGCCAAAGTTTTCATAAGATTGAGTATATACAGAAAGATGGCATTATGTCAAAGTAAGCAAGTACAATTTGGTTAGTTAGAGGGCAAGCTAACAAAAGATGCTCTGGTGTTATTATTTATGTATATTTGCTATATTTAGATGGTGTGTTATTGCTTTATACAAAATATCTCAGTAAAAATTCGCCATGTTATAGTGTTATATAAGATTCTTACATAATATCCTCCTAGTAGAACAATATTAGACATAGAATCCCAAGGCTGTACCCAGATACCAAACTACAGCGTCTGATTGGCCAACGCACGAAATGTAAACACGCGAGTGGGTATTTTTATCAAGCCTACTCGAGGTTAGAGAAAGAATAGTTCCATTTGAAAACAACCTCAACTTAATTTAACCTATCTGAAACTAACTTAATCTGATATAACTTAGCGTATATCTATTGTCACAGAATAATCTGGGATGATCTACCCGGTTTATCATCATCATCAGTCAAGTGATGTCAGCATTTTATTTGTAAATATTATGATATCTCTCAGTTCTCTTGAAGATAGAAAATAATTGTAAATACTTGTTATCACACACACTCTCTCTCTCTCCCTCGGGCTACTCACGACTGAAGACAAGATTCTTCTTGACAAATACCTCGACATTGTCATCAAACATGTTCCGAACATGAACACCCCAAATGGCAGGGATCTGTCAAGGCTCAAAGCGACTTTAAGCTCCTGACGAAATCCGGACGTGCCTTCGGAGAGGGCTACGTCGATTGTAAATATCTCTTTTCATTCCTACTTATTGCTTTTATAACTCCCTTTGAGTGTAAAGATTGACGAGATGTCAATAAAGTTGTTTAATTGTCAATTGTCACTCTCTCTCCCTTTGTTTTATGATTACTCTATGTTCTGGTCTGACTTATAATCTTGATATGGAACCATAGAATACTGAAATGAAGCCAACACTCCAAGACAGTGCAACAATATACTTCAGGATTCTCCCTAATTTTAATCATGAATGTTAAACGTCTCTTCACAAGGTTGTTTAAAAATACTAAATATATACTCATGGATAAATCTCAAGGAATGGGATAGTCTTTTATGTCTTCCTTCATCTGTTTTTGAAGTAGCCAGAGGTTGTTCACACTTGGTTATCTCGTGTGTCTTCAATAAAGGTTACTGTGTATCAAATATCTTTCAGAGTTATTATCTGAATTCCGATATATATGCTAAAAGGTACAACTTCCTTAATTTTGTCTATAAGTGTATCTTTCAGAGTTATTGTCTAAATCTCGATATACATGATAAAAGGTACAACTTCCTCAAGTTTTGTCTATAAGTGTACCTTTCAGAGGTATTGTCTAAATCCCGATATACATGCTAAAAGGTAGTACTTCCTTAAGTTTTGTCCATGAGTGTATCTTTCAGAGTTATTGTCTAAATCCCGATATACATGCTAAAAGGTACTACTTCCTTAAGTTTTGTCTATAAGTGTACCTTTCAGAGTTATTGTCTAAATCCCGATATACATGCTAAAAGGTACAACTTCCTTAGGTTTTGTCTATGAGTGTATCTTTCAGAGTTATTGTCTAAATCCCGATATACATGCTAAAAGGTACTACTTCCTTAAGTTTTGTCCATGAGTGTATTTTTCAGAGTTATTGTCTAAATCCCGATATACATGCTAAAAGGTACTACTTCCTTAAGTTTTGCCCATGAGTGTATCTTTCAGAGTTATTGTCTGAATCTCGATATACATGCTGAAATATACAACTTCCTTAAGTTTTGTCCATGAGTGTATCTTTCAGAGTTATTGTCTGAATCCCGATATACATGCTAAAAGATACAACTTCCTTAAGTTTTGTCCATGAGTGTGTCTTTCAGAGTTATTGTCTAAATCCCGATATACATGCTAAAAGGTACTACTTCCTTAAGTTTTGTCCATGAGTGTATCTTTCAGAGTTATTGTCTAAATCCCGATATACATGCTAAAAGGTACTACTTCCTTAAGTTTTGTCTATAAGTGTACCTTTCAGAGTTATTGTCTAAATCCCGATATACATGCTAAAAGGTACAACTTCCTTAAGTTTTTGTTCAAATCAATAAGCTTGAGGGATAAGTCTCTTTTGAAAGAGACTTATCCCTCAAGCTTATTGATTTGAACATACTATTAGGGGATTATCCTATTAATTCCTTAAGTTTTGTCTATGAGTGTATCTTTCAGAGTTATTGTCTAAATCCCGATATACATGCTAAAAGGTACTACTTCCTTAAGTTTTGTCCATGAGTGTATCTTTCAGAGTTATTGTCTAAATCCCGATATACATGCTGAAAGGTACTACTTCCTTAAGTTTTGTCTATAAGTGTACCTTTCAGAGTTATTGTCTAAATCCCGATATACATGCTAAAAGGTACTACTTCCTTAAGTTTTGCCCTTGAGTATATCTTTCAGAGTTATTGTATGAATCCCGATATACATGCTAAAAGGTACAACTTCCTTAAGTTTTGTCCATGAGTGTATCTTTCAGAGTTATTGTCTAAATCCCTATATACATGCTAAAAGGTAGTACTTCCTTAAGTTTTGTCCATGAGTGTACCTTTCAGAGTTATTGTCTAAATCCCGATATACATGCTAAAAGGTACTACTTCCTTAAGTTTTGTCTATAAGTGTACCTTTCAGAGTTATTGTCTAAATCCCGATATACATGCTAAAAGGTACAACTTCCTTAGGTTTTGTCTATGAGTGTATCTTTCAGAGTTATTGTCTAAATCCCGATATACATGCTAAAAGGTACTACTTCCTTAAGTTTTGTCCATGAGTGTATTTTTCAGAGTTATTGTCTAAATCCCGATATACATGCTAAAAGGTACTACTTCCTTAAGTTTTGCCCATGAGTGTATCTTTCAGAGTTATTGTCTGAATCTCGATATACATGCTGAAATATACAACTTCCTTAAGTTTTGTCCATGAGTGTATCTTTCAGAGTTATTGTCTAAATCCCGATATACATGCTAAAAGGTACTACTTCCTTAAGTTTTGTCTATAAGTGTACCTTTCAGAGTTATTGTCTAAATCCCGATATACATGCTAAAAGGTACAACTTCCTTAAGTTTTTGTTCAAATCAATAAGCTTGAGGGATAAGTCTCTTTTGAAAGAGACTTATCCCTCAAGCTTATTGATTTGAACATACTATTAGGGGATTATCCTATTAATTCCTTAAGTTTTGTCTATGAGTGTATCTTTCAGAGTTATTGTCTAAATCCCGATATACATGCTAAAAGGTACTACTTCCTTAAGTTTTGTCCATGAGTGTATCTTTCAGAGTTATTGTCTAAATCCCGATATACATGCTGAAAGGTACTACTTCCTTAAGTTTTGTCTATAAGTGTACCTTTCAGAGTTATTGTCTAAATCCCGATATACATGCTAAAAGGTACTACTTCCTTAAGTTTTGCCCTTGAGTATATCTTTCAGAGTTATTGTATGAATCCCGATATACATGCTAAAAGGTACAACTTCCTTAAGTTTTGTCCATGAGTGTATCTTTCAGAGTTATTGTCTAAATCCCTATATACATGCTAAAAGGTAGTACTTCCTTAAGTTTTGTCCATGAGTGTACCTTTCAGAGTTATTGTCTAAATCCCGATATACATGCTAAAAGGTACTACTTCCTTAAGTTTTGTCTATAAGTGTACCTTTCAGAGTTATTGTCTAAATCCCGATATACATGCTAAAAGGTACAACTTCCTTAGGTTTTGTCTATGAGTGTATCTTTCAGAGTTATTGTCTAAATCCCGATATACATGCTAAAAGGTACTACTTCCTTAAGTTTTGTCCATGAGTGTATTTTTCAGAGTTATTGTCTAAATCCCGATATACATGCTAAAAGGTACTACTTCCTTAAGTTTTGCCCATGAGTGTATCTTTCAGAGTTATTGTCTGAATCTCGATATACATGCTGAAATATACAACTTCCTTAAGTTTTGTCCATGAGTGTATCTTTCAGAGTTATTGTCTAAATCCCGATATACATGCTAAAAGGTACTACTTCCTTAAGTTTTGTCTATAAGTGTACCTTTCAGAGTTATTGTCTAAATCCCGATATACATGCTAAAAGGTACAACTTCCTTAAGTTTTGTCTATGAGTGTATCTTTCAGAGTTATTGTCTAAATCCCGATATACATGCTAAAAGGTACTACTTCCTTAAGTTTTGTCCATGAGTGTATCTTTCAGAGTTATTGTCTAAATCCCGATATACATGCTAAAAGGTACTACTTCCTTAAGTTTTGTCTATAAGTGTACCTTTCAGAGTTATTGTCTAAATCCCGATATACATGCTAAAAGGTACTACTTCCTTAAGTTTTGCCCTTGAGTATATCTTTCAGAGTTATTGTATGAATCCCGATATACATGCTAAAAGGTACAACTTCCTTAAGTTTTGTCCATGAGTGTATCTTTCAGAGTTATTGTCTAAATCCCGATATACATGCTAAAAGGTACTACTTCCTTAAGTTTTGTCCATGAGTGTATCTTTCAGAGTTATTGTCTAAATCCCGATATACATGCTAAAAGGTACTACTTCCTTAAGTTTGGTCCATGAGTGTATCTTTCAGAGTTATTGTCTGAATCCCGATATACAAGCTAGAAGGTACAACTTCCTTAAGTTTTGTCTATAAGTGTATCTTTCATAGTTATTGTCTGAATCCCGATATACAAGCTAGAAGGTACAACTTCCTTAAGTTTTGTCTATGAGTGTATCTTTCAGAGTTATTGTCTGAATCCCGATATACATGCTAGAAGGTACAACTTCCTTAAGTTTTGTCTATGAGTGTATCTTTCTGAGTTATTGTCTGAATCCCGATATACCTGATAAAATATACAACTTCCTTAAGTTATGTCCATGAGTGTATCTTTCAGAGTTATTGTCTGAATCCCGATATACATGCTAGAAGGTACAACTTCCTTAAGTTTTGTCTATGAGTGTATCTTTCTGAGTTATTGTCTGAATCCCGATATACCTGATAAAATATACAACTTTCTTAAGTTATGTCCATGAGTGTATATATATCCATCATATGTCTTATTTCGTGTCGTCCTAACGTCGGGAAATGAATATCCATCATTAAGATTTACGATCGCTGTCTGAGTTATTTTTAATATTTATTAAAATTCTCCGGGATATTCACTCTCCCGTTTTAAAACCTAAAAAAACATATCTATAATGTAAACATCACTCAAAGAGGACCTAAAAAGGTAGATGTTCTAATGTATTCACAATAATGTTACAGTATTCTATATAAAGACCTTTGTATATTACAGAAAGAAATCGTAAGACGTTACAACTCATTTTATTCAGCAGAATTGATGGGGGGGGGGGGGGGGGAGAAGTCCGACCACACCAGCCCCCCTGGGACCCTTGGAATATTCGACCAAATTCTGGTTCGTTTCCAAGGTGACTAACGTGGCAACGGCACCCATTTTCCAATGAAGAGCATATAAAGGAATGACAATACATCCAGATGGCACAAGAACCTATAGGACATGTAACAACTGCCCTGGTGTGGAACTAACACCTACCTACAAATTTCCATGTCCAGCAATGGCCGCAGCCTTGCAGTAAATTGACATGGACCCAGAACAGCAGCTTTACACACCCAAGATAGAGGACATTGCGACTGCTGTGATAGAGATGTATGGAGACATCTGAGGCTCTTCATTGGACATGACAACAACAGAAAATTGACATGGACCCAGAGCAGCAGCTTTACACACCCAAGATAAAGGACTTTGCGACTGCTGTGATAGAGATGTATGGAGACATCTGAGGTTCTTCATTGGACACAACAACAACAACAGAAAATTCACATGGACCCAGAACAGCAGCTTCACACACCCAAGATAGAGGACATTGCTGTGATAGAGATGTATGGAGACATCTGAGGCTCTTCATTGGACACGACAATAACCAGAATTGATTACCAAAATATTTTAAAAGAATGACACAACGAAGACTAAAAGGCTCTTGAAGCAATAGAAACCATAAAGAATTCTAAAGCAATAAACGAAAGTATTCAACTACCATCACGATACGTTCCTTTTCTATCTAAAAACTTTAATACAGCCATATAAAATAATATTTATTCTATTTTTCTATTCACTAAATTCATTAACCTGTTCATAGGTAATTCTTCAAATTTATTTAATTATGTGTAAATCCTTAATTTCTTATGTCCTATATTCACATAAATTCCTCTTTAAAAATGCTATATATCAGTTAAACCTGTCTATAGCGCACCCTCTTGGGACTCACCAAAATAGGGTGCTATAGAGAGGGGGTGCTATAGACAGGTCACTTTTAATGTAAATCGCATCGTACTACGTATTTGAAATCGGGCACTATAGAGAGGGAGGCGCTATTTAGAGGGGGCGCTATAGACAGGTCACTTTTAATGTAAATCACATCGTACTACGTATTTAAAATCGGGCGCCATAGAGAGGGAGGCGCTATTTAGAGGGGGCGCTATAGACAGGTTTAACTGTATAATCTCTCTCCATTGCTTTGGATACCGTGCAGTTGGCATTTTTTACGCTCCAGGTGCCTGGGTTATCTTTATTTTTCTCTCTTTCCTTGTTTATACATTTAAGTTAACTGAAGAAGTTGCCTGATATCTCTATTTAATCAGGTATTAATAGATAAAAAGAGTCATTTTACTGTCTTCTTCTTCTTCTTTCTTATCTCCACTCAATCATATTAGGGTATCAAGCTTGTAGTGCCTGCGCGACGGCTGATGCAGCATAGCGGGGAGATTTAACATCCATCATGATTGGGTGAAGTAAAATGCCTCTGCCTTTGTCATTAAGACTGGGAGCACTACTCAGTGGCAGGCCGACTTAGCTCCAAAGAAATGGCCGCCTCTGACATGAGGAACAGACACCATGTGCAGCCGCTCCTAATATGGAGTACAGACTCATTCTGTATACCTGGAGCCCTTACAGGGTACTATCAGCCGGGCCAGCTGAGCCCAAATCTTTTAGTGAGTTTGTTACTGCTCCCCCTCCTCCTTTTTTATCCAGGCTTGGGACTGGCAAAGGCGGAGTTATATTTACTGTAATTTTTCTGAATCTTTAGTCCTCTCTAATAACGGCTAACTTGGAATATAACTATAAATAATTAATGTTATTGCTGATTGTTAAGATCTCATAATGTTTCCAATACAAGACGTGAATAGGAGGGGTACTTGTCATCGGTTTGATATAAACTTCGATAAATGTGACCTTTTTTGGTTTCTTTAGAATTCCCTGGACTTTTATCTCGCTGGCAATGGTGATATCGCTTTTTTTCTTGATATCTTTATTCTTAAAATCTCTCAGTTCCTCTCCTTTCTGTAGGAAAGTATAGATCCACTTATCTTATATATATATAGATTATATATACCTACTCATATTCATAAAATATCGGTATTCAATTATATACACTCATTGACAAAACTTAAAAAGGTTTTATATTTTTATGTCGCCGGTTGTCTGTCTTTTCGAAGAAGAAAGAGACGAATTTTGTTCATACTTGGTTATCTCGTATGTCTTCGATAAAGGCAACTCTAATATCTTTCAGAGTTATTGTCTGAATACCGATATACATGCCAAAATGTACAACTCTCTTGAGTACTCACATCATTTTTCAAAGTTTACAAATGTGAAATATATACCCTGCAACTTGGTGCAACATTATATATCTGAATTAACAAAATATTTACAATATCCCAATATATTGGGTGAAAGTCCCGAACCAAAATACAAAATAGGGAGAAATTTCAGGGCTAATATATATTCTAGGGATAAAATTCCAACCAGAATAGGGAGAAGTCTCGAACCAGAATGAATATCGGGATAATATCCCAAACTTCAATATAAATAAAGGATAAAACTACAAACCCCAATATAAAATAGGGATAAAACTACAAACCCCAATATGAAATAGGGATAAAACTACAAACCCTAATATAAAATATGGATAAAACTACAAACCCCAATATGAAATAGGGATACAACTACAAACCCTAATATAAAATAGGGATTAAACTACCAACCCCAATATGAAATAGGGATAAAACTACAAACCCCAATATAAAATAGGGATAAAACTACAAACCCCAATATGAAATAGTGATAAAACTGTAAACCCCCAATTTAAGATAAAAAGAAAGATACGGGCCAGTATATATAAGCTAGGGATAAAATATAAACCCCAATCTAAAATAGGGAGAAATTCTCAAACCCTAATATATAAGATAGGGATAAAAATCCCGAGCCAGAATGGGAAAAAAAGTCCCGAACCAGAATATAGGATATAGGGATAAAGTTCTAACCCCAATATAAAAAAGGGAGAAATATCCGGGCCAGTATATAAAATCTTGGGATAATTTCCCAATTGGAATAAAGAGCAAGTCTAGAGCCGGAATATAAGATAGGGATGAAATTGTAAACTTCAATATAAAATAGGGAGAAAGTTCCAAGCACCAATATAAAATAAGGAGAAAAACCTGAGCCAGTATATAAGTTAGGGATAAAATCCCGAGTCAGAATAGGGAGAAAGTCCCGACATTGAATACAAGAAAGGGATAAATTCCCAGAGTGGGAGACAAACAACAGGGAGAGACCTACCTAGTGTCAACCATTTCTTGGAATGGTTTTAAAAACCGTTTGAGACACAATCCAATAATATAGGAATATAGACGCTGATACACAAAGATCTTGAAGCAATTTGGGAGTGGTACAATTGTTTGACAGGCTTTCTGTACAAGTAGTTTGTGGTGTTGACGAGACAGGGAAGGTACTCACCGCTTGGCCTGCAGTCAGCCTACTGAGCTAAGTCCCTCGGCGTCACGTGACATACGGCGTGACCTTGACCGGTTCGGCGTACGTCCTGGGTTCAGAAACAGAGGTGTACGGCCGTTCGTTGTATCTCTCTACCTATACACATGGACAAAACTTAAGGAAGTTGTACCTTTTAGCATGTATATCGGGATGAGACAATAACTCTGAAAGATACACTCATAAACAGAACTTAAGAAAGTTGTACCTATTTGCATGTATATCGGTATTCAGACAATAACTCTGAAAGATACACTCATGAACAAAACTTAAGGAAGTTGTACCTTTTAGCATGTATATCTGGATTGAGACAATAACTCTGAAATATACACTCATAGACAGAACTTAAGGTAGTTGTACCTTTCAGCATGTATATCGGGATTCAGACAATAACTCTGAAAGATATTACAGTGACCTTTATTGAAGACACACGAAATAACCAAGTGTGAACAAAATATTAAATTGTAATACTGTATATAAGAGGGAAATATAAGACCAAAAGGTCTTAATAAATCTTATTGTTGTTGTAATAATAACAGAAAAAAACATTGCTTATTACTCTTACTGATATTTCTGCTTATACCCTACATTTTTTTGCCCGGATAATCTGTATAAGACTAAAAGGCCATAATAAAAATTTTGCTGTTTTAATTATGGAATATTCTCTAAAGACGTTATAAGATTATACGAAGAATAGTCAATCAGTATTTCTTAAAACAATCGGCTGTTAGACAAACTTATCTTTTGGAAAAATCTCAGCTTTGTAAATTACAGTATTCAACAGATTGTACATAATGTTATGTTATACATACCTTTAAGTAGAAAAGATTTATGATCATAAATTTTCAATTTTATTATCATTACTTTTATATAGATTGATTGTGTTACTATTATAATACTTTCGGTAAAATGATAAATAAAAGAACATTTCGGTGAGGGAAGAGTTTCTTCTCTGTATAACGGCAATACAATCTTCCTGGCGTAACAGCCCTTCGACGGGTATTACTATGATACTTTTTCTTATCCTTTTATTAGTCTATATTAGACAAAATCTTAGAGGTCGTGCTCATAAAGAAGTTCAAGAACTCTTCTTGGTTCTCTGTACAGGGATCCTTTGTCCTTTCCAATATAAATATCGTTTTACAATCACAAGCCGCATTATATTATATTGTATTATAAATTACTTTATATAATATTTACGAACGGAAAAATATGTCCAGGGTAGCCTAGTGGACATAGCATCTGCCCGGTAAGCGGAACACTGTGGGTTCGATTCCCATCCCTGGACACTTTTATTTTTCCGTTTATCATTACTCTTCACAATTCACCCTTTCATACCTCATCCAAAAGGTTAGAAATAATCATTATTTCTCCTTGAAATAAATTTTGAATTTTCGTTGAAAAGAAACACATGCGGGATAGTATTTCAAATGTCGTTTTATAATTTAGTATATGTTGGGAAGTGGCCTCTTCGGCTTTGCATCTAGTACACATAGGGAAGCTTTTAGCTCCCTCTTTATAGACTAGAGTGCGCAGGTGACCAGATTTCCATTTGGCAAACTGTTTATTATGATACTAAAATTTGAAAATTAAATGAATTCATAGATGTATAAATATACAAATTAGTAGGAAATTTGATAGATGGATATACAAATAATAATTACATAATACAGTTATAATTGAATTAAATAAATATAAAATATTTGCAGAGTTTCTCTTATTCAGAAATTGGAAGACAAGTTTTCACGAGGTCACGCTTCATCAGACCACTGGCTTTGCAAAGACGTGCAGCTTACATACAATAAAGATTAACAGAAATACATTCTCAAAAAAAAAATCAAATATAAAAATAGTTTCCAGTTGTAGAGTTATGGGGACAGTTTCAATGGGGATGGACATTATATCTGTGTTGAATATGCTGGAAAACTGTTGGGGTAGATCAATTCTTCTGTTATTATTATTATTTTTTTGCATCTATATTTCAAGTATAATAATACGGTTAAGTTATCAAAGTACGGATTAATGCTTATGCACTATTATGGCTATGTTGATTAAAGGATACAAAACATATTGAGACCAAAGACCCCAAATACATATTGATGCCAAGGTAAGGTATGAATGATGTTGGGATGACAGAAATTATTTATGTAGGAGATTAATCGATATTTCAAGTACAATAATAGAGTTGAGTTATTAAAATGTGGATTACTGGTTAATACTAATGTACTATTGAGACAATATGTGATTAAAGGAAGGATACAAATCATATTGAGACCAAAGACACCAAATAAATATTGATGACTAGGTAAGGTATGAATGATGTTGGGAAGACAGAAATTATTTAGGTAGGATATTAATCTATATTTCAAGTACAATAATAGAGTTAAGTTATTAAGGTGTGGATTACTGGTTAATGCTTATGTACTATTGAATCTATATGTGATTAAAGAAGAATACAAATCATATTGAGACCAAAGACACGAAATAAACATCAATGGTTGAGAAAGGGTATGAATGATGTTGGGAAAACGGAGATTATTCAGGTAGGAGATTCCAGAATTATACTATCATAACTGTCAGGAAAATCTTTAAATATATTAATGACTTTGAGTTTTATAGTAAGTAAGGCTTTCAGTACCAGGCGCTGAGGCAATTTCTTTATTTGATGATAATGAGTTACATCCAGATGGCACAAGAACCTATAGGACATGTAAAAACTGTCCTTGTGTGGAACTAACACCTACTCACATATTCTCATGTCCATCAATGGCTGCAGCCTTGAAGAAAATTGCCATGGACCCAGAACAGCAGCTTTACACATCCAAGATAGTGGACATTGCTGATTCTGTGATAGAGATGTATGGAGACACTGAAGCTCTTCATTGGACACGACAACAACAACAGAAAATTGACATGGATCCAGAACAGCAGCTTTACACACCCAAGATAGAGGATATTGCTGTGATAGAGATGTACGAAGACATCTGAGGCTCTTCATTGGACACGACAACAACGAGTTGAGGGTTTATTTGGTATCATGACGTCGCTGAATGTGACGCAGCCAAAGTTGTAAACAAAGAAGATAAGAAAAGGCAGTCTCGCTCGCCAGTTGTAGCCAAGCATAACCAGATTTAATTTCTTGTTAGTTAATAAGTTTCCTTCTTTAATATAACTAAGGACCTTTGTCATTGGAGTAACCAAAACATAATATGAAAACATAGTACAATTGTGATATTGCGTACTAGGATAAGATGCATAAATGGGACATCTCGTGGTTAGCTTTTCTTGATTAATAAAGAATTGGTATTCGACCAATTCTGGAATAATTAGAAATCAACGAATAATTGATATTTATTAATAATGATGGTGCAAGCCATCAGCAACTTTCAGTTTCACTATAAGAAGATGCCTTTTTTTTTCATATGATAAGATAATAATTGGTATTTGTTTAGTGTGAAAGTGTCCTACACGAGATATCGCGCTGGTGTAGAGAGGTGATAAGAAAACAATCTTAAATAGAAGCGGTCATCGGTACGACAGTCTTCATTTCAATCTTACGGAGTCACTTCCTATCACTGCGATCTTCTTCTTCTTTCTTATCTCCACTCAATCATATCAGGGTATCAAGCTTGTAGAGCTTGTTGATGGTGCCTGCTGGGGATTTGTCATCTTTCTTATCTCCACTCAATCATATCAGGCTATCAAGCCTGTAGAGCTTGTTGATAATGTCTGCTGGGGATGTGTCTTCTTCTTTCTTATCTCCACTCAATCATATTAGGGTATCAAGCCTGTAGAGCTTATTGATGGTGACTGCTGGGGATGTGTCTTCTTCTTTCTTATCTTCACTCAATCATATTAGAGTATCAAGTTTGTAGAGCTTGTTGATGGCGTCTACTGGGGATGTTTCTTCTTCTTTCTTATCTTCAATCATATCAGGGTATCAAGCTTGCAGAGCTTGTTGATGGTGTCTAATGGGGATGTTTCTTCTTCTTTCTTATCTCCACTCAATCATATCAGGCTATCAAGCCTGTAAAGCTTGTTGATGGTATCTGCTGGGGATGTGTCTTCTTCTTTCTTATCTCCACTCAATCATATCAGGGTATCAAACTTGTAGAGCTTGTTGATGGTGTCTGCTGGGGATGTGTCTTCTTTCTTATCTCAACTCAATCATATCAGGGTATCAAGCCTGTAGAGC
>CP092863.1:78517618-78570906 GCA_030710605.1 Cordylochernes scorpioides | reverse complement strand
TTGTTGATGGTGTCTGCTGGGGATGTTTCTGCTTTCTTATCTCCACTCAATCATATCAGGTTATCAAGCCTGTAGAGCTTGTTGATTCTTTCTTCTGGAGATGAGTAGAGCTCACCAAAAGAGATTTTACAACCATAACAATTGGGTGAAGTAGAATGCCTTTGTCATTAAGACTGAGAGCACTACTCAGTACCAGGCCGACTTAGCTCCAATATGAATTGTCCTACTCTGACATGAGGAACAGACACCATGTACAGCCACTCCAAACAAGAAGTATATCCTGTATCCCTGGAGCCCTTACAAGGTACTATCAGCCGGGCCAGTTGAGTCCAGGATTTTAAGCGAGCTTGTTACTGCTCCCTCTCCTCCTTTTTCATCCGGGCTTTGGACCGGTAAAGGCGGAGTTTATCACTGCAATTAACTGTGAAAATCTTCAACCAGGGTACGCTGTCAATTACAACAGTCAAGATAGATAGGTATCTAAAGTTCTACCCTCTCGTTAAATGGTTGTTATATTTGAGACGAAGAATGTTTTAGCTGTATAGCTGCTGTTATCAAATATGTTCGAAAGATTTTTGAGATTCCTCATTTAGCAAGGAAGTCAACAGGATCAAGATTCATTATCACAGGTTTGTTGATTTCGACAAATTACAAAAGGCATAAGACGTCGCAATTCTTTTTATTTGCTTGATTAAAATAGCTATTGGGCAATTCCTTCTTCATCTAACTGGGCTAGGATCAAGATTATCCATCCATCTAGACAAAATTTTGCTTCTTAGAAAGATGCAGTCCTGGATCTTTCCAGTTGGTCTCGAGGACCACGCCATCACCATATCCTCAGCGGCGAAGTACGCGATCTACGTTTTCTTCGTAGATCGCGAAATACGTGTTGTCGCTGGAGACCCGCTGGCGATTCTCTACCAAACTCTGCAGCGCTGGCAGAGGCGCCATATTCATTGTACATAGTGTATATAATCCATATTATCTTTTTTGTAAATAGTGCAGATTGTGCACTTTGCATGTATTGACAAGATGTCAATAAAATTATTTTAATTGTCTTAAGATTATACGAATATTTTAATAAAACAAATAAAGCTTCCAAGGCTAAGTTTCTTGTACTTTTTGAAAATTTTAAAGCTCGCAGACTTAACCCTTCGATGGGTGTTAATGTGATACTCCTGTTGAAAGGCTGATAAATCTGAAAGCTTGAGAGAAAATGGTTATACAAGTATCTTAACTAATTATAAATGAATTGGTTTTGTTGAAAATTAAACTTTAAATATTGTCAAAGGCAGTTGATTTTTAATGAATTGGTTTGGTTGAACATCTAAGTTGAAATATTGGTCAAGATAGCTAATAATGTATAAAATTATTTTATTGGAAACCATGTTGAAATATTGGCGAATACAGCTGAATTTGAATGGATTGGTTATGCTAAAAATCCAAGTTGAAATATTCGTAAGACAACTGATTTTGAATAAATTGGTTTTGTTGGAAATCCAAGTTGAAATATTGGCAGAGACAGCCAATTTTGAAAAAATTGTTATGTTAAAATCCGAGTTGAAATTTTGGCAAAGACAGCTAATTTTTAATAAATTGACTTTGCTGAAAATCCAAGTTGAAATATTGGAAAAGACAGCTGACTTTGAATAAATTGGTTTTGTTGAAAATCCAAGTTGAAATATTGGCAAAAACATCTAATTTTGAATAAATTTCTATGTTCCAAATCCAAGTTGAAATATTGGTAAAGATAGCTAATTCTAAAACGAAAATTGCAATTATACCGCGAATGTTTCTTTTAAACAAAAATCGAAATTTTTTTTAAAGAGAAATAGCGACCATTTCTAACTTTAAGGATGAAGTATGATAGGATGAATTGTGAAGAGTAATGACAAACGGAAAAATAAAAGTGTCCAGGGATGGGAATCGAACCCACAGTGTTCCGCTTACCGGGCAGATACCATGTCCACTAGGCTACCCTGGACATATTTTTCCGTTCGTAAATATTATATAAAGTAATTTAAAATACAATATAACGCGGCTGATGTTTGTAAAACGAAAATTGCAATTATACCGCGAATGTTTCTTTTAAACAAAAATCGAAATTTATTTTAAAGAGAAATAGCGACCATTTCTCATAATACCAAGCTTTAAAGTAATTATGAATACACAATTGTGAATTTATTTCCCAATGCCAAAGTTTTTAAATATTAATAGAGGTCATCACACAATTTTATGTAATTTTAACTCCGCCTTTGCCAGTCCCAAGCCCGGATGAAAAAGGAGGAGGGGGAGCAGTAACAAGCTCGGTAAAAACTGGGTTCAGCTGGTCATGCTGATAGTATCATGTAAGGGCTCCTAATCCAGGTATATAGGATGAGCAGCGTTTGTATTCCATGTTAGGAGCGGCTGTGCACATGGTGTCTGTTCCTCATGTCAGAGGTGGCCATTTCTTTTGGAGCTAAGTCGGCCTGCCACTGAGTAGTACTCCTAGTCTTAATGACAAAGGAAGACTCATTCTACTTCATCCAGTGTGGAGATAAGAAGAAATATAGATGAAAACAGTCAATCAATAATAATTTTATTACCAAAATCCATCATGACATTGTGAAGAGGCGTAGGAGGAAAAAGAGAATAAAAACTTAATGGAGAGCCATGTTGAATTATTCATATCTAGAAATTGACGTATAGAACAGTATTTATTGACGTGTGGTTGGAATAATGATGAAGAAATGTTTGATGCATAAGTTATGGGATTTGATAGTAGCACATGTGAAACGATGCCAAGCTCTGAACTCAACAATCAAAACAGTTACTAAGAAGATACCATAGCTAAAAGCGACAAGTTCCGTAGTGCGAAATTTCAGACAATCACTTTCTATAACAAGATGTAATACGAATACAACAACAAAAATACTTTTATTAAGGCCCATTGCCCTGTATGAATTCGCCATACAACAACAAAATAACACATTAATTTTTCCTCCCTTTCCCCTTGTGCACGCGAGTCTTTGTTTGAAAAGGGATTTATTTACATATCTGTGTTCTAAAACTTTCCTCACTACATCTTTTGTGTATGAATCTATTTACAATTGATCTGTAGAAATTATAGAGTTCTATTGCTATATTTTTATATGAAAAATAGACACTTCGGCCAGTTGGAGTTTTTTATTTTCTCAACGTTTCGACAAATATCTTTTGTCTTCGTCAGGAGAAGTAAATAAAAATAAACATTTGGCAAGGCGTTAAAAATTGTTCTGAGGTTTGCAAGGGCGTTCTCACGTGATTTTTCGAATTTAGTACATTTACTAATTTATTTATTATAAATTTATTTACTTCTCCTGACGAAGACAAAAGATATTTGTCGAAACGTTGAGAAAATAAAAAAAACTCTAACTGGTCGAAGTGTCTATTTTTTACGGAAATATGAATGCCGGCCAGGCAACCTCTATCTTTGCTATATTTTTCTTTTCTGAAATAGTTCTCAGAGTCTTCAGTGGGTTTCTAAGTCTCCAGAAGGTGTTTTTAAGAGTAAAATGCAAATATATATATTTTTAACATTTCATCATTGACTATTATTTTATTTTTGACCATAGATTTAGAATACTTTGAAAATTGTTGTAAATATGTATAGTTGACCTACCTATTTTTTTAAATTCATGAATATAGAATTCATTTTATAAATTCTATATTACTGTGAAAAATAATTTTATGTGTAATTTGCTTCATGTAATTCAAAATAAAAACTATTTGTGGGTAAATATTTATCTTTCCTTATTTCACGAATGCACCTTCAATTATCTATCTTTTTCAACAACAACAAAAAATATTCATAACATATTGTTGCATCATGGCTAATGAACCTATTTTATTTTAATTTGCAATATTATTTTTCATATATTTTAAATTCAAATTTATAGTTTATATTTATTTATTTTATTAAACAGAATATATGTATTATAAAATCACCATTTGTATTTAGGTACACTGTGTGACTTCACTGCTCTCTTTGATGTGAGAAATAATTAAATTATTCTGGAGGCTACTTAAGGTAGAGTTATCTCATTATTCCCTTATCTAACCTTGAAGGATGATTGAGACACGCTCCGGTAAGATACAAGACACGGCTAAGAAAGAGAATCAGGGTTGAAGAGTCTGCCAAGCCGCAACCTGGTGCAACAATATATATATGGAAGCATAGGGCTCCTCTCCCGTCAAAATAAACGTCAAGACCTGACGCCATCTATTGACCGTCGCCGTAACTAGCGGCCTCGGGTCGGTGACAAAGCCACAGCACCAGCTTTGGTAAACTGAGAAGCGTCCACCTAGAGACCATGGTTTCGGGAGAGGCGCCCTATGCTTCTATGGATCAATTTCCTCCCGGCAAATTTTCCATCTATATATATATGTAGTAATTTACATGAGTAGAAATATTTTAGGCGATTTCCAGTTTTCTTTCAATGAGATAAAGAAAATCTAGACCTCTCTACGCACGTGAAGAAAAAAATAATTTGCAAAGAAACCAAGGACTCGATACACCTACTGTTGGAATACCCACTTTTCTATAGCGCACTAGACAACAGACAGTAACTAATGTTGAAGATCTGTATGAATTTGTAAATAGCAGAGAGAATTTTCAGAGATTTAATCACTTTTGTAAATATATTTATGATTATCTGTCTGTCCTGAAAGGATCAGGTTTCTAATCTATTTCATTGTCGTAAATATAGAGGCTGCCTGGCCGGCATTCATATTTCTTGAAAATAAAGATACTTCGGCCAGTAAATATTTTTATTATCTCGACGTTTCGACAAAAGGCTTTTGTCCTCGTCAGGAGCAAACAAAAATTAAAACATTTGGCAAGGTGTTAAAAATCATTCTAAGGCTCCAAGGGCGTTCTCACGCGATATTCCAAATTTTGTACAACATCTAAAGCACGAGTCAAAAATAAATATTTAACTCACAAAAGACTATGATCTTTGAAATAAATTATAATATACATATATGTAATAAGATATTATAAACAAAATATAAGCCTTAGAATATTTTTTAATGCCTTGCTAAATGTTTTAATTATTGTTTGCTCCTGACAAGGCCAAAAGCTTTTTGTCGAAACGTCGAGGTAATAAAAAGATTTACTGACCGAAGTATCTCTATTTCATTGTGTCTTTTTTTTCTTATAGTGATCTATTTTAAATGTTTCTGTTTAAAAATAGTATATTTAGACGCAATTATCCTTAGTGGAGATATCGCATTTTGTATGTAGAAATAAAATAAAATTACCAGGCAACACCATGATAAGAAATAACTTTCACGATGATAAATGAAAAGGAAAAATACTTATCTTTATTTAATTTCCAAACTGGAGCGGCAGGTCCATCTAGTGGAACAAAAACCAACTAAACATTGATTTAACCTCTTCCTTGATATTTGGCAAGTCCATAACTCTTACCAATAACCAACATCAGCATTGTTAGAAAGAGGAGAAAGACCTCTTTAAAGATCCTGACTTCAACTGTTGATTGATGTACTGTTAATTGACCTCAGCAAGGGTACCTCTCCAAGGATACGGAGGTCTGTACTCATGTTAGAGTTGGCAGCAAAGGCCTCTATGTTAGTAATGGCCTCAAATTACAGGCAAAGTCAGACTTTCACCAAAGTGTGCCTGGATCATGGTGCCATGATCAACGAAAGCTGCACCCCTATACCCCATTACATGAAATAGCTTGAGGAGCATGAACTCATGGAATTGGTGTAATCTATACACAAGGGGATAAGAAACAACAACAACACTGTCTATAAACAGCTTGAGGAGCATGAATTCATGGAATTGGTATAATCTTTGCACAAGAGGATAAGAAACAACAACAACACTGTCTAAAAACAGCTTGAGGAGCATGAATTCATGGAATTGGTGTAATCTTTACACAAGGGGATAAGAAACAACAACACTGTCTATAAACAGCTTGAGGAGCATGAACTCATGGAATTGATGTAATCTTTACACAAGGGGATAAGAAACAACAACACTGTCTATAAACAGCTTGAGGAGCATGAACTCATGGAATTGATGTAATCTGTACACAAGGGGATAAGAAACAACAACAACACTGTCTATAAACAGCTAGAGGAACATGAACTCATGGAATTTGTGTAATCTTTGCACAAGGGGATAAGAAACAACAGAAAAGCCAACCACGAACGCGTTTCGGGCTGTTGGCCCTTTTCGTGGTTCAGATTGTATCTCTACGACTAAAAATCTTTTAATATTATGATAGAAAGCTTTATCTCCTAGCTCCATAGGTTTGCTACACCCAGTCCAACGTTCATTGCAACATTCACAGCCTAAATTGACCCATGCGAAAGTAGAAGAATGGGAGAAGGAGCAATTTGCCAAATTGCTCTTAGAAAATCCAAAAGACCTTCAATGACACGGCAGTGACACACTCGAGGACAATTGCCCAAATTTGAATAGTTGATGGGGCAAGTGTGGAGACAATTCGCGATGACCAAGTAGTAGAGTAGATTGCTATAGTTAGAGGCATTCTTTACACTATGAAAATTGAGATAGGGTTCAATACTATAAATTAAATATTTATCAATTAAAGAATATACTATGATGATAGAAAAATTATAGATGTGACTTCCCGCAAGGTTTTTATTATTATTTTTCAAACCTCATGTAATCATTTGAACAGTTATAGTAAGGGATACAGGATGAGTCTGTACTCCATGTTAGGAGTGGCTATACATGGTATCTGTTCCTCATGTCAGAGGTGGTCATTTCATATTGGAGCTAAGTCGGCTTGCTACTGAGTAGTGCTCCCAGTCTTGATGAAAAAGGCAGACGCATTCTACTTCATCCAATCATTATGGATGTCAAATCTCCTTTGAGCTCTACTCATCCCCAGCAGACATCATCTCAACCTCTACAAGCTTGATACTCTAATATGATTGAGTGGAGATAAGAAAGAAGAAAACACATCCCCAGCAGACACCATCAACAAGCTCTACAGACTTGATACCCTGATATAAATGAGTGGAGATAAGAAAGAAGAAGACATCCCCAGCAGACACCATCAATTTGCTCTACAGACTTGATACCCTAATATAAATGAGTGGAGATAAGAAAGAAGAAGACATCCCCAGCAGACACTATCAACAAGCTCTAAAAGCTTGATACTCTAATATGATTAAGGGGAGATAAGAAAGAGAAGAAGACACATCCCAGCAGACATCATCTCAACCTCTACAAGCTTTATACTCTAATATGATTGAGTGGAGATAAGAAATAATAAAATCAATAGATGTAGCTGGTCATGATATATCAATGATTAGTTAGCACTTATAATATTTTTTCAGCACACACATCTACTTATTTCGCTTGTTGTTGTCGTGTCCTCTTCATTGGAAAATGGGTGCCGTTGCCATGTTTGAACCTTGGACCAGAATTAGGTGAAATATTCCAAGGGTCCAGGGAGGTGTGGTCGGACTTCTCTCCCCCAATTTATTTCGGTAAAATAGTAAAATATTAACGCGGCATAATGATTTAATGTTTATATATTTATTTTATATTTAACCTTATATAATAATTTTATTCACGATCGAACGTTGTGGCCCATTGTATATATTACATACCAAACACGACGACAGCCATCTCTGTCTTGAGTTCGACGTACCATCTCGGCAACCGTTAAGCCAGTGAGATTCAACCATGTATATAATCTTATAAAATTTTATAAAAATTTTGGTCGCAGTGGTACAGCCTAATCCACGTTGACGAGCGCCAACAGCGTGAAACACGTTCGTGGATGGCTTTTCTTGATTTATCAAGATATTGGGTTGGCCAAATATCAGGGAACAGGATAAATCAATGTTTAGTTTATTTCTGTTCCACCAGATGGTGCTCTGCCTTCTGTAAATCACTTGTGCTCCTTGTCAGAATATGCCTTTTTATTTTTTTTTATTTTTGTTATCAACACCTGACCTTTTTTTTATTTTTATTTTTCTATTATTTTTTCACACACACATATAATCTTATTTGAAAATAGAGCAATCCATAAATAAATCTTTAATTAAAAAGGCATATATTGGATCAAAATATATATTTTACCAATATTTCAGTTGGCTGAACACCAACCTTTATCAAGGTGTTATAACATTTTAAAGTGTGTCAACAACAAACTCAGCGCCACATAACGTCAACAGCATTTAAGTTTTAAAAAATATTTTGTTATATTCAATGGGGAGAATTTTTTTATATATATATTTATATTATGGACAAAAAATAAATTTTGTAAAATATGGGTGTGAATTTTTTGAAAAATTAACAATGAAATCTATTTTATATTTAAAATTATTTGTACTATGTGTAAAAAATATATATTAAAAAATATTCTATATACAGTTACGAGCGTCATTCTTCATCTCCTAATCAACTCTGTCACCGTTTGCTTTTTTTTTTTGAATGACGCCCTCCTATTGGTTGGCTACGATCACGCCACCTTTGCACCCCCATCATGCCTCCCCCACTCGCTTTTTCGTTTTTGTAACTATTGTGTTGGAGCGGGTCGCTCCTTAAATAAATGCATATATTAGTTAATAACTAAATGGAATCCTCTCTTTCTTTTTCCCAGTAAGAGACGCCTACGGAAGCCAACAGTACATAGACAGATAAAGCACATAGGCTATAGTTATTAACTAATATATGCATTTATTTAAGGCGCCAATTTATAATTGTAACCAATAGTATTTGAATAAAAACATTCAATCGGGTAAAACACGGGCGTTGCCCGGGTCATTCGGCTAGTAATCTTATATGAACGATTCAATAAAGTAGTTTCAATCTCGATATCTCTCTCTTTTTCACCTAGTTGGATGAGTACTACTCTATTTCTCCTTTCCCAGAGTTTCAGTGATCTTTTTGTAACGTCGACTAAAGTTTCTCTCCATGTTCGAAGGTTTTCTATAATATGCATAGTAATGATTTCTGCATGAAGACAAATCCCATTAGATTCTTCACCCATACCTTGAATTTGTACAACAGCTGATTAGTTCCATCAAACAATGCATTGCACAATCAAGACAGTATATCTTTAGTATACCAACATATAAGAGAAACAGGCCATTCCTTCTCCCTATCAGAACCAAAGACCCATTACTCCAACATCCCCAATAGACTACAGAGACTTATAATAGAATCCATCATATCCAGAAAGCACAATACCATTAACAGAAGAATAGATATTCCGGAAATTTATAACATTATATTCCCTGAGCCCACCCCATAACCCCCAAGTGAAGCACGCGCAACAGAAGCCCGCGTTGATTATACCTTAAAACAAATGTAAACAGTGAATGGACTTTATTTAATTTTAAATCATATTTTATTGGCGTATTAATCATGTAAAGCATTTTCTCCCGTAGAAGGGCGTACTTGCCCGAAAGCTCGAGATATTTTTTAAATAAAAAATATTTTTTAAAAGAAACTTTTCCCTGGAGGCTTTATGTTTTTATTTTAAAATTAAGAATCTTGTTTACATTTTTTTATTGAAGACCATATAAAAACTATAAAATCAGTAAATCTCGTATGTGTATTGTACAGGGATAATTTTGAGTCAGCACTAACTCACTGCAATCATCTGTATGAAGAAATTATTTTTTAACAATACGAGCGCTAATCATTTATCACTCTGCTGTCAGAAACGGTGAAAAGTAGACAATAGATTTATACACATTTTGTGAGAAGACGAGAAGGATGAGAAACAGATGTAAATTGTTTTCCTTTTTTTGGGTTCATGTTAATACAGAATTGTTTATAGTACTTGATTAATGTTCAATTAAAACCATTGATATACTGGGAGAATCCTGTATGGGGCTTGATCCCTAATAAAGGTGTGTGTGTGACTAATTTTATCGTCCATAGCGGGAAATTCTGCAGAGGAAAAAGGTCTCAGTTCCAACGCTAAAAAACTCCAATTGTATGAAATAAGGATATACAATTTTTAATGATCCGTTTTTTAAAAGAATATTTTGATGAATTCCATTTGAAAACATTTTTAATTACTCTATTTAATTACTACACGTTACTTACATTAGTTATATTTATATCGAATGTGTCGCCATATGTATAACCATAAAATATTTATGATAATCATAAAAGGTTTATGAGAAGAATTGTGGTCATATAATTATTACTTATAAAAGAGACACGTGGAAATAATTTTACGAGTGTTGGCAATTCTGTAACTTTGGCAATATAGTTTTTACCAGATGATATTAAAACTTCTCGTTTTTTATACATTTTAACCAGGTTAAAACAATTATAATCGGATATATTGCTGTTATAACCACGGTTAACAATTAAATTTCAGGCACTTTAGAATTCTGATGTTATAACCAGAGAGGTTGATGTTATAACCACGGTTTACAATTGAAACTTAAGGTACTTTAGAATTAAGATGTTATAACCACGGTTAACAATTGAAACTTAAGGTACTTTAGAATTAAGGTGTTATAACCACGGTTAACAATTGAAACTTAAGGTATTTTATAATTAAGGTGTTATAACCACGGTTAACAATTGAAACTTAAGGTATTTTATAATTAAGGTGTTATAACCACGGTTAACAATTGAAACTTAAGGTATTTTATAATTAAGGTGTTATAACCACGGTTAACAATTGAAACTTAAGGTATTTTATAATTAAGGTGTTATAACCACGGTTAACAATTGCAACTTACACTTTATACTTTAGAATTATGGTGTTATAACCACGGTCAAATATTGAAATTTAAGATACTTTAGAATTCTGATGATATAACCAGAGAGAGTTTGGTGTTATAACCACGGTTAACAATTGAAACTTAAGGTATTTTATAATTAAGGTGTTATAACTACGGTTAACAATTGCAACTTACACTTTATACTTTAGAATTATGGTGTTATAACCACAGTTAAATATTGAAATTTAAGATACTTTAGAATTCTGATGTTATAACCAGAGAGAGTTTGGTGTTATAACCACGGTTAACAATTGAAACTTAAGGTATTTTATAATTAAGGTGTTATAACTACGGTTATATATATATATAACAATTACAACTTAACACTTTATACTTTAGAATTATAGTGTTATAACCACAGTTAAATATTGAAATTTAAGATACTTTAGAATTTTGATGTTATATATATATAACTAGAGAGGGGTTGGTGTTATAACCACGGTTTAAACAATTGAATAATTTAGAATTCTGATGTTATAATCACGGTTATAAAATTTTAAACTTAAAACTTGGCACACTTTAGAATTCTGATATTATAATCAGAGAGGTTAATGTTATAACTACGGTTAAAAAAAAACAATAGAAACTTAAAACTTTATCATTTATAATTCTAATGTTATAATCACGGTTAGAAAATTTGAAACTTAAAATTTGACACTTTAGATTTATGATGCTATAACTAGAGAGGTTGTGTTCTAACCACGGTTAAAACAATTGAAACTTAAAACTCACACTTTAGAATTCTGATGTTATAACTAGATAATAGAGAGGTTTATGTTATAACAATGGTTAAAACCATTGAAAATTAAAACTTGGTAATTTATAATTCTGATGTTATATTCACGGTTAGAAAATTTTAAACTTGAAACTCGGCACTTTAGATTTATGATGCTATAACTAGAGAGGATGATGTTATAACTACGGTTAAAGCAATAGAAACTTTAAACTTGGCACTTTAGAAGTCTAATGTTATAATCATGGTTAGAACAATTGAAACTTAAGACTTACACTTTAGAAATCTGGTGTTATAACAAGGGATTTCTGTTCTAACCATGGTTAAAACCATTGAAACTTAAAACTTGGTAATTTATATTTCTGATGTTATATTCACGGTTAGAACAATTGAAACTTAAGACTTGGCATTTTAGAATTCTGATATTATAACCAGAGAGGTTGATGTTATAACCACGGTAAAAAAAAAAACCAATAGAAACTTAAAACTTTATAATTTATAATTCTGATGTTATATTCACGGTTAGAAATTTTTAAACTTGAAACTCGGCACTTTAGATTTATGATGCTATAAGTAGAGAGGTTGATGTTATAACTACGGTTAAAAAACAATAGAAACTTTAAACTTGGTAATTTATAATACTATATGTTGATCTCTGCAACGAGTTTCTTTATATTCTATATAAATAAACTCATCACTTTTAGCTTTTGTCTCTTCTTTGTAATGATATCCTGATAATATACCTATTGTCTTCTTTCTTATCTCTCCACTCAATCATATTAGGATGTCAAGCTTGTAAAGCTTGAGACTTTTGAAAAAGAGGCTTGACAACCATCATGATTGGTTGAAGCAAAATGCGTCTGCCTTTGTCATTAAGACTGGGAACACTACTCAGTAGCAGGCCGACTTAGCTCCAAAAGAAATGGCCGCCTCTGACATGAGGAACAGATGCCATGTACAGCCGCTCCTAACATGGAGTACAGACTCATCCTGTATTCCTATATTAGGAGCCCTTACAGGGTACTATCAGCCGGGCCAGCTGAACCCAGTTTTTTTTTTAGTGAGCTTGTTACTGCTCCCTCTCTTCCTTTTTCATCCAGGCTTGGGACCGGCAAAGGCGGAATTATACTATTGTAATTTATATCAAAATATTATTTAGAAGATTTGGGAAAGTTGTGAGTGAGATAGGAATGCAGAAAGGAATGTCACCAGGGTGCAAACAACTCTCGGGACAACTTAGAGTTAATTGTGGGTGAAGAAAATAAGGCACGATGCCAAGTTACCCAACAATCACAGCAGGAAGTTGACTCATCCTACGGTAGACGTAACTACCATCCTTCACGTCACAAAACTTTTTCGATGATTTCTGCAAACCTCTGGTGTAGCAGAGTGCATCAACAATTAGATTAAAATTATTTCGAATTCATTAAGTTATTGCGAATATCATTTTTATCTTTATAAACACAAATAATTACTGTAAAGAAGGTTGAAATCCTCTGAAGAATGTAAGTAATAGATTTAAAGCAACCGAGGATGCGTGTCTTTTAGGTTTTAATAAGGACGAGCTTTCGGGCCATTAACCCTTCTACAGGACATCATACCTAAATAAATGTGCATCTTATATACGTATCAAAAACTAGGAAAATTAGCATATATACAAGAAAAATAAACGTATTAGCATATATGTAAGGAAAGTAATAGTAAGAAATATCTGCAAGTTTTTAGTATGCTAAATAGGGAAATCAAAAGGAGCTTCACGATTATGATACAATCCAATTAAGGCTGCATGAGTGAAACAATCCAAAATAAAACAAACTGGCAATGGTCATCTATGGTACACTATGGTAATATTGCTTTGTATGCGTCTGGGATCTCTATGTGTCTATTAATACTATTGTGTTTTAAAGAGAGCAACGCCTCGGACGCCAGATCCCTCATTGTGCAACATATTAGACAGACAGAACATTCTTTTGATACCTCCCACCCACAGGCATATTACTCAGGAATCAAGAGCAAATTCAAAAGATTGGTCGTCGAGGCGTTGCTCTCTTTAAAACACAATAGTATTAATAGACACATAGACATCCCAGACGCATACAAAGCAATATTACCATAGTGTACCATAGATGACCATTGCCAGTTTGTTTTATTTTGGATTGTTTCACTCATGCAGCCTTAATTGAATTGTATCATAATCGTGAAGCTCCTTTTGATTTCCCTATTTAGCATACTCAAAACTTGCAGATATTTCTTACTATTACTTTTCTTACATATAATGCTAATACGTTTATTTTTCTTGTATATATGCTAATTTTCCTAGTTTTTGATACGTATATAAGATGCACATTTATTTAGGTATGATGTCCTGTAGAAGGGTTAATGGCCCGAAAGCTCGTCCTTATTAAAACCTAAAAGACACGCATCCTCGGTTGCTTTAAATCTATTACTTACAAATAATTACAATATTGTAGCAAAGTATTTATTAATTTTATTATTTTTATTAACAGAGTATCATTTTTATGTTTATATCTTGCTACTCTGTAAATTTCCCTCATGGCTTATCTTTTTTTTTACCATTCATAGTTTGTTCTTGCCTGAAATAAATTGCTGTCTTATCCCCGAAGTTGGTCTTCCCTAATTTTCCACGTGGCAATATTGTCAAGTGGCTCTGGGGGACACCTGTCAATCATCCCTGGACTCCGGAGGGGGGACCACAGGTGTGAGGGGTTCTCAGAATCTTATCGGCAAATAAGGAAAAGCCTCGGTGGCTGACGACGCTCATTATTATTATCTTTACCTTGGGGTAAATCGTATTATTATCTGACTCTCTCTATAAATACCTCTTTTAGATAACTTTATTGGAGAAATAGAAGGTAAATACCCCTTATAATAAATTAATTATTCCAAAATTTGCCCTTGCTTTATTTATCTCCGCGACAATATTCTACCATATCCATCTCTGAAATAGGTCATGAGTATTGGTTCGCACAAATTATCTAGAGGATCCTTCTAAACTTCTGATATTACATATCTGATGAGACATTTTTACCTTCTAAAATTCTATTTCAAATAGCAAAGAAAGCAATTTGAATTGGAAAAATTCATCAACAATTAATTCAAATTTAAGAAGTAAACCATGCTTGATACCAAACATATTGTAACGTGGATGACAAGGCCAAGGGACCAGAGTAAAGTTGGGGAAAGAGGGGTGGACTCTAGCGGCCCCCGCTGCCATGTGGCAGGCGCTAAAATCAGCATTCCTGTGTGGGGGAGGACAGAGTCTGGTTACATCTGCGGCAAAGAGAAGACGAGGCGACTTGCCTCCGGGGCGTGTGGATGATCCTACAAGGCGGTTCCTGGAGAGACTGACATCGGAGCTACCTACAAGGCGGTGTGGGCCAGGCTGCATGTGTATTGTGTGGAGCGGAACGCTTCACAAGAGTGACATCCACGGCGCCAAGGATTCTTCTGACGGGGAGGTTGAAGGTAAGTCCCACTGTTGTATTTCTTCTGTTAAGTGTGTATACAATAAAGCGCTAACTTTAGCTGCAATCCCTTCTAACTTACTGTGTATCTTTGTGGCATCCTGAGTAGACAAAGTACACGAATAGCGTCTGGGTACGACGTAACAATATGCTACATTTGAAAAGTTAAGATCTAAGCAGACCTATGTATTTTGTGTAACTCCTCTTCAACTGAAAATCTGAAATCGTTAATTTTTAACAACCACAAAAGCATCTTCTGATAGTGCAACTAAAGGTTGCTGATGGCTTGTGCCATCTATCCGAATAAATATAAACTATTCGTGAATTTTTAATTATTCCAAAATTTCAAAGTTAAGCTAGCTTAGGTTAGTGTTACAGATACACTCATTGAAAAAAACTTATGGATTTGATATAAAATGATAAATATTGTTTAACTATGGGATTGTTTAAATTTAGTTCAACTATAGTAATATGCTTTTATAAATAAACCTTCTTCCCTGATTTATAATATTATAAAATAAATAAAGCTTCCAAGGCTAAGTTTTTCTTGTTCAACTTTTTATTTTCAGGCTTTGTACAAGAAACTTAGCCATGGAAGCTTTATTTCTCTTATAATATGATTTTATGGTTGTGAAAAAATGAACGATTTAAGATTTTCAGCTCAAGAGAAGGTATACATAATACACTTAGGTCTATTGAGATCTTACCTTTTGGAATCTAGCATGTGTTTGGTAACAATCATGCTTTTATGGTTGTAAAAAAATGAATGATTTGAGATTTTCAGCTCAAGAGAAGGTATACATAATACACTTAGGTCTATTGAGGCCTTACCTTTTGGAATCTAGCATGTGTTTGGTAACAATCATGCTTTTATGGTTGTAAAAAAATGAATGATTTGAGATTTTCAGCTCAAGAGAAGGTATACATAATACACTTAGGTCTATTGAGGCCTTACCTTTTGGAATCTAGCATGTGTTTGGTAACAATCATGCTTTTATGGTTGTAAAAAAATGAATGATTTGAGATTTTCAGCTCAAGAGAAGGTATACATAATACACTTAGGTCTATTGAGGCCTTAACTTTTGGAATCTAGCATGTGTTTGGTAACAATCATGCTTTTATGGTTGTAAAAAAATGAATGATTTGAGATTTTCAGCTCAAGAGAAGGTATACATAATACACTTAGGTCTATTGAGGCCTTACCTTTTGGAATCTAGCATGTGTTTGTGGTAACAAGCATTGTTTACTTCTTGAATTTGAGTCATTAATAGATTCGATGTCACTTTAAATTTCTCTTTTTACTATTTAAAATTGTATTTTAGAGTTGTAAAAAGTTTCATCAGGTGTGAAATATGAGGAGTTTAGGAGGATGCTTCTGATGTAACCAAGTTGCAAGAATATTGGAACAAAGTACACCTATCCCCCGATTTACACGGTAGATACTTTCCTGAGAAAAACGTGTAAATTGGGGGATAGGTGTACACAGAAATAAAATGCATTGACAGGTTAAAATATGTAGTCAGCACATAAGCTCGAGATTCCTCGTGAGATGTGTACACAGCGCATGTGTTCAATCACAGTAGCATTTAGTATAGTGCGATAAAAACAAAAAAAACTTATTTGGAAAATCGTGTAAAAGCGAAAACGTGTAAAACAAGTACCGTGTAAATCGGGGGATAGGTGTATTTATTAATTTTATTATTTTTATGTTTATATTTTTCTACTCTGTAAATTTCCCTCGTGGCTTATCTGTTGTTTACCTTTCATAGTTTGTTCTTGCATGAAATAAATTTTTGTCCCATCCGGAAGTTTGTCTTTTCTAATTTTCCACGTGTCAATATCTGAATTATTTGTGTTTATAAAGCTGCGAGTAATATTCGAAATAACACAATGAATATGGTGACTTCTACTGAACAACTGTCTGTAAGGATTAATTAAGTAACCATTAGGACTTCATATTCCGACCTTAAACAACCCTTGATCCATCTATGTATAAAACTGTAAAGATGTCTGATAATTATGTATAATACATTGTTGTATATACCTTTTTTACTTTTACTAATCTAAATTTCTGTCAATACTACTAATAATTGTTCTTTTTATAGAAAAGGAACTGCTTTTTCTTTATTACTTGTATTGATTTTATTATAAAAATATCCAAAAAAACCTTCATTTATTATATATTTTAATTTTTTATATTAATAAAGAAACTTATTGCTAGAGTGTGAAAAATTAGTACAAATATGATATTGTACTGGGATAAGATGCATAAATTATGAAAAAGACATCTCCTTATCGTGCAACTCCTTGGCGCAAGCCATCAGCAACTTTCAGTTGCACGATAAGGAGATGCCTTTTCATAATTTATTGTAAAAGGTTTTTTAGATATTTTCATAAAATTATATCGCAATTTTATTATACTTACTTGATTTTTATTACACTTATATAAGTTGTATGTGTTAATGAAATCTGTGATTATCATTAAAGATATCAAAAATGAGATTAATGAAAGATGTTAGACAAGAAAGAGAAATAGTTTTTGGAGAACTTACTTGAAACACCGTTGTTCGCAATAATTTGCAATTCACCTTTAGGCAACTGAATTATCGGAAACCTAAACACATAAGGAAGTGGATAAAAACACTGACCTGGGATTGAAGGAAATGAATCATTTCTTTTTATTGCAAGGTTGGGGCATTTAAGGAAAGTGTATCTCTTACAGATATTTCACCTGTTGTAGATATTTGAGAAATTGACGTAGTGGGTCACTAGAACATGCTGTTATAGAGCACTACGTAAAGGCTTTATAAAGGTAGAATAAGGATTTTCCGTCAATCCACAAGTTAACACTGTATCTAGTACACTACATGGCATCTACGTAGGGTATTTTCATCATTCCACAAGAGCACTGCATATCGGCTACATATAAGGGTAGATTTCTGATCTTTCTTAAAACACAGAAAGTCACAAATTCAAAACAAGGGGCCTTTTTTGGCTTATCCCTAGTACATGTGATACAGGCCAGGATAATCATGGTGGGTAGAGGTTGACGACTACTTTTACTGTAAGTGTACCACATGTCTACACATATGAAAAACAGTTCGACTTTGCACTTACAAATGTACCAAAGCCCCGTTTGGTTACTTGCACTCGCTGGTGGGATTGGACAAGGGGCTTAAATATCTCAAATATTTATTGTAGAATAACCTTTAAAAAACATAAAATATCGTAAAATTATTATTTTAATCATATCTAAAATATATATGGTAATTTAAACCAACAACCCCATACTGTGTATATAACTTATAATAAGATTGTCATGTTGTATATAGAGACACATCTATAAATAATTATGCGCATGATTAATCTGTGTCATCGCATCGCCCTATGTAATGTAATTTGTACAAAGTGGATAAATAAATAAAATCTGTAATAGATTTAAGAGTTGAGCTAAAGCAGAGATCGAGCATAGTATTGCCAAAACAACAGTCTAAAGAGGGAAGTCATAAATCAGGTAGATTCACAGTTCCCACGACAGGCCACCCACACTGTCACATGTGGTGGAATGCAGAGACCCCTCTCACACCTGGACAGGTAAAGGCGCCCTTTCTCAAACGCCCCTGTCACATAAGGTCACCCCGTCTTTAACCTATAAATCATCACCTTACAGTCTCTTGACAGTTCAGACAGCTCAGTTCAGTTTAGTGGAGTTCACCCTTAGTGCAAGCCGCGTCGGGCGTATGTTATGTCGATCTCATCCAACATGTAGTTAGGAAGAACTCGTCTATCTCCATCTTTTCGCTCCTTAGCTCAACTTTTATCTGTTACGGGACTTTCTTAGTGCAACTGTGTCTTCGTTTTTTGTGTGGATATCCCCAGCTTTCCACTCTGCCTCGACCACGACTGCCTGTATTTTGTGAGAACTTTTAAAGGTCTTCCAAGGTGCAGAGAGGTACTGGAAAACTCAACATCCTGACTGTTCCTCTTGGTCAACACAGTACAACAAGAGCTACCAGGACTTCAACTTTATTTCAGTAGTCGACAGGATCTCTACAAAAGCTACTGGAATTCTCTCTTACATTACATATATATATTTCAGTTTAAATATATAACGCATGTCATCTATGTTCAGAAATATATTCAAAATACAAACGTCTATTTTTAATATAAAACAATTTCTACTTTTCCCTTACTCTCTTACAATAATGAAAATTTATTTGTAAAAACGTTCTTAAAAGAAGATGTCAATATAATAACGATCACTATTGTAATAGTGTAGAAGAAATACACAGGTCGCAAGGAGAAGAGCTTCTTCTTCTTCTTTCTTATCTCCACTCAATCATATTAGGGTATCAAGCTTGTAGAGCTTATTGATGGTGTCTGTTTGACAACCATCATGACTGGGTGAAGTAGAAAGCGTATACCTTTGTCATTAAGACTGGGAGCACTACTCAGTGGCAGGCCGACTTAGCTCCAAAAGAAATGGCCGCCTCTTACATGAGGAACAGATGCCATGTGCAGCCGCTCCTAACATGGAGTACATGCTCATCCTGTATCCCTTGAGTCCTTTCAGGGTACTATCAACCAGGCCAGCTGAGCCCAGGTTTTTTAGTGAGCTTGTTACTGCTCCCCCTCCTTCTTTTTTATCCGGGCTTGGGACCGGCAAAGGCAAAGAAGAGCTTCTTCATATAAGAAAACGACCATACAAGGTTTAGGGAAAGTCGCTCTTCCATCCGTAGAAGGACATCTTGCCCCAAAGCTTGTACCATCATCCTCTTATGAAAGAATCTCTTCTCCCTGACTTGTGTTTTCTTCTTCTATAACTAATAGAGAGATTATCGCTGTCTTATATTCTGTATTTGGTATAAGCAACCTGTAGCAGTCAAGTTAGCTCCATCTAACCGTAGAAGAAACTCCACCTTTGCCAGTCCCAAGCCCGGATGAAATAGGAGGAGGGGGAGCAGTAACAAGTTCATTAAAAAACATGGGCTCAGCTGGCCCATCTGATAGTACCCTGTAAGCGCTCCTGATCCAGGTATACAGGATGAGCAGCGTTTGTACTCCATGTTAGGAGCGGCTGCACATGGTGTCTGTTCTTCATGTCAGAGGCGGCCATTTCTTTTGGAGCTAAGTCAGCCTGCCACTGAGTAGTGCTCCCAGTATTAATGACAAAGACAGACGCATTCTACTTCACCCAATCATGATGGTTGTCAAATTTACAAGTACCGTAATATGATTGAGTAGAGATAAGAAAGAAGAAGACCCGTAGAAGGACGTCTTGCTCCAAAGTTTGTACCATTGTCCTCTTATATATAGAATCTCTTCTCCTCAACCTGTGTTTTCTTATTCTATATCAAAAAGATAGGTTATCATTATCTTATTGTAATATTGTAATGAAAGCCGAAACTTCACCTATTTATAGGATCTAGAACAGGGAAAACATTGACCAGTTAACATGCCAACAACCCTTTTAGGTTTTTATAAACTGGAGGTGGGGAGTTCCCCCCCTTAAAAAACTTCAAGACGCCAATTTCCAGGTAGGCAATTTCTTATCTCTTTCGTAGAAACTCTCCTATGTCATCCATCCCTGTATTTTGGGACCTATCCATAATTCATTTAAAGATTGTAAATATTCATAGTTTATTCCCATCTAAATTTTTTTTAGGTAAATTTTTGTATAATTTGTCTTACGATTTGATATGCAATACCTTCAAGCTTTAAACAAATATCTTTTTTTTTTCGGTTTAAAAATTATTTATAAATTATAAATTTTATGATGCATTAGCGCTCCATCTGTTATGAAAATTCGAAACTATTATTGTCATGTATGATTATTTTTCGCTATCAGTCTTAATGACAAAGACAGACGCATTTGACTTCATCCAATCATGATGGTTGTCAAAGCTTTACAATTTTGATACCCTAATATGATTGAGTGGAGATAAGAAAGAAGATTCTTTTTAAAAGTAAACAATAACTATTCATTGAAAAAAAAGTAAAAATAAATATCTGATAAAAAGTTTCTTTTAATTTAAATTTGCAAGCTTTCGAGCAAATAAACTGCTCTTCAACGGGCTGATACTCTATGTACAATCTCTAAATAATATTTATACAAAATAATTGAAAACTTTTGTTATTGGCATGTGTGGGCGTGCATCAGACTGTTACCAGCTAAAGTAATAGATATTATATTGGGATTAAATATATATACATACCAATAATTCACATAAAAATAACTATTCTATTGATTTAAGGACAGTAGATATTGTTTACTTTTTAAAAGAATCATACGTGTCTATAATAGTTTAGAATTATATTTTTAATAAACTTTAGTTATTTTTGTATTTACAATTGATTTTATCGTGGTAGGAATTTGTTTGGGACAATTTCTTAAGATATTGCAATCTTTCCTATCAGGTTTTTTTTTTTTTTGATATTATGATTCATTTATTTCTCTTTTTTATTTTAAGAATCATAATTGTTTAGAAATAGGTAACATTTTCCCACTTTCTTAGTAAATAACGGTATTTCTTTACAGTAGCTCTCTCTCTTTTTTCATTATATTTATTTATCATTATATAATCATATTTATTCATACATTTATCATTATATAATCTTATTTATTTATATTTATTCTGTATTTAACCTTATATAATCTTATATGGCCTTTGAAATAAAGTAGTTTAAATCTCAATCTCTCTCTCTCCCATGTAGCAAAAATAATATATTTTAGATGCGGTTTGCTGGAATCCTCTTCTCCCTCTCTCTCTCTCTCTCTCTTTCGCAGTCCATCGGTGGCGGAGTCTTTCCCGCGGTTGGCGCCACCAATGACGACTTGTATATATATATATGTATATTTATCAATTGTTTTATATATATTTATATTAATTTATTCCTATATTTATGATTATATAATCTTATTTATTCATATTTATATTTATCTGTATTTAACCTTATATAATCTTATATGGACTTTGAAATAAATCAGTTTCAATCTCGATCTCTTTCCAAAAGACCCGTTGGCAATCTTCCATAAAGCTCTGCAGCGGTGATAGAGGCGCTATGTACATATTCATTATATAGCATATATATATATATATATATATATATATATATATATATATAATATTATTATAAGGTATTATATATATATATATTATTTATATTTATTATAATAATCATCATTGTACATTTTTCATCTCTACTTAAATAGTGTGGACTCTGCACTTTTGCCTATATTCTAATGGTATGTCAATAAAAATATGTTATTTGTCAAAAAAAAAGTCTATTTTTCCAAATATAAGGTTATCTCAAAATTTTGTAAACACCTACAACAAATTCCAAATTTCTTAAAACGTTGTTTTTTCTTATTACTTGGCGAATAATATTATATACTGTATTATATATATGTCATATTATATGCTCTTACAGGAATAATAAAGTAAATCTGCAGCCGACCAGAGAGAGAGAGACGTAGTCGATTCGAAGATAACTAACTTGCGACCCTTTGTTGACCACATTCCTGAGGGGGGCGTCAACACCTGGCGACTAATCTTTTGTTTGCCCCGCTTGTGTACACAGGGAAAAAACAGTCGTTCAGCAGATAACGTATGACTCGCCACCTCTTTCTCTCTCGGCTGGCTGCCTGGATTTTTTGCTCTAACAACTCGTCGTGTGATTATTTCTCACCTCACCACATCATTTACCACTATATTGTCACATTGAAAAGTCGACAGGATAAGATCTGACCGGGAAACAAATCCCTCATATACCAGAGTATGAAGAAAACAAGAAGCAATACCACGATGATCGAACAAACCCACAACCAAGTTCCACAAGAACCAACGACCGACTCTACTGTAGCCGCTTCCCTTCAAACTCTCACCCTCTGTCTCGACCAACTTTTAAACCGTGAGTCTGAAGAGACAACCACCTACGACGGAGATGAACCTGCCGCACACTTCTTCTCACAACTTGAGTCTCAGCCGAACTTCCACAACTTAGAGCCAGCACGCCAAGCTCGAAAGGCTCTATCATCACTCAGAGGCGAACCTCGCAAAGTTGCACAAGACTTAGCGCTACTCAATAAGACTTATGAAGAGGTCAAAGAGTCACTCTGCGCCGTCTATCCCCGACGCCCTAGCTTCACCCTTCAAGAGTTCTATGAACTTAAATGCACGTCGATGGCCGACATCGAGACCTACTACAAGAACAAGGTCCGAATAGGATTGGCGATCAACCTCCCTAAGAGTGCCATCGTGCAAGCACTATCCAACGGTGTGCCACGTAAATATGGCAACCTTTTAAAGATGGCACAACCCTCGGGACCAGAAGAATGGTTGTGCTTAGCCCAACAGCTGACCTACGAAGGGGATAACACCAGCACTAAAGCTGCCCAACAACGCTCACCGCGCCAGAGCAGAACACCTTCCACCGCCGTGGACAAGACCCCACCATATCCTTGCCGTTACTGTGGCGGACAACACTGGCACGCACAGTGTCAGCAGCGAGGGCCCTACCAGCGGACTTTTCGGACCTTTACACCTGCGGTCCACAGCGTCGAGCAACCCCAAAGATCGACTGGGCCTGCAGGTGTCTACGAGACCGCAGCAACGACGAGCTCGGGAGAAACCAAGTAATGCCAGCTTCGGCAGCAGAACTCCTCCGAAGCTCAATGAACCTACCTGCACCCTAAACCAGCATATGCCTGTAAGTGCAATTATTTTATCCCCTATCATTCATTCTTTAAAGATACCATTCCTAATTGACTCTGGAGCCAATGTTTCCATAATTAGTTTAAACCAATTTGAATATATTAAAAATGTTAATAGCTTCATTTGTTCCACCCCTATTAACAATGATGTTATTATCCGTACTATATCTAGTCATGCCAAACCAATCGGATTAGTTACCTTACCAATACAATTTAATAATTTTAATTTTAATGAAACATTTTATATTTTAAATTCACCCCTTGAACATGGTATCCTATCTATTCATGTTATGCAATTTTTAAGATTAACAATAGATTTTCATAATCAATTGATACTTCAAAATAGTGTTCCAGTACCTAAACATTTGTACCATTTTGTATGTGACCTTCCCACTTGTAAGCACGGCTCGCGAATAATAACTTCTAACCCTAAACGACCCATAATTCACTCGGTTAACTTAGGCGTTGACGATTTTCAACCTCCACGTGAACCTTACTTACAAACAACCCTTAGTAATATTTATCAACCTTCCCCTGAATGCCCCTCTCACCCTTACAACCTTAATAGCATTCCTACCAGCCCATGCGCCTCTAGAGAATTAATGATTAAAGAATTTATCGAACAACGCCCAGAACTGACTATCCCTTATCAGCCATTATTGTATTCTTTTAAAGATATTTTCCCTATCAATAAATTCAATGTATTACCACTCAATATAACCCCTGTAAAACTCAAAATTATTTCCGATAAGGTTATTTCCCTCCGACCATACCGAACTCCCTATGCCTACCAGAATGAAATTCAGGACCAGATATCTCAACTTCTAAAACATGACATAATCACCCCCTCCTCTAGCCCATATTCCTCTCCTGTGACACTCGTTCGCAAACGCGATAACACCATGCGTCTCTGCATTGACTTCCGTCGCGTGAACGAACTAGTACCCTCGGATTTGCATCCTTTGCCATTGATAGAAACGGTACTGGATAACCTGTCGAAAGCCAGAGTATTTAGCACCGTTGACATAAGCAATGCATACTATCAAATCCCCATCGCGGAGGAGAGTCAACCACTACTCTCTTTCGTGACTCAACAAGGGCAATATAATTTCAAACGCTTACCCTTTGGGTTCAAATCAGCACCACAAATTTTCGAACGTGTGATTACCCAGTTGATCCACAAACACCACCTCTCTTTCATAGCCCATTATTATGACGACTTCGTTATTTTTTCTGACTCCTCAGAACAACACCTTACGCACCTTCGACTTTTCTTAAAATTCTGTTTAGAAGAAAATCTCCAACTTAACCTTAAAAAATGTAATTTTTATCAAAATAAAATAGATTTTCTCGGCTACCACATCACCGCAGGGACTTACACACCTAATATTAAAAATACCGAAATCATCAACGCTATTAGAACTCCTATCAACGTTAAAACCCTACAATCATTTTTAGGAGCCGTCAACGTATATCATAAATTCATCCCAGAATATGCTAGACTTCGCCACCCCTTAAATCAATTACTAAAAAAGAACGCCAAATGGCTTTGGAGCCCGAATTGTCAACAAGCCTTTGATAAATTGAAGCAACACCTCGCAACACAACCTGTGTTACATCTATTTCAAGAAGGGCTCCCATGCCAGGTCTATTGCGACGCTTCCACGCAGGGCATCGCAGGTGTACTCAAACAAGTACATCCTGACGGTAACATCTACCCTGTACAATATTACAGTCGCGCGTTGCGTTGCTATGAGCGTAATTACACTATATCTGAACTGGAGTGCTTAGCCATTGTAGAGTGCGTTGACAAATTCCGAGTGTACCTCCTAGGTACAAGGTTTGTCATTTCCTCGGATCATCACGCCTTACAATGACTAAAGACCATAAAAGACCCCACCGGACGCCTCTTTCGTTGGAGCCTTCGACTCTCAGCTTACGACTATGAGGTCAAATACCTCAAGGGCTCGCGTCAGTACGAGGCGGACCTACTCTCCCGTAACCCTTTCTGCGGATTCCTATCCACAGGTCAAATAAAAGATCATCAGGGCGAATTACGGAGGGACACAAGGTATATCCTCAATGACAAGGACCTTATGACCATCATACGACGGGGTGTCACTAAAATAATTGTTCCACCATCACTCCGTGGCACCCTACTACAACGAGCCCATCGCGATTTCAATCACCCCGGCATTTCGCAGATGACCAGACTGATCGCAGCCCAATACTATTGGGACGGCATGACAAATGACATCAGGACACATGTAAGAACCTGTTCAGTATGCCAATTGGTCAAACCACCAAAAGGACCTAGCTACGGAGAATTGGGACAACTCCCCCCAGCGGTCCTGCCGTACGAACTAGTGTCACTAGATACTATTTCTGGATTCGCGAAATATGGAAATTCTCAGACCTACTTACATGTCGTAGTGGACCATGCCACACGGTACGCGTGGGCATTTCCATCGCGGTCCACCAGCATTCTCACCTATACCCAAGTGATTAAAAAGGTGATGCAGTTTGGTTCTCCTAAACGACTTTTGACGGATAGAGCTCCTGCCTTCACCTCTCCGAAATTTCGTAGATTTTTGATTAGACATAACATTGGCCAACTTCTCACGACAAGCAACAACCCTCAGGCCAACGGATTAAGTGAACGACTAAACGCCACGATTACTGGCAAACTTAAACTGTTGCGCCTCCAACAACCTAAGACGGCCTGGACCAAACTACTACCTCAGGTCCTTCAGGCTTATAACCATACCCCACATTCTGTGACCGGGTTTCCACCGTCATACCTTTTGTTAGGTAGTTTCCCGCTACAACTATCCGAGCATGTACAAAACTACCCAAAAATCGACGACGCCAGAGAATTGGCCTATCAAAGGACGCACGAACGACACTTACGCGACAAAGCGAGATTCGACCAAACACATAGGGCTTCCGATTTTGAAGTAGGCGATCTCGTTTTGGCAAAAACATACCACCATCCAGACACTGGTAAACTAGCACCTTTCTTCTCAGGACCTTATGAAATACTGGAGATAATTTCCCCTCAAATCGTACGGATCAACCGCTCCAACCGACCTCTAAGTCGTGAGACAGATACAATTCATGTCAACAAATTAAAACACTATACGGAAAACGAACAATTTATTTCACCGCCCGTAAATGATCGAGACCAACCCAAAAATACCTTCAATTTCCCATATAAACACTTCAATCACACTCTAATCCATACTAAAACGGCTATTAACTCACGAAAGCAACATGACTACACTTACAATCAAGATGATCAAAGATATTTGAACCACTTATCCCCTGAGATCTTTACCAATTACTAACCTGACAACAAGACTTTACGAACCCAGTAGTATCTAAATAATTAAGGTAGAGTGGCCCAAAGCAAGTTTCCCCTCGCTCTGTCCGCCTATATTCTACCTTTGCATCTAGAACTATTTTATCTTCAAAAATTAAATATAAATCCATTCGACTTCCTCACCTACACACGGGACTTTTCCCCTCGGACTCGCTACACAAGTAACTACATAGATAAGTTAGATTGGCCCAAAGCAAGTTTCCCCTCGCTCTGTTCGCTGAAATTCTAACATTGTATGTAGTTCGATATTTACCTCAGTCCTGAGCTCACACAATTGCCAACCTCAACCTCATTTCTCGTGCTCTACACTTATAGCATAGAAAGCCCTTGACAAGTTTCCCCTTGCCATGTCCGCGTGAAAAATATCTTAAAGTGTAGAGTTCCCCAGTCTTAATGATCTTCAGAATTTCATCATATGTATGTGAATCTTCTCCTTGTTCACACCTCTCAATTACATTTCCCTTATAATACATTAGAATTTATTGTATATAGCCTTTTATAACCTTGATATTTTCAAAATCTCCCATAAATGTCAAACTCTCCGGTGTTGTAAAACTGATTGTAAATGATATTTACTTGTGTACTATACAGTATTTTATTTACATAAAACTATGTCACCATTACCTTAACTAATTTTAACTGTAAAATTATCTTCTCTATTCCTGGCTTCTCCAGCTTTAAATATACTTAAACCATGTTCAGCCTTCTTCAACGGGGGCCATATGTCATATTATATGCTCTTACAGGAATAATAAAGTAAATCTGCAGCCGACCAGAGAGAGAGAGACGTAGTCGATTCGAAGATAACTAACTTGCGACCCTTTGTTGACCACATTCCTGAGGGGGGCGTCAACACCTGGCGACTAATCTTTTGTTTGCCCCGCTTGTGTACACAGGGAAAAAACAGTCGTTCAGCAGATAACGTATGACTCGCCACCTCTTTCTCTCTCGGCTGGCTGCCTGGATTTTTTGCTCTAACAACTCGTCGTGTGATTATTTCTCACCTCACCACATCATTTACCACTATATTGTCACATATATATATATGTCATAAGATTATGAGTTACTGTTGACTCTTGTAGAATCCTGTCGATTAACTTTGTGATGATAAAGTGTTGACCGAGAGGAACAGTCAGGATGTGGTGAGTTTTCCAGTACCTCTCTGCACCTTGGAAGACCTTTAAAAGTTCTCACAAAGTACAGGCAGTCGTGGTCGAGGCAGAGTGGAAAGCTTGGGAATGTCCACACAAAAAACGAAGACACAGTTGCACTAAGAAAGTTCCGTAAACAGATAAAAGTTGAACTAGGAGCGAAAGATGGAGAGATAGAAGATTTCTTACTGACTACATGGTGGATGAGGAGGACCTTGGTGACAACCGACGTGGGCTTGCGCTGAGGTGAACTAACTGTCAAGTGACTGTATTTATAGGTTAAGACGGGGGCCTTATGCGACAGGGGCCGTTTCTGAGAAAGGGGGCTTTGCATGTCACCAGATGTGAGAGGGGGCTTTGCATTCCACCAGATGTCAAGAGTGTGGGTGGTCTGGCCCATTTTTAGACCTTGTTGTGGGAATTCTAAATCTATCTCGATTTTGACGTTATGACTTCTATCTCTTGCTTAGCTCAACTCTTAATCTATTACAGATTTTTATTTATTTATCCTGTTTGTACAAATTGCATTACATATGATGATGTAAAGACACATGTCAATAATGCGTATAATCATTTACAGATGTGTTTCTATTATACAACATTAAAATCTTGCCATAAGTTATATACAATATGGGTTTGTTGGCTTAAATTACCATATATATATATATATATATATATATATATATATATATATACATCAAATACACATAATAATACATAATACAAAGACATTATACACAACGGCAAATAATATTATCACGGCGAATAATATTGGTATTTCAATTTTTGCAAGGGTTTACGAATTTTGGGACAACCTTGTATTATCATTATTGTTTGAAATAGGCAAACCTTTTCCACTGTCATAGTAACTAACGGTGTTTATTGACAGTATCTCTCTTTTTTAAAATAGAGATCATATTATTCTTTGTTTTTGTTTATGATATTAACATTATAATTTCATTCTTCTATTACTGTCGAAGTGGTGTGAATTCCTCACACACATTTAATAATATTATTAAATTAAATACTTTAATTGGATATAATTGATTAGATTTTATTAACATTTAATCATGCCATTACTGACATTGAACGAGACGACCCTCAATGGGATTCGTCTGATATGAATAATTTTCTATATATAACTATTTGTGGCGACCATACTTTGCTTCAGCGAGCGCGGACAAAGCTTCAATACACATACGGGCAGTAGTGTGGCGGCCTCACTACGCCTCGGCAAGTGTGAGCTGGGAGAAAGTCTCACTACGCATGCGCTGGCGGCATCTGGGACTCTCTTGCCATGCGCGTCGTTCAACAACAAGGCTTGCTTCCAGCGGCCGTTACTTCGTTCCTCTCTATATATTTCGGGGCTTTAAATAAATTAATTTATTTTATAATTTTATCAGTGGCCTTTCCACAAGCTACACCAACACGCACGCAACCATCCCACATATTTATATAATATACGAATTCTCATATAACTATACATATGATCTTATTAAAAATAAAGAAGGCATCTCCTGACAACGAGGACATGTGCTTTTTAGATGGCAGAGCGCCATCTAGTGGAGCAAAAATAAACTAAACGTTTATTGATTTCTCAAGAAGCCTCTGGGACCAAAAATATTTTTGGTCGCAGTGGTTACAGCCTACTCCACGCTGACGAGCGCCAACAGCGCAAAACGCGTTCGTGGATGGCTTTTCTTGGTTTATCAAGAAATTGGGTTGGCCAAATATCACGGAGCAGGCTAAATAAACGTTTAGTTTATTTTTGCTCCACTAGATGGCGCTCTGCCATCTAAAAAGCACATGTGCTCGTGGTCAGGAGATGCCTTCTTTATTCTTAATATCAACACCTGACCCACTTATCTTTTTTTTTCTACTATTGTTTTTTATATGAAGGGTTAATAAAAGTGTTTTAATCTCAGTCTCTCTCTCTTTCTGATTGCGGAAAGATATGTTAGCTTCTAGATAGTAGTCGGCTTAAAATACGTAAAAATGCTAAATTTAATGTTCTTTACCCGTTCCATATCGTGGAACGCAAATCTGCAGCAAAGACCTTTAATAAAAGTACCTGGCAGGTGAAAATTGGAAGAATGTTGTTACACTGGATGAGGCATGGGTTTACCTCAATGATAGCAACCAACCCCGTGTCATTTACTACGCTAACTCTCAAATAAACACCTTTTAGACCTGGATCAAGCAATTCAAGGAATTTTCTCAAAGGGCTTCATGATTGTTTCAGGTTTCTGCTACAATGTGAAGCTTCCAGTAAAGAAGGTGGACTCCCAAACATCAAGATAAATTCGAAAATCTACAAAAGAACTTGTCTTAGACCCATTATTCGACCATGAGGTCCGGTTTTTTGTATCCAAGTGACTCAAGATCCGTGTGGCTGCACCAGGATAAGGCTATAAGTCATACCTTACTTTCAACACGTCAATTCCCAGGACAAAACGAGAGAGGGTACATCATTTTTAAACATATCCCTGTCAAATATGCAAACTTAATTTTTTGTTCAAGATAACAGTGGCGCTTCCTTTATCAAATATTGTGATAGCAATACTGCTGTCTGTTCTTAGTGATTTTAAAACATCTTTGTCTGCATGAATGAGATTTTTTGATAAATTATTCTTAGATTTGTTTATTATTGGAATAATTTTATTGCGTAAATTAGTTTTTTCAGTCTCATTTAGATGTTGCGAAGAAGCTTTAACTGCTGCTGTACACGCTTTTTCGGCGGTACATATACTAAAATAGGAACGATACAGAGAAGATTAGCATGGCCCCTGTGATACCAGTTCGGCGGTACAACTACTACAATAGGAACGATACAGAGAAGATTAGCATGGCCCCTGTGATACCAGTTCGGCGGTACAACTACTACAATAGGAAGGTTACAGAGAATATTAGCATGGCCCCTGTGATACCAGTTCGGCGGTACAACTACTACAATAGGAACGATACAGAGAAGATTAGCATAGCCCTTGCGCAAGGATGACACGCAAAATCGTGAAGCGTTTAACTGCTGCTTTAGCAGCAATTGAAATTTTGTGTTTTTGTCTTGATTACAACAGCTCTTAGGTCTAGAAAATCGTAGACACTGGTTGGTCTATAGATAGTAATTAAGAACTTTTGTGATGGTCTTAATAAAATTATTTAAAAAACGAATCAGTATTTCTTGTAAACATCTATGCAGGGTTGTTGCTAAGCGTCAGGGCTTACAGATAGAAAATAATGATTTGTACATACATTCATAAGTTATTTTTATAATGAACCAAAATCGTTATTTTAAAATGGAACACCCTTTGTAGGTAGTTAAACCTTTTAACCGTTGAAGAGCGATTAACGCTTGAAAGCTAGCGTTTTTTTTTCAATAAAAAGATACTCATTGTGATAAAATATTTGTAATTTTAAAACCCTTGATAGATCCATAATACATTAATATGATAAGAAAAAGGCATTTCCTAATCGTGGAACAAAAAGTTGCTGATGGCTTGAGCCAAAATCAACGATTATTTGATATTTATTCTGATAGATGGCGCAAGCCATCAGCAACTTTTAGATGCACAATCAGGAGATGCCTTTTTACTTAATTTATGCACCTGATCCCAGTGAAATTTCACTTTTGTACTGTTTTTATATTAATATATGTTTGTTACACATACATACACAGGATCAGCTTTCAAATGATGGACTTTTAAAGTAGCTAGAAATAACGTATTTACATTGTTTACATATGAAAACGATTTATATATTAATTAAAAGGTATATTTCGGATCTAAAATTAAAAAAAAAAACATTTTATTTATTATAAAATGCCAATATTTCAATAAACTGTACGCCTAACTTCGTCAGGGCTCTTCTTGTTTTTGAACTGCTTTGGTTCATCACGCGATGCCTTCACGCGACGATATAAATATAGATATGTATATAGATGTGACAATATCGTTGCGGAATTTCTTGTTGTTCGATGAGAATGGTGAGATTTGATTGAAACGCAGTCGTTGAGTGGCAAGTGAAGCATACAGTTAGGAATAATCAGGACACGTGATGGGGTTTGAAAATAAAAGGCAACTGGGTTGGAGGAAAGAAAGCTTGAGAAGAGCGGAGCGGGTTTTGATTGTTAATTATCTGATCACATGGCGGTGATTGACTTAGCTATGAGCTGAGTGGGGAGGTCTAGAGCAGATGTTACCTTGTTGGGAGCGAAGGAGCAACTACATAGGTGTTGTTTCTATGGGAGCGAAAGCACTACTGACTATTCTTGCTTCTCGATTTAACACCACGAGTTATCTTCTTTCCCATTGGTCGAAGGATGGAACGTGCCCGTTTTTCTATTGGTTGACCTATTTAGTTATTGACTCTTATTACTTCCGCGGTTATCAAATACGTCCGGTCTTGCTCCGGAAATATTGGGCGTCTCTCTACTTTTATAACTTTTGCGGTCACCAGATACGTCCGGCCTCTGTCAGGAAGTATTGACTGTACAAGTTATTAATACTTGTGCCCGCTTTAAGCCTACTTCCTATGTCTTGTTGCTACTTTCTTTCCTCCCGTTACCTTATTCTTTATTAAATCTTTGAAAATCATACATTGTACATGTATAGTGGGTCGGGGGTGCATACAATTATATACAAATTATGACATAGATATATACAAATCTGGGGCTAAAATTTAAAATATATACACACAAATATAAATAAGAATAGACTATATATGTACATTTATAAAAATTAAAAAATAATATATGATTCCTAATAAGTATAATAAAATAATTTTAAATCTATTTGAACTGTAAATATAACGGAGGGATGTCAATATTTCTATTAATGCTGTTGGTATATATATAAACATATTTTTGATTTAGTACACTATTGTTATGACAGAAAGTTGATGATGTATTAGAGTGAATTCCAAGACATTTCTTCAAAAATTAGGATTTTTCTGTTTTAATAGATCTTTGACTTTTAAAAAATGCTGAGAATAATATTCATTTTACAATGAATGAAATCATATTAACTCGATATTTTCTTTTTATAAATAAAATAGATTTCTAGTGTCCTTTTACATCGATGATAAAATGGGAGGGCATGGCCTAACCATGATAAACTAGGGGGATTGGTGGAAAGATGGTCTAAACCGTTGGTTTACAACCGCTACGACACGGGTTCGATTCCTGTATTGGGCACTTTTTTCTGATTTAAAAAAAAATGCTCCAATGGCCCCCGATGCTTGCAAAGGTCCAACCCCACCAGTTAGTACAAGTAATCAAACAGGGATCTGGCATATTTGTAAGTGCAAAGTTTAATTGCTTTTCGCATGTGTAGACATGTGGTGTACTTCCAGTAAAAGCAGTCGCTTACTTCTACCCATCATGCTCATCATGGCCTGTATAACGTGTATTAGGGATAAGAAAAAAATTATAAACCAACCCTCCCAACGCTTTGGCGAATTTAACCCATCAGACTACAAAGGATTCATCCATTGTAGAATCTTTAAATTTGAAACACCGAAGGCTGGAAATAAGAAATGGGTGACAGGCACCAAACTGAATCAATCATATTTCAAAATAAACACTAGTAGCTGAAGACGTAAATAGAAATAATTATAGCTTATATAAAATATTAGAAGGAACATAACACTGCACTCTCTCTTAGAAGGAAATAAATTATAATTATTCTCAAATACACCTTTCCAATCTATGTTGAAATTGAAAAAAAACGTAAAACAACCTGATAATTTATGGCACCTAATTTCAAAGTATAATTTTCACATTAAATGATAATCAGTGATGTGTTTAGACAAGAAAAATTATCAAAAATGTCGATTACCCAGTTATTCCTGGCCATAAATGAAATTTTACATAATTTTGTCATATATATACTTCCTCACTTCTCCTGCCTTGGTAAATTCGACCGATTTCATAACCCTCTCTCGTAGAATGTAATGAAATCGAAGCTGCTCTCCCTGTACTGATGAGGACCAAAGCCCGAAACCATGGTATACAGGTTGTTGGCTTTTTATCCGAATTTGACAAAATCGGTGTTGTTACTCATTCTTTATCATCACTAGTAAGGTTTTCACCAGGATGATAACATAATGCATTGTGAATATTCGAAACTATTATAGACGCGTATGATTCTTTTGAAAATAAAACAATTTCTACTCTCCTTACTACGATGGAAAAATTAAAGGGAGGGCCTGGCTCATCAGTGGTGAACCCTTCCAATTTTCAAAAGAATCATACGTATCTATACTAGTTTCGAATATGTATAACAAATGGCGCGCTGATGCATCATTATATAATGCATTGTTCTGAAGTATAATAAAGGGAGAAGCTCTACCCTCTAAGTACATATATATAATATAAAAAAGATAGATTTTCTGCTTACTTTTTGATTATTTTGAGGATTAAACTATGGTAATGCAGTCGTGGTTGAAATAATAATCTTGAAATTATGAAAATAAAAATGGTTTTGATCAGAGATTTCTTTATTTGAGCTCAGGAATATATATGAATAACATAATTTGGTAAAAGCGCTACCTGGCTTAAGGCGAGTAGAATAAGAAAAACAAAAGATTATTTACATAATGTACAAAGTTTTGAGCCGGTCAACGGGATAAAACAACAACGAGTTTTTATACGAAAGAGTGACCTCTGGCGTTCGATTTAGCAGAGTATTTTATCTATGAAATATAATTTTAAATAAAATAATACTTTAATATAACAATTTTAAATAAAATATTTTAATATAACATATATATGTTATATAAAATTTTATTTCAAAATTATAATTTCTAGAATAAAAACTACTCTGTAAAGTCAACCACCAAATGTCGCGGCTTTTCACATATAAACCTACTATTGTTGTTGTTTCCTGTTGGCCGGCTCAAATCTTTTTGTACATATGTAAATATTAAGAAAAAGGCATTTCCTTATCGTGCAACTGAAAGTTGCTGATGGCTTGTGCCATAGTTACACAATAAGGAGATGCCTTTTTCTTAATTTATGTACCTTATTCCAGTAAAATATCACATTTGAACCATTTATTTTACATTGTGTAGCGTTCTCACGCAATTCTGGCCTTAACTACCCATTTCATGATTTTTCAGGATTCCTGAATGACCAGTTCTTTTGGTCGTTGAGGTACAGCTTGCACCACGCTGATGAGAGCCAACAGCCCGAAACGAGTCCGTGGTTAGCTTTTCTTGATTAATCAAGAATGAGTATTTGGCCAATTCTGGAATAATTAAAAATCAACGAGAATAGTTGATATTTATTCCGATAGATGGCGCAAGCCATCAGCAACTTTCAGTTACACGATAAGGAGATGCCTTTTTCTTAATTTATGCACCTTATCCCAGTACAATATCACATTTGTACTATTTTTTTTCATATGTATATATGTAATCTTTTATTTTCTTCTTTACGCCTCAAATCAGGTATTTCATCCTTAATTATGTTCATGATGCCAATTAAAGTAAATTGTTATTCAAAGTATATTTTATTATTATTATCTAGACGGCAATATTACAAACATACTCGTCTATTCTTAAACAATCTAAGCAAATTATATAACAAGCAAATTATCAATAAGTCTATATAAACTCCAAAATATATTCAACAAGTAATATTTTTATATCTCAATAATTTTCTAAAATTAGGAAGAGTCATTTTTTTATAATATATATATTTTATATATTTTTAATTGTATGTAATTCTACTGTCCTCAAAGCTTATGTCCATAGTTCTTCTAAAATACCCATCCCAAGAGTCTAGCTACAGTATCACTATAAAAGGAAGTTCCAAAAATGCAATATAACGGCGGTATGGTAGATTAAACTGGCGAAACCGCTGGGAGGGTTCACCACTGATGAGCTAGGCCCTCCCATTAATTTTTCCATCGCAGTAAGGGCAGTAGAAATTGTTTTATTTCAAAAAGAATCATACGTCTTTAAAATAGCTTCGAATTTTGATATATATTAAGAGTAAAAAAAATCTCTTAACAGAATTATTATACTGTAGCGTAGAAATCAAGTCTTTGTATATCTTGAGAAGTGAAAATATTTATTGATAATGTTACCACGACCAGTCGACAATTATTAACAAATCAACCCAACTATCTACAGCTAGGGAATCTTAAACAAGCAACCAAAGAAATATTTTAAGATGATTTTACAAATACAGAGTAATATATATTTTTTATAATCTATTGAATATATATATATTCTCATTGAAAAATATTAAATATATTTATTTAAATAATAAGTTATTTTTCGCCACAATATATATATTAAAAACAAAGCTCGATCTAATGGAACAGATATCAACTAAACATTGATTTAACTTGTTCCCTGAAATTTGACAAACCCATTTTCTTGATAAATCAAGAAAAGCCATCAATGAATGCGATTAGGGCTGTTTTATACATTAAAAGATCTCCAAATCATATTTAATAATTCTCGAAATTTCTGAGTTTGTGTTCAACTGCCAAAATGGAGTGTAGGTTGGAATCAATGTTACCCCCAATCGAGAAGTCTCTTCTAACAGATCGAAAGCTGCTCCATCCCAGATCCTCCCCCATATATATATGTATGTGCTATGAACCTGACCATAATACTGTCATTAAAACACAGTGAATTGGATACAAAATTAAAGTACCGGTATATAGAGAAACTCGACTTACCCATGTTCACATGGTACCATAGCTCCAAGCCATAATACGGACTTGGCAAGTTCCCAAAATGGCACAGTATCAAATATCTTCCATGTGTGCTGAGCGACTGTCCATCCTGATGGACTTATCCTGGTACTCTGGAACTTAAGCCACTCATCTTGTCAATACAAGTTGTCTGTCAACATTTGATAATAGCGCCCTATCTACACTCATGGACAAGACTTAAGGAAGTTGTACCTTTCAGCATGTATATCGGGATTCAGACAATAACTCTGAGAGATACACTCATGGGCAAAATTCAAGAAAGTTGTACCTTTTAGCATGTATATTGGGATATAGACAATAACTCTGAAGGGTACACTCACGGATAAAACTTAAAGTAGTTGTACCTTTTAGCATGCATATCTGTATTCAGACAATAACTCTGAAAGATATTACAGTGACCTTTATTAAAGACACACGAGATAACCAAGTGTGAATAAAATTGCCTCTGTCTCCTTAAAAAAACAGTCCGCCGGCGACGTAAAAATATGAAACTTCTTTAAATTTTGTCCATTCGTGTATATATCAGTACAGTAGAACCTCCCTTTAGCGGACACTCAGCTAGCGGACACCTTTCTACAAAGGACAGTTTTCATTTGCAAAATTACCATTTTTACTATTTAGTAACTCTCCGGTTAAAGGACACTTTAGCTCTGCAATTAGGTGGTTTCCTTTACAGGGAGGTAGTTCTACTGTGTATCAAAATTATTATATTTACCATATTAATTTGTAAATATGAATTTATTTTTCCTTCTTTTCTCCATCATTTTCTGTATCTCCCAGTAGAATCGGTATACAAGACTAAAGACTTAATAATAGTGTATTGAATTGATTTTATTTAAGCTATAAAGAGCGGTATGGTAGAATAACCTAGCGAAACCGCTGGCAGGGTTCATCAATAATGAGCCAGGCTTTCCAATATTTTTTTTTAAATCTCAGTAAAGATAGTATGAAGTTTGTTTAAATTTTAAATAAAATTCTGTGCCTGATAGATTTTCACTTTGTTCATACAGATAGAAGTATACTTACAAGTACTTATACAAGATACTTGTACATTGGGGAACAAACTACCGCTGCTAGATCTGCCAATCTGGAAACTTGCTTGTGACCTTGTTCAGATTTCCAGAGGCTTAATCATAATGCTAATAAGACTGTCTCTCTCTTTCATAAAGCTTCCATTTGAATAATGACAATCTTGAAATATGGCAATTCTCTTGTTTTGATAATATCGCGTTTCACAGGTTTCATTGGGATATGTGAATGATAATGATGACATGAACTGCACACAGAGATCCTATAGGAATGTATGAGAGACAAAGTATGGCGATAGAACTATCCACATATGAATGTGTGAAAAGTAAAGTCTGGTACCAAGAGCTTCCCAATGATCCCGAAGAAAAATGTTAAAGTTTGTTGACACGAGCTGCTCAAAATTCCCATAGGAAGGTGTGGAAGCGACACGAGATTCACACTAATACCATAGAAATGTGTGAAAGACAAGGTCTTGGGACATGAACTGTCCACAGATCCCATAGGAATGTTTGAAAGAAAAGGTTTGGCGAGATGAACTGCCCACAGATTTCATAGGAATGTGTGAAAAACACTGTCGACATGAACTACCCAACAAATACCATAGGAATTTGTGTAAAACAAAGTCTGGTGATAGGAACTAACCACAGGGGTCCTAAAGAAATTGTTATATATTCATATTTTCATAGAGATTATTTATCATCATCATATGCTGTATAAATACTTTGGTTTTAATTAAAATGTAGTATGCAAAAATAACTAGCGTTGCGTCATAATATTTTAAAGTAGATACATAATAATTGGCGACGAAGGTAAATCTTTTATTGTTACTAAGTTAAAGCTTAGGTAAGTTGAATTTTATTTTTAAAATGGCGAATTTTGGAAATATAGAATCTTTTGATCCTAAAATTCCAGAGAAATGGATAGTGTACTTGGAAAGAATGAATTTTTTTCTTCCTGGCTAATGATATTGTAAAGGTTGAAAGACGAAAGGCTATATTTCTTACGCTAATAGGCGCTGAAACTTATGCTATAGCAAGATCGTTGGCCTCGCCAAAAGAATTATCTTTCGTGGAATATGATGACTTAATTAAATTATTGACGGATCATTTTTGTCCTAAGCCAAATATAATAGTACAAAGATTCTTGTTCAATAAAAGAAATCAGGGTGATGAATCAGTTAGTGCCTATGTAGCAGATCTAAGAAAGTTGAGTGAAAATTGTGAATTTATGGATTTGGAAGATCGATTGAGAGATAGACTGGTGTGTGGATTGAGAAACGAATCAATAGTGAAAATACAGGGTGATCCAAAAGTCCCGCACTATTTTAAAAATTAATAACTCCGCGAATATTTGCGCTAGAGCAATGCGGTAAACACCATTGTATTCAGGATGCAATGGGATTTTTTATGGCAAATAATGAAAAATTCGAAATTGATTTTAGTTACAATTTTATTCGCCAGATGGCGCTCTACCAGAATCAGAGATTCAGCGGCCAAATTGTTTGATAAATTGAAAAATATAACTGATCGACACGTATTTTTCCTTTTTGAATACCAGGAAAGAACCCTAATAATATCAAATAACAAATTAATAAAACACCACTTCGCCAAAAGTATGAAGAATTGTTTAACGATTTTAAATACAATCAGAGATATGTAAAATAGGTAAATGCAAATTAAAACATGTAGCAAAATATTTATTTTTATATGAGGTTTTGTGAAATAGATTGAATGTTTGAAAAACACTGCTGATATCAATACACGAATTTTTGAAATGTTAATATAGTACCAAAAATTATGATGGCACTATTAATAGGATTTCTTGCTATAAGAAATGTGTAGTTTCTTGACTGATTGGCGACCCTTGACTATTTAACTGGATATTTGTCATGATCCAACAAATGAAATATAGAGGGGAGTGACAAAATATATTTGTCGTACTTTATTCCGAATATCCTATGGGCTTGTCAAATGTTATCATTGTTTATTATACTGTACACAATTTTTAAAATGTGTCCGCTCAAATAAAAATAAATTTTAAATCGACCTTTTGCGTTGAAAAACGTGGTAGTAAAATCATTTTGTATTATTTTTTTTTCACAAAATTTCTAAAGTTATTGGTGTACAAAAATATTCCTTATGCTACATGTATTTCTTATGTATGTATTTCTATGTTTTCTATTATCTATGTATTTCTTCTAATGAGCGAAAAGCGGAAAACTAAACATAAGGGGAAAAATTGTGTATACCAGTGTTATTCGAGAAGTTATAACACTCTGGTTTGCACGACATAATATGTGAGCAAATGACAAACAAAATATTACTGTTCACACAAAAAAAAGAGTCAAGATGTGAGGACAGCATTTATTATCCCCATATCCCAACACAAAGAGCTGCAAAATATTGATAGATAATATAATACATGGAGGCTTATACAACACATGAGGTAACTGCCTTCTCTCTTGTATTAGGTCACAATCCTTGCTCAATGTGGCACCCTTCATTCTCAATCACCGCCTGCAGACAATAAATGACAGAATGGACAGCATTAAATAACATATCTGTTAAATTGATAAAGCGTGCCATCTGATAGAAGCCTTCAACATGGCCAATGTGGTAGGCCAGCATCGATAAACACACGATTTAATGTATCCCCATAAACAAAAATCGCAAGGCGTCAAGTCTGTTGATCTTGGAGGCCACTGGTATATAAAGTGGCGACCTATCACACGATTTTCATCGAACGTATCCTTCAGCAATTGTTTGGCACCTCGGGAGATATGAGGAGGTCCTCCATCTTTCATGAATGTTATTTCGCTTAGTGCTTTTACCCTGCAATATGGGAATACCCTTTTCTCATAACGTTCACCAGTTACAAAAACGGTTTTAAAAGTTCTTCCATTGATTTTTCAAAGAAAAATGACCCAATAATAAAAGAAGTGAACCCACACAAAACTGTAACTCTAGGCTGGTAAAGTGGCATTTCTGTGAAAATCCTAGGGTTTTCTGTTGCCCAAATGCGGCTGTTTTGAATGTTAAATTCTCCGTTTAGAGAAAGGTGAGTATCATCTGTCCACAGAACATTCGACAGCCAGTTTTCATCAATATCAATTTGCCGGAAAACCCATGCAGCGAATTCTTGACGCATCTCAAAATCGCCAACTTTCAGCTCGTGAAATCTTTGCATTTTGTATGGACACACACAATAGAGACATTAAGTGAAGCGTCTTCGGATATCACAATCATACTTCGGCGAATTTAACGCCAAAAGTTCAATTCGGGGATCACCTGTCCAGGATAGCAAAAGTCAGTAGGTTGAGGACATGCTAACCGACCTCGACCTTACACCGTTAAATAACGGAGAGAACACCTATCTATCTAAGTCCACAGGCACAGAATCCGCAATAGACATTACAGCGATAAATTACAACATCGCACCCACAACACAATGGAAAATCCTGAGAGGTGCAATCAGTGACCACAGACCAATTTTAACAACCCTAAACTTCAAAATTGAGAATGTCCATTAGAATAAAAGAACTTGGAACTTTAGGAAAGCCGACTTGAAACAAATTCACAGAAAAGCTTGAAGAACTGTGCAGCGAAAAATGGAATTACAGAACGCTTGACAAAAGCTTGGAAAAATTCTCTTCGAACATTTAAAAAGCTGCAAAAGAGCATCGATAACTAGGGGTAGACGTAAAGACCTGTGGATACCTTACTGGAAGGACCACAACGTCGAGGCAATGATTTCAGAGAGAGAGACAATATCAATGGACTTCTTAAAACAAATAAAACAGAAAGGAACTCATCGAAATTATTCACAAAATATAACAAGAAATTTGGATATTCAAACAAGAAAATGGCAGAATTCTGCGGAAAAAAATGGATCCAAGAAAGGACAGCCAACACTGGAATATAATTAGAGTGTTAGAGAACAATCAAAACCAACACCAATCCTCCAATACTCTAACCGATATGAATAGAACAGCGAGAACGAGAACAAACAGATGGCTGACATAATTGCTGAATATCTTTCAAGCACTTCCATACTCAACTATACGAATGAAGACAGGACTCTAAAAATAATATAAACCAGTTAGTTAAACAAGCAAGAAACTTCCATCAACAAGATATTTTCTCGAGAGACTTCACACTGAATGAGCTAAACTCATCAATAAAAAAATCCAAGATTTCACCAAGAGATAATCTAATCTTTGGTCAAATGATTAAACACTTTGAAGTCAAAGCTAATAATCAACTCCTACGAATACTAAACATTTCATGGCAAACTGGTAAACTACCAAAGAATTGGAAGATATCAATTATAGTGCCAATACTGAAGCCAAACAAAGATGCCAAGGAATACAAGAACTATCGGCCAATTGCTCTCGCCAGCATACTTTGTAAAATACCAGAACGAATTATCCACTCTAGGCTCATAGTCTGGCTCACAAAAAATAATAAAATAAACCTCTACCAAACGGCCTATAGATCCCAGCACTGTACAACTGATCAACTGTTCTACTTCTGTTAATCAATAATAGATTTTTTTCCGGGAAAAACCGCCAAAGAAGACCACGGCTATATTCATTGATATGACCTCAGCTTTTGATCGAGTGTGGAGGGAGAAATTACGTGAAAAGCTGCACAACATCGGAGTAAGAGGAAACACCTTAATCTGGATTGCAGACTTCTTAAGGGGAAGAAGGTTAAAGGTTCGGGTCAATGGAGAATTTTCCAAGGAAGGAAGAACATGGGCTGGTGTACCTCAGGGATCTGTGCTCAGTCCTCTACTCTATCTGCTATATATTAACGACATACATCCTTACCTCACTGAAGACACAAAGGTTGCCTGTTATGCAGATGATAAAGCCATATGGCGCACAAGTAGCAGCATAGAAAAATCGTAAAAGATACTGAAGACATCAATGAGAGGACTGGAGAAGTGGGCAATGGAACTCCAAATGACCATAAACCCAATAAAACCAAACCTATGCGTCTTCTCCACTCCCAGGGAAAAAGGCATAAATATAACCACAAAATAAGCATAAACAAACAAATAATTGATAAAATTAGAAATCCATAATACCTAGGTGTGATACTGCAGTCCTGGATATTTCCAGTTGGTCTCGAGGACCACGCCATCACCATCTCCTAAGCGGCGAAGTACGCGATCTACGTATTCATCGTATATCGCAAAATGCGTGGTGTCGCTGGAGACCCACTGGCGATTCTCCACCAAACTCTGCAGCGCTGGCAGAGGCGCCATATTCATTGTACATAGTGTATATAATGCATATTATCTTTTTTTAATAGTGCAGACTGTGTATGTATTGACAAGATGTCAACAAAATTATTTTAATTATTATTTATGAGGAATTTTAATTTTCATAGCACATAATTAGCACCTCAAATAGAGCTATCAGAAAACTAAACATTCTGAGAAGGCTATGTGGAACAAATTGGGGAGCAAAACCCAGAATTCTCAGAACAACATATACCACCTTAATAAGACCGATAATGGAATATGCAACACCGGTCTGGGCTCCCTCAAGCTCATCACTAAAAGTAAGACTAGACAGTGTTCAAGCAAAAGCGGCCAAAATAATCACTGGTGCTGTTTCATCCACCAACAATGAAAAAATTCAGAGAGAATGTGTTCTAGACCTACTCGCTCGAAAGCAGAAGACAAAATAAAAACAACTTGGATCGGCACTTCGGAAACGAGGAACCAGAGGACGAGATCTCTCTGACCACTTGTGGTTTGGTGGTTCCGCCCTTTTCTGAGAATAAGGTGAAACTGACGGCTTTCAAGTTCGGGAAAAGGAAATCTTCTGGTCCCGAAGGGATCGATAACACGGTCGTGAAAGCCCTGGTAGGGATGCACCTATCGCTTCTTTCCAGGTTATTCAATAAGTGCCTGGACACTGGTACATTTCCTGAGGCATGGAAGGTTGCCCGAGTAGTGCTTCTCGAAAAGTCTGGTAGAAAGGGTAATTCTCCTAATGATTATCGTCCGCTTTCTTTGCTAGTGTGTCTAGGTAAGGTCCTGGATAGCCTACTAGCTCAGCGACTGAAGCACTGGCTAGAGAGTAATGAGCTCCTTTCCTCTTTCCAACATGGTTTTAGGGAAGGGAAGTCCACAACCACAGCTCTGAACGAGGTGTTAGAGTGGGTTGAGATGGGCTTAAATAAGGGTGCTTGGGTTCTTTCAGTGGCCCTGGACATTGATGGCGCGTTCAACTCCATGAGCTGGAACAAGTTGATGAGAAATTTGATGGACATGGGTTGTCCTGATAATTTGTGCAGCTTGATTCGTGACTTCCTGAGGGATAGACGGATTAGCCTCACTTTTGGTGGGCGGAAGTTGGAAAGAAACTGTGCTAGGGGTTGCCCCCAGGGCTCTTGCTGCGGACCTATTCTGTGGAATATCCTGGTAAACACCGTTTTCCAGGAGGAGCTCCATGAGGGAGACAGGCTGGTTCTCTATGCTGACGACCAGTTCCTCATCATTGAGACTGCTTCGAGAGCGAAGGCTGAGAAGTGTGTTGAAACTTCTCTCCAAATTTTCTCGATCTGGGCCCATGACTCTGGCCTTAAGTTCAATGTCTCCAAAACTAAAGCCCTTAGCTTTAAGCCTAGGGACATAAGAACTAAAAGGAAACACAAGCCGGCTATCCGGATGGAAGGACGGAGGGTAGCGTTGGTCAATAGGATGACCATCCTGGGGGTGGTCATTGATGACAAGATGGGTTGGCAATACCAGGCGGAGGAGATGGTGGCGAGAGGCAGGGAGGCGTCGTGCAGGCCTGTCCTGGTTGGCCCTCAACAGGGGGGGGGGGAGAGAAGGAGGGTACTATTTTTAGGAACCTCTGCCTCTCCTGTGTCGAGCCAATCTTGCTATATGCTTTCGGGGCTTGGTAGCGCCGAAACAGGGATCAGAAGGTGGCAACAACTCTAGAGAGAGTGCAGAGGACAGCGGCACTCAGAATCACAGGAGGATATCGCACTACCAGCAGTGAGGCCTTTTTGGTCCTCGCTGGGCTTATTCCCCTGGGATTGAAACTAGAGGAGGAGACCATCAGACAGAAGATCTGGGAAAAAAGGGAAGATGCCCTGGGACTTTAAGCGGGGGCCCTGGAATCGAAGAGGAACACAAGGAAGCCTCCGCAGTGGTTGCCAAAGTGGAATTGGAGTCCTAGAGGGCCGACAGGGATTGACACGGAGGTTTTCACTGATGGTAGTAAGTCTGGAACCAATACTGGAGCTGGGGTAGTGATATACACTAATGGAGAGCTGATCTTCCAAGAAGGTTTAGCACTCAGAGTGGACGAATTGGTCTTTTCAGCCGAGCTGGTTGCGATCAGGGTAGCCCTCAGAGTGTGTGCCGAGAAGAACTTCAGCCCGGACCGCCTCTATTCAGATTGTATGTCGGCCCTCGTCGTTATCAATCTGGAGAAAGGGCAACTCGCGCATCAAATAATCCAGGAGCTGGAGATGATGACACGGGCTCCGGAGCTCCCTTGGTTTAGGAGACACAGCCTCATCGAAGGTAATGAGTTCGCAGACAGGATCGCTAAGGCAGGATGCTTTAGAGGTAGATCACTGAGGACCCCAGTGACCAAGAAAGAAGTTTATAGAAGGATCAGGGGTCACGTCCAGGACTTATGGTTGGACAGATGGAGGAACAGTGTGAAGGGGAGAGAGGTATTCAATGGGGTAACAACACCCAAGTACCTCTGTAAGGTAATGTCCCACAAACTCATTAGGGTAGTTCGGGACATGGGCTCTCTTCCCCAAGTCTCCACAGATTTAAAATTAAGAGAAACCCTGATTGCGTCTATGAAGAAAGGGATGTGAATGCACGCCACTACGTCTTGGATTGTCCAAGGGTAGTGGGTGTGCAGGAAGAGAGAAGGAGGGCGAGGGGCGCGATCGAGAGTAAGATGCTGAGAAATCACAGCAAGCTTCTTGAGAAAGCCCACGACGTGGCAGCTGAGCTTTTCCTCAGCTGTGAGTGAACAGAGTCGACCGGGGGCTGCCTCCCCGCGGTGCCTGCTGGACACAGTAGATAGTTTCCTATTTTGCTGTGATTAAAGGCCACCGGTATAGAAATCCTTCCAGACACGTTGTCTGGGAGGTGGGGTTTCCAGGTACAATGTCCAAGCACTAGCTTGGATACCGTTAATTGGCTTATGAGTTGAACAGAATAGCAGCGAAGGGCATGCTTCGCATGCCGGCTTGTGGACTGAAAGGTCTGGGTGGCCATCTGCTTCTAGGGTGTACCAACTGTGCTTAGGTGGGATCCTCCAGTTCTTGTTTAATTTGGCTACTGCTTCTATTTCTTTAAAAGTAAGTTTATTTTTCTGTAGCAAGGGTTCTTTTGTGCCTTTTTTCGCTAGCGCATCAGCAGCTTCATTGCCTTCAATGCTAACATGTAAGGGTATCCATTGAAGGTGAATTTTTGAGGTATTGAGAGTTTTTGGAGATAACCAATTATGTTACTGCTTACTTTGTCTCTAAGTTCCCCTGTGTGACTCAAGTGTTGTATGGCACTTCTACTATGAGTAAGAATCCATATATCGTGATGTTTAGTATTTCGGATGGATTTTAAGACTTCATAGATGGCTATAAGTTCTGATCTGAAGATTGAGCAAAAATCTGGGTTTCTTCTGTTCATTTTCTCATTGCCATTTGTGGGTTTAATGAGAGAGCCACTGCCAGTGTGTCCCAACTCGTCTCTGCTACCATCGGTATAGATAGTTATTGCATTTTTAGGAATTTTATATTAATTATTTCTAATGATAATTGTTTTAAGTATTCTGGATTTTGGTATTGTTTGTTGGTGGGTTCGTTTAAAGTGGCATTAAAAATAACATTTTTTTAGTGGTTCGCATGTAGATATTTTTTCAGCTAAATAATATTTTTCCACTTTATATTTTAAAAATCCATTTCTTTTGGCCAGGTGGAGAGGGCCTTCTTTTTTGAGTCTTATATTGGGTTCCCAAATAAGTATGTAATTGAAAGTTCTGTGTTTATTTTCATAACTCTTGATTTTGTTTATATATTTTGGCAGATTGTAACTTATTTTATCCTTTAAGGGCATAATGTCTGCCTCTCAAAGTACAATATTATTAGGGCAGGTATTTCGAAGACCTGTAATAATTCTAGGTGCATTTAGTTGTATCCTTTCCAGTGTTTTTAGATTTGTTTCAGATGCTGTACCATAGATTTGATATCCATATTCCAAGATAGGTCTCATTAGAGATGTGTAAGTTAATTTTAGTGTTGTTGCTTCAGCTCTCCACTCTTCCTGAAATATATTTCAATATTTTTAGTCGGTCTCTTCCTTTTCTAACAACTCCTTCAATATGTTTACTGGAGTTAATTTCTGGATCCAGGGTGTAGCCGAGATATTTAGGATGTTTATTATATTGCAATTGTTGTTCTTTCAGAATAATATTTGGTCTTATTTTCTATAGTTTCTTATCGGTAGTAAAAAGACAGGTTTCAGATTTTTGGGGGTTAAATTCTAATTTATGTTTATTAGCAAATTTTTCTAGGTGGAGAATAGTCTTGTTCAAATCTCTTTCAGCTTTTTTTCAGTTAGTGTTGCTGCTCCATAGAATAATGTCATCAGCGAAAAGTCCAATATTGGTTTTATGTGAAAATTTGTCTTCTATGCCTGCAATAAATAGGGTGAAGAGAGTTGGGCTAAGGACTGATCCTTGTGGTAATCCTTGGTACAATTTGAAGGTTTTAGATAGAGTGCCATTATATTTGACCTTGATGTATATATTTTTAAGGGAATCATTTATCCAAGTGATAGCCTTTCCATCAATTTTGAAATGTTTGTATAATTTTGTAATTAACTTGTTTTCCCATACCTTATCAAAAGCTTGTGTAAGGTCTAAAAAGCAGCTATGGTGTGGTTAGTTGGCTTTTTGTTTTGTGCATCTTTTACCTTTTGTGTGAAAAATAAGAGTTGGACTATTGTCCCATGTCCTTTCCTAAATCCATATTGTTCTTCTGGTAAGAGATTTCTTGTGTCGGGGTGGTAGGTGAGTCGTCTGAATATATTTTTTCCATTAATTTGCAGCAAATATTTGTGAGGGAGATAGGTCGGTAGTTTTTTGGGTCATCAGCAGATTTGTCAAGTTTTTTAATGGGAATTATTGTTGCATTTTTACAGTCTTGAGGCAATTTTCCAGTTTTCCAGGAGTTATTGAAAATATTAAGAAGTCTTTCTTTGCCAATTTTGCCCAAGTTTGATATCATTCGGCCCTGGATTCCATCAGGCCCAGGAATCTTGTTTAGGTCAGTGTTTTCTAATGCATAAGCTAGCTCTTTCATATTGATTTTTTTCATGGAAAATATTATGAGTGCTGGTGACATTTTTACAGTCATTAATAATCTTTCGGGCCTTTTTTCAACCTTGATTTTACTACTTATTTGATATGAATTACCTAAAAGATTGGCAGCAATTTTGTCATTAGTTGCTGGTGTACCATCTGTATTCTCAATCATATTTGTGTTTTCAGTTTGTGGCTGGACTCTGCCAATTTGTTTTGCCAAATTCCAAAGTTTTGTATTTGGGTTTCTTGGGTTCAGGTTTTCACAAGTTTGTTTCCATTTTTACCTTTTCACATTTACCTATAATCTTTTTATTTTTGCAATCCCAATGTTCAGTTCAGTTCTACAATTTGTTTGGTTTTGGGTGCACTTTTTTGTAGTTCATTTCTTTTAGTTATAAGTATTTGAATATTTTTTGCCTGGTGTGTATAATTTGTAATCCATTTCTTAATATAACCTCTTGGTATTGAAACTTTGGCTGCTTTAATAATGGTGTTTTCGAAAGATATCATATTAGCCTTTTTGAAGTTCCATAATTTTTCTTAATTGAGCTAGTTTTGGTCTTGGTGCTAATTTCTATCAAATTAGGCAAATGATCACTTTCAAAACCTTTTAATATTTGCTATTTGCATTTGTGGAAAATGTCAGGATAGTAAAAACTTATATCAAGGGCTTGTGCAGTATTATAGCTGTAGGAATGATGGGTAGGATTCCCATCATTTAAGCACATGAGAAGGTATTGTCGTCAAATATGTTTGATAGTATTTTGCCTCTTGGGTTTGGCGTAGAACATCCCCATAGTTGATGTTTGGCATTAAGGTCACCTAAAATAATAGTGTTGTCTGTAAGAAATTGAGCCATTGTTCCATCGTCAATAAATGTATTGTTTGGAGGGTGATACATATTAAATATGTTGATGGCTTTGTTTTGATTGAGGTAGACTTTGATACCTTGGGTTTCGAGGTCTAATGTGTTTGAAATATTAACGGCTATGTCCTCATAGTACAAATTATTGATTAAAAATGCTAGGCCACGCCCTTTAACAGCATATACAGATGGATCTTCAGACCTTACCCTGAGTAATGGAGGGGCCGGAATTAACATAATACTGCAAGATGGAACAAACATCAAAAACAAAGAAGGAGCAGGACAGATTTCGTCAAACTTCACTTGTGAACTGAGAGTCATCTGGAAAGCCCTTGATGTATGCCTTAACCAACCATCCCTGTATCAAGCAGAAGGAATTTTAATATACAGCGACTCCATATCCGCTCTAGAAGCAATTCAGAAGGGCAATACTAAAATCACACAGAAAATACACTCGTTACTTACCCAACTGGAACCATTGGAGAATAACTGCATTCTACATTGGATCCCTGCCCATGCTGGGATCGGGGGTAATGAAATGGCATTTGAATTGGCAAAGGAAGCCAGAAAGTTGAGCCAAAGGAAAGAACAAATGTCATTATTTGACGCTGATTCTTTGTCAGAATACAAGATAACACAGGTCTACAAAATCAAAGTAGTTGTACCTTATAGCATATATATATCTCTCAGAGTTTTTTTTCTGAATCCCGATATATATATGCTATAAGGTACAACTACTTTGAGTTTTGTAGACCTGTGTAATTAAACAAAAAAATAAGAAAAGATCAAAATGCGAAATAAACTCTGAGAGAAAAATGGCAAAAACTATAACAAGACTTAGAACAAAACACTATAAAGGAATGACAATACATCCAGATGGCACAAGAACCTATAGGGCATGCAACAATTGTCCTGGTGTGGAACTTACACCTACCCACATATTCTCATGTCCAGCAATGGCCGCAGCCTTGCAGAAATTTGACATAGACCCAGAGCAGCAGCTTTACACACCCAAGATAGTGGACATTGCTGCTGATGTGATGGAGATGCATGGTACATCTGAGGCTCATTATTGGACACGACAACAACAACGGCATTCCAGAGTAAAATAAATTATCAGAGATAGATACATATTTTTCAAATGAATTAAAATAAATATAATCGATACTGAGTGAGATTTGAATTAAAAATATTAGAAATTTATTATCTTCGGAAACAAACCGTATCTAGAATATAAATTTTCTTTTTGCTACATGTTTTAATTTGCATTTACCTATTTTACATATCTCTGATTGTATTTGAAAATCGTTAACCAATTCTTCATACTTTTGGCGAAGTGGTGTTTTATTAATTTGTTATTTGATATTATTAGGGTTCTTTCCTGGTATTCAAAAAGGAAAAATACGTGTCGATCAGTTATATTTTTCAATTTATCAAACAATTTGGCCGCTGAATCTCTGATTCTGGTAGAGCGCCATCTGGCGAATAAAATTGTAACTAAAATCAATTTCGAATTTTACATTATTTGCCATAAAAAATCCCATTGCATCCTGAACACAATGGTGTTTACGGCATTGCTCTAGCGCGAATATTCGCGGAGTTATTAATTTTTAAAGTTGTGCGGGACTTTTGGATCACCCTGTATTATTATCTGAAAGTAATTTAACTTTTGAAACGGCCTTAAACATTGCTATATGTGATGAATCGGCTAGTGCAGACGCCAGTGTTTTGCAAGAAAGGATTACAGAAGTAAATATGATGGAAAAAGCTAGCAAAACTGAACCACCTAAATTTAAATCGGGCAAAGTTCATGTTAAGGAATTCAAGAGATTTAATAATAAAATAATTATTTGCATACGTTGTAAAGGAAATCATATGCCAAATGTATGTAAATTCCGAAATGCTAAATGTTTTAAATGTGGCAAGATTGGTCATGTACAAAAAGCTTGCTTAACAAATGTTGGTAAATCTGGAAACCTATATAGGGCTAATAGTAATCCAACTTTATGTTGCCTGAAAAGGGAAGAGATAAGCAATCCTTATTATATAACAGCAAATTTGGATAACCACGATGTACACATGTTAATTGACTCGGGAAGTACATACTCATTATTAAATAAAGAAACTTTTCTTTAATATTGGAAATTGACGCAACTTAAAAGATCTGAGATACTTCTAAATACACGGTCATCCAGTCAAGTAAAAATTCTTGGGAAACTCTATGTTAAAGCAAGACTATCCCATGGTAGTAGAAGTTTACCAATTTTAGTGGCTGATGGATTAGGTCCCAACATTCTGGGAAGGCAATGGTTTGCAGCTTTTCGCCTGAAGTTAAACTTTTTAAATTCATTGGAAACTAATCCTATTTCACCTGATTTCGAGGAATTGTTTAAGAAGGAAATTGATTTTATAATGGGTCATTAATTCACATTGATATTCCTGATAATGCTGAGCCCAAATTTGTGAAGGCCAGAACCGTGCCGTTTGCTCTGCGAAATTTAGTGGATGAAAAGTTGAAAGTACTAGAGGAACAAGGTGTTATCGAACCGGTAAAATTTACTAAATGGGCTTCTCCAATTGTTACGGTTCTGAAGAATGATGGCTCCATTAGAATTTGCCACGATTATAAATCAACGGTTAATTTATACTCTAATCCTGATAAATATCCGTTGCCTACAATTCCGCAACTATTGGATAGGTTGAGAGGAGGCAAATTGTTTACTAAAGTAGATTTGGCTCAAGCGTACCAGCAGTTGAAAGTTGATGAGGAATCTTCAGAAATCCTGGCTATTAATACACATAGAGGCTTATATAAGATGAAACGTCTACCTTTTGGTTTGAATTCTGCCGTGGGAACATTCCAGAGATTCATGGATACTCTTCTGAGTGGAATTGATGGAGTTGCAGTATATTTAGATGATGTTCTGATTTCAGGAAGAGATATTGTGATGATCTTAAAAGAAAAACTGAAAAGGTACTGCTACGCTTCAGAGAATCTGGATTTCGTCTTAAAAGAGAAAAATGCCATTTTTATGTTCCAGAAATTGAATTTCTAGGAATGATTATTGATCATAAAGGAATACGTCCATCCGAGGAGAAATTAAGAGCTATAAAAGATGCTAAACAACCTTCAAATAAAAGGGAATTGAGGTCTTTTCTTGGACTTCTTAATTATTATGAGAGGTGTTTGAATAATAAAGCCACAGTAGCTGAACCTCTCCATAGACTGTTGGACAGTAATAGTCCATGGAAATGGAATAAAGAACATCAAGGATCTTTTGCAGAGGTTAAAAACTTGATTAGCTCTAAGTCTGTTTTAGCACATTTTAATGAAGATCTGCCTATTTTGGTCAATTGTGATGCGTCGGAGTATGGTATTGGAGCCATTTTGTCGCAAATAGACCATGGTATTGAAAGACCAGTTGTGTTTGCCTCCCGAACTTTAAATAAAACTGAGAGAAGATATGCAGTAATTGATAAAGAGGCATTAGCGGTTATTTTTGGTGTATCAAAATTTTCACAGTATCTTCTAGGGAGAAAATTTAAAATATTAACTGATCATAAGCCCCTAGTTGGAATGTTCAACCCAAAAAAGCCGATACCTCAAGTGCTATCGCCGCGCATGTTGAGATGGTGTTTGACTCTGGCTGCGTATACTTATACTATAGAGTATAAACCGGGAAAAGTAAATTGTAATGCCGATGCATTAAGTAGACTTCCTTTAAATGAATGTCCAAGTGTAGTTCCGAACCCTTCAGAGGTGTTTTTGTATAGAATCGGAACATGCTGCAATTAATTCTTCGGAAGTGGCAAAACTAACTAGTAAAGATCCAATCCTTTCTAAGATTAAATTCTGGGCAATGAATGGGTGGCCTGAAAGGAGAGTTGATGATAAATTTAAAGATTTTGTCTCCAAATCTAGTGAAATATCAGTTCATAAAGATTGTTTGTTGTGGGGGAGCAAAGTGATTATACCTGAAAGATTAAGAAAAGATATTTTAAATCTGTTGCATGATACTCATATTGGCATAGTGGGGACAAAAGCGCTAGCTCGAGGATTATGCT
>CP092863.1:78437203-78517518 GCA_030710605.1 Cordylochernes scorpioides | reverse complement strand
TTTTATTGGCGTATTAATCATGTAAAGCATTTTCTCCCGTAGAAGGGCGTACTTGCCCGAAAGCTCAAGATATTTTTTAAATAAAAAATATTTTTAAAAGAAACTTTTCCCTGGAGGCTTTATGTTTTTATTTTAAAATTAAGAATCTTGTTTACATTTCTATTGAAGACCATATAAAAACTATGAAATCAGAAAATCCCGTTTGTGTATTGTGCAGGGATAATTTTGAGTCAGAACTAACTCACTTTACCTGCAATCATCTCTATGAAAAAATTACTTTTTAATAATACGAGCGCTAATCATTTATCACTCTGCTGTCAGAAACGGTGAAAAGTAGACACAATAGATTTATACACATTTTGTGAGAAGGCAAGAAGGATGAGAAACATGTATAAATAGTTTTCCTTTTTTTGTGTTCATGTTAATATTGAATTGTATATATTTATGTTCAATTAAAACCATTGCTATACTGGGAGAATCCTGTATGGGGCTTGATCCTTAATAAAGGTTTGTGTGTGTGACTAGCTTCATCGTCCATAGCAGGAAATTCTGCAGAGGAAAAAAGGTCTCAGTTCCAACACTAAAAAACTCCAATGGTATGAAATAAGGATATATAATTTTTAATGACCCGTTTTTTAAAAGAATATTTTGATGAATTCCATTTGAAAACATTTTTAATTACTCTATTTAATTACTACACGTTACTTACATTAGTTATATTTATATCGAATGTGTCGCCATGTTTATAACCATAAAATATTTATGATAAACATAAAATGTTTATGAGAAGAATTGTGGTCATATAATTATTACTTATAAAAGAGACACGTGGAATTAATTTTACGAGTGTTGGCAATTCTATGACTTTGGCAATATAGTTTTTACCAGATGATATTAAAACTTCTCGTTTTTTATACATTTTAACCTGGTTAAAACAATTATATTCGGAAATATTGCTGTTATAACCACGGTTAACAATTAAATTTCAGGCACTTTAGAATTCTGATGTTATAACCAGAGAGGTTGATGTTATAACCACGGTTAACAATGGAAACTTAAGGTATTTTATAATTAAGGTGTTATAACCACGGTTAACAATTGAAACTTAAGGTATTTTATAATTAAGGTGTTATAACCACGGTTAACAATTGAAACTTAAGGTATTTTATAATTAAGGTGTTATAACCACGGTTAACAATTGCAACTTACACTTTATACTTTAGAATTATGGTGTTATAACCACGGTTAAATATTGAAATTTAAGATACTTTAGAATTCTGATGTTATAACCAGAGAGAGTTTGGTGTTATAACCACGGTTAACAATTGAAACTTAAGGTATTTTATAATTAAGGTGCTATAACTACGGTTAACAATTGAAACTTAAGGTATTTTATAATTAAGGTGTTATAACCACGGTTAACAATTGAAACTTAAGGTATTTTATAATTAAGGTGTTATAACCACGGTTAACAATTGAAACTTAAGGTATTTTATAATTAAGGTGTTATAACCACGGTTAACAATTGAAACTTAAGGTATTTTATAATTAAGGTGTTATAACTACGGTTAACAATTGCAACTTACACTTTATACTTTAGAATTATGGTGTTATAACCACAGTTAAATATTGAAATTTAAGATACTTTAGAATTCTGATGTTATAACCAGAGAGAGTTTGGTGTTATAACCACGGTTAACAATTGAAACTTAAGGTATTTTATAATTAAGGTGCTATAACTACGGTTATATATATATATAGTGTAAAAACTATATAATAAAAATATAACAGTGATTATACATTTAAAGCTTAAGGAGCAAACTGATAAGAATGATAAATCATATCAAGATACTTTAGAATTTTGATGTTATATATATATAACTAGAGAGGGGTTGGTGTTATAACCACGGTTTAAACAATTGAATAATTTAGAATTCTGATGTTATAATCACGGTTATAAAATTTTAAACTTAAAACTTGGCACACTTTAGAATTCTGATATTATAATCAGAGAGGTTGATGTTATAACTACGGTTAAAAAAAAAACAATTGAAACTTGAAACTTTATAATTTATAATTCTGATGTTATATTCACGGTTAGAAAATTTGAAACTTGAAACTTGGCACATTTATATTTATGATGCTATAACTAGAGAGGTTGATGTTATAACCACGGTTAAAACCATTGAAACTTAAAACTCACACTTTAGAATTCTGATGTTATAACTAGATAATAGAGAGGTTTATGTTATAACAATGTGAAGGAAGTTTTAGATTAATGAAGGAGTTTTTTAATTAATGATTTTATTTAATCATACAAACATTACAATTATAACATAATATAAAGAAAGATATATATAATGGGAAATACAGCAATCAAAATATATAAGTGCTATCGAACAATCAACAAACAACAGAGTAGTCAAATATCAATAAAATATCATAAATGATAATAAGCTTGGAAATTAAATCCAACAAAGCCCCCCTTTAATTTCAAGCTAAATATCTTGAAGGCTAATAGCTAAGCTGCTACGTCACAACGTGACGTCACGGCCTGTGGTGGCGCTACTTGACTTTCCTTTGTTTACCGGAAAAAATGTTAACATTTAGGCCTAAATACCAAAGTAATATTATATACACACATTGATATCAAATAAAAATAACAATATACATACATTTTTACATAGAGTTGGTGTTATAATTAAATAAAGATAACAAATGGATTAATTTTTCCTTTGATAAAGCCTTTGTTAAAAAGTCAGAAATGTTGTCTTCAGTTTTTACATATTGAATGTCAAAAATATTATTTTTCAATTTCTAATGTAAAAAAGCAATAGATCTAACTAAATGATTAGATTTATCAGTTGTTTGACCAGACTTAGTCAAAAATATTGATGCTTTGTTATCACAAAATATTTGTATTTTAACAAAATTAGATGTAATTTCTTCAAAAAAGTATTGGATGTAAATGGCCTTTTTTACAGTTTGAAGTAATCCACATATTTCGCTATCACAAGTTGAAAGACATGTGTTATGAATAGTCTTACTTGACCAAGAAATGAGATTTTTATCTAAATAAAAGGTTAATCCAGCAGTTGATCTTGCTTTATTGGATCTGCCACAATTCCATGATGCATCTGTATAAGCCTTTAATTCGACATCTCCTTTAGTATATATTAATCCATACTGCTTACTTCCTTTTAAATACCTAAGAATTCGCTTAGCTGCACCCATGTGCATTTCTCTAGGGTTTTGATTATATCTGCTTAAAAGAGTAACTGCAAAGGCAATATCAGGCCTAGATTTAGTTGAGAGATAAAGCAAAGAACCTATTAATTCTTGATATTGAGTCTTATTGACTTCCTTAGAGCTATTAAAATTATCTAAATTAGTGTTAGGATCTAATGGGGTTGAAATATGCTTGCAATCTTGCATGTTATATTTTAGTAAAATTTTATTTATGTAATTTTCCTGTTTTAAAATCAGTCTAACATCCTCTTTAATAATTTCAATGCCTAAAATGTTACAAGTTGTTGAACTTTCTTTTATTTTGAAGTGAAGTCTTATTTTTTGTATTATATCATGCAAAATTTCAGGATCAGAATTAATGATTATCATATCATCAACATGCAGTCCTAAAAGTAAATGTGAATTGCCATTTCTAAAAGTAAAAACACATTTATCAGATTTAAGTTGTGTTAAACCTATTTCAAAAAGGTATTCTGTAAATGTTTCATACCATACCCTACCACTCTGTTTAAGTCCATACAATGCCTGATTTAGTATACATACAGAGGTATTTTTCTTGTCATCCTGGTAGCCTGGAGGTTGGGTCATGTAGATGGTCTCTGAAAGTTTTCCATACAGGAATGCTGTTTCAAAATCAAAGTGGTGAAATTCATATCCTGCCATTGTAGCATAGGCTAGAAGAGTTCTGAATGAATCTGTTTTCATCACTGGAGAAAAGGTTTCTGTGTAGTCTGTCCCATATTCCTGAGAGCAGCCCAAAGCAACAAGTCTTGCTTTGTAGATCTCCTGATTGGTTTGAGGATCCATTTTCTTTGAAAATATCCATTTGGATTTTATTGCTTTAGCACCTTCAGGTAATTCAGTAAGGTCCCATACATGATGGTTCTGAAGAGAATGAATTTCCTTATCCATTGCTTGTTGCCACAAAGGTGAATCAGGATGATTAATTGCTTCTTCATAAGATGATGGTAGCAAGTTTCCATGGGAAAGCTTGAGTGCTCCTACAGTTGGATCATAGGTGGGATCTTTGTTTTCATTGTCTTCAATAGGTTCATCATCTGAAGAAAGCTCATAGTAAAGTTTATCTTTCAAATTTGGTCTGAGATTGTAAGGAAGTTCAGAATGTTCATCTTGATTTTCAAGATCAGAATGAGAATGATCATCATGATTCTCTACTTCTTCAGAAGTTTCTGGGATAGTCTCTTCTGGAAAATTGTAAAGGAAATATTTTTGAGTGTCATCTGAATCATTTTTGTTTAGTATTTCCTTTCCTAATTTATTTTCAAGAAATTTAACATCTCTTGTTTCAATTACATTTTCATTTTCAGGATCAATTAGTCTCCAAGCCTTTCTTGTGCTTGAATAGCCAACAAATATTCCAGCCTTGGCTGTAGGTTGAAATTTTCCTCTTTTGTGCTTGTGTACATAGTAGTAAGCTATGCATCCAAATATCTTTATATGAGCTACAGTTGGTTTTCTATTTGAAAATCTCTCTTCAGGAGTTATCCGGGGCTCTGGCACATTTGTAAGTGCAAAGTCGAACTGCTTTCACATGTGTAGACATGTGGTGCGCTTACAGTAAAAAAAAAAGCAGTCGCTAACTACCCACCATGATTATCATGGCCTGTACCACGTGTACTAGGGATAAGCAAAAAAAAAAAAAAAGATTTGTGAATTCTTTTCCATTATCTGATCTCAATTGTTTGACTTTGATTTCTTTTTCCTTTTCAATTTCTTCAATGAAAGATCTGATGATGTCAAAAGTTTCCAATTTGGATGAGAGAAATTCTACAAATATTTTTCTAGAAAAGTCATCAACAAGTGTTAATACATATTTAGCACCTCCAATTGATTCCTCTTGAATAGGTCCAATCAAATCAATATGTATTAAGTCCAATGGTCTAGTAGATTGAGGATATAGGACTGGTTTGAAGGGTGTTCTAGGATGTTTGGCCTGAATACAAACTTGACAAGTGTCCATATTCTGGGATTGGGTATTGAAATTGTGAGCTGAATTATTCTTCAACATTTGCTTCATGTATTCTTCATTTAGGTGTCCCAATCTTTTGTGCCAATCATTCCAGGTATGAAGAGTAGCCTTTAAAGCCTGTGATGGAATTTCTTCTGGTGCTGATGTTTTGATTATGTAGAAATCATTTATTCTTTGGGCCATCAAAATTTCCTCTCCATCTTCCTCCATTATATGTCCTCCATCCTTACCAAAAAGTACTTTTTTATTGTCATCTACCAGTTTGTTAACAGACATTAAGTTACCTGACAATTTTTCAACATATAGGACATCATTAAGCCTAATCAACTTATTCTGTCCTTCAATTTCAATTGCTCCTTCTGCATTGGATATTATTTCAGAGTCATCTGCAAGTTTTATTGTTTTGTGAACCTCTCTTTCTTCCTTTAATAGATCTCTATTTGATGTCATGTGACAGCTAGCCCCACTATCAACCACCCATTCTTCAGGTTGTTGAGTAGTTTCATATTCTTTGATGTTGGACACATGTTCCTCAGGTTGCAAATTTACAAATTTTGCCTTATTTTGATGTTCAGGTTTATTCTTTGAGGTTTGTTTATTTTCACTCCCTCTATTATTTTTAGGATTATGCCAACATTCTATAGCCTTGTGGCCAGGCTTAGCACAAATGAAACAAATAGGCTTATTACTATTTCTATTTTTGTGGAAATGCTTATTGTTTGAGAAAGATTCTTTATGTATTGTATTGAATGCTTTGGAATTTCCTTCCTTTTCTTCATGAGTGAATCTTTCATGGTAAAGTTTTAAGCAATTTTTAAGATCAGAAATGCTTACCTTCATTTGGCAATTCAGTTGAAGTGCAACAAGGTTGTACTTTTGGGGTAGTCCTCTGATCACTGAAGTGGTGAATTCTTGATCTTCTATCTCTGCACCAAGGTTTCTTGCTTGTTCCAATAGCTTCTCTGATCTGTATAGATATTCTTCCCAATTTTCTTCTTTCTTCATTGTCAATCTTGAAACGTCGTTTCGGGCCTCAATGATCCTTTTCTTTTTATCTCCTTCATATCTTTCATGCAGCGCTATCCAAATATCTTTGCTTGTTTTGCAATTTAATATTAAGGCGACTAAGGAGTCAGTCATTGCACATGTGATGATTCCTTTAGCTTGAGCATCTTTCTTCTTCCATTCTTTGAATTTAACTTCATCTTCTGGTGGATCACCTTCCAAAAGGTCGTCCAATTCTTTGCCTTCTAAATTGATACGATCCTAAATTTCCAAGAAGCGAAGTTTTTCCCGTCAAATTTGGGAACTTGTACACTATTCTCCATTTTCTGAAGATGTGTATATCTTACCTTTTCGGTAAATTTGTTTTATTTTCAAGAATGTTGACGCTCGACTTAAGCCTTTTTTATTTGCGCGGTGGGAGAAGTGCTCGGCCCATAACCATTGAAGGAAGTTTTAGATTAATAAGGGAGTTTTTTAATTAATGATTTTATTTAATCATACAAACATTACAATTATAACATAATATAAAGAAAGATATATATAATGGGAAATACAGCAATCAAAATATATAAGTGCTATCGAACAATCAACAAACAACAGAGTAGTCAAATATCAATAAAATATCATAAATGATAATAAGCTTGGAAATTAAATCCAACACAATGGTTAAAACCATTGAAAATTAAAACTTGGTAATTTATAATTCTGATGTTATATTCACGGTTAGAAAATTTTAAACTTGAAACTCGGCACTTTAGATTTATGATGCTATAACTAGAGAGGATGATGTTATAACTACGGTTAAAGCAATAGAAACTTTAAACTTGGCACTTTAGAAGTCTAATGTTATAATCACGGTTAGAACAATTGAAACTTAAGACTTACACTTTAGAAATCTGATGTTATAACAAGGGATTTCTGTTCTAACCATGGTTAAAAAACCATTGAAACTTAAAACTTGGTAATTTATATTTCTGATGTTATATTCACGGTTAGAACAATTGGAACTTAAGACTTGGCATTTTAGAATTCTGATATTATAACCAGAGAGGTTGATGTTATAACCACGGTTAAAAAAAACCAATAGAAACTTAAAACTTTATAATTTATAATTCTGATGTTATATTCACGGTTAGAAATTTTTTAACTTGAAACTCGGCACTTTAGATTTATGATGCTATAACTAGAGAGGTTGATGTTATAACTACGGTTAAAAAACAATAGAAACTTTAAACTTGGTAATTTATAATACTATATGTTGATCTCTGCAACGAGTTTCTTTATATTCTATATAAATAAACTCATCACTTTTAGCTTTTGTCTCTTCTTTGTAATGATATCCTGATAATATACCTATTGTCTTCTTTCTTATCTCTCCACTCAATCATATTAGGATGTCAAGCTTGTAAAGCTTGAGACTTTTGAAAAAGAGGCTTGACAACCATCATGATTGGTTGAAGCAAAATGCGTCTGCCTTTGTCATTAAGACTGGGAACACTACTCAGTAGCAGGCCGACTTAGCTCCAAAAGAAATGGCCGCCTCTGACATGAGGAACAGATGCCATGTACAGCCGCTCCTAACATGGAGTACAGACTCATCCTGTATTCCTATATTAGGAGCCCTTACAGGGTACTATCAGCCGGGCCAGCTGAACCCAGTTTTTTTTTAGTGAGCTTGTTACTGCTCCCTCTCTTCCTTTTTCATCCAGGCTTGGGACCGGCAAAGGCGGAATTATACTATTGTAATTTATATCAAAATATTATTTAGAAGATTTGGGAAAGTTGTGAGTGAGATAGGAATGCAGAAAGGAATGTCACCAGGGTGCAAACAACTCTCGGGACAACTTAGAGTTAATTGTGGGTGAAGAAAATAAGGCACGATGCCAAGTTACCCAACAATCACAGCAGGAAGTTGACTCATCCTACGGTAGACGTAACTACCATCCTCCACGTCACAAAACTTTTTCGATGATTTCTGCAAACCTCTGGTGTAGCAGAGTGCATCAACAATTAGATTAAATTTATTTCGAATTCATTAAGTTATTGCGAATATCATTTTTATCTTTATAAACACAAATAATTACTGTAAAGAAGGTTGAAATCCTCTGAAGAATGTAAGTAATAGATTTAAAGCAACCGAGGATGCGTTGTCTTTTAGGTTTTAATAAGGACGAGCTTTCGGGCCATTAACCCTTCTACAGGACATCATACCTAAATAAATGTGCATCTTATATACGTATCAAAAACTAGGAAAATTAGCATATATACAAGAAAAATAAACGTATTAGCATATATGTAAGAAAAGTAATAGTAAGAAATATCTGCAAGTTTTGAGTATGCTAAATAGGGAAATCAAAAGGAGCTTCACGATTATGATACAATCCAATTAAGGCTGCATGAGTGAAACAATCCAAAATAAAACAAACTGGCAATGGTCATCTATGGTACACTATGGTAATATTGCTTTGTATGCGTCTGGGATCTCTATGTGTCTATTAATACTATTGTGTTTTAAAGAGAGCAACGCCTCGGACGCCAGATCCCTCATTGTGCAACATATTAGACAGACAGAACATTCTTTTGATACCTCCCACCCACAGGCATATTACTCAGGAATCAAGAGCAAATTCAAAAGATTGGTCGTCGAGGCGTTGCTCTCTTTAAAACACAATAGTATTAATAGACACATAGACATCCCAGACGCATACAAAGCAATATTACCATAGTGTACCATAGATGACCATTGCCAGTTTGTTTTATTTTGGATTGTTTCACTCATGCAGCCTTAATTGAATTGTATCATAATCGTGAAGCTCCTTTTGATTTCCCTATTTAGCATACTCAAAACTTGCAGATATTTCTTACTATTACTTTTCTTACATATATGCTAATACGTTTATTTTTCTTGTATATATGCTAATTTTCCTAGTTTTTGATACGTATATAAGATGCACATTTATTTAGGTATGATGTCCTGTAGAAGGGTTAATGGCCCGAAAGCTCGTCCTTATTAAAACCTAAAAGACACGCATCCTCGGTTGCTTTAAATCTATTACTTACAAATAATTACAATATTGTAGCAAAGTATTTATTAATTTTATTATTTTTATTAACAGAGTATCATTTTTATGTTTATATCTTGCTACTCTGTAAATTTCCCTCATGGCTTATCTTTTTTTTTACCATTCATAGTTTGTTCTTGCCTGAAATAAATTGCTGTCTTATCCCCGAAGTTGGTCTTCCCTAATTTTCCACGTGGCAATATTGTCAAGTGGCTCTGGGGGACACCTGTCAATCATCCCTGGACTCCGGAGGGGGGACCACAGGTGTGAGGGGTTCTCGGAATCTTATCGGCAAATAAGGAAAAGCCTCGGTGGCTGACGACGCTCATTATTATTATCTTTACCTTGGGGTAAATCGTATTATTATCTGACTCTCTCTATAAATACCTCTTTTAGATAACTTTATTGGAGAAATAGAAGGTAAATACCCCTTATAATAAATTAATTATTCCAAAATTTGCCCTTGCTTTATTTATCTCCGCGACAATATTCTACCATATCCATCTCTGAAATAGGTCATGAGTATTGGTTCGCACAAATTATCTAGAGGATCCTTCTAAACTTCTGATATTACATATCTGATGAGACATTTTTACCTTCTAAAATTCTATTTCAAATAGCAAAGAAAGCAATTTGAATTGGAAAAATTCATCAACAATTAATTCAAATTTAAGAAGTAAACCATGCTTGATACCAAACATATTGTAACGTGGATGACAAGGCCAAGGGACCAGAGTAAAGTTGGGGAAAGAGGGGTGGACTCTAGCGGCCCCCGCTGCCATGTGGCAGGCGCTAAAATCAGCATTCCTGTGTGGGGGAGGACAGAGTCTGGTTACATCTGCGGCAAAGAGAAGACGAGGCGACTTGCCTCCGGGGCGTGTGGATGATCCTACAAGGCGGTTCCTGGAGAGACTGACATCGGAGCTACCTACAAGGCGGTGTGGGCCAGGCTGCATGTGTATTGTGTGGAGCGGAACGCTTCACAAGAGTGACATCCACGGCGCCAAGGATTCTTCTGACGGGGAGGTTGAAGGTAAGTCCCACTGTTGTATTTCTTCTGTTAAGTGAGATACAATAAAGCGCTAACTTTAGCTGCAATCCCTTCTAACTTACTGTGTATCTTTGTGGCATCCTGAGTAGACAAAGTACACGAATAGCGTCTGGGTACGACGTAACAATATGCTACATTTGAAAAGTTAAGATCTAAGCAGACCTATGTATTTTGTGTAACTCCTCTTCAACTGAAAATCTGAAATCGTTAATTTTTAACAACCACAAAAGCATCTTCTGATAGTGCAACTAAAGGTTGCTGATGGCTTGTGCCATCTATCCGAATAAATATAAACTATTCGTGAATTTTTAATTATTCCAAAATTTCAAAGTTAAGCTAGCTTAGGTTAGTGTTACAGATACACTCATTGAAAAAAACTTATGGATTTGATATAAAATGATAAATATTGTTTAACTATGGGATTGTTTAAATTTAGTTCAACTATAGTAATATGCTTTTATAAATAAACCTTCTTCCCTGATTTATAATATTATAAAATAAATAAAGCTTCCAAGGCTAAGTTTTTCTTGTTCAACTTTTTATTTTCAGGCTTTGTACAAGAAACTTAGCCATGGAAGCTTTATTTCTCTTATAATATGATTTTATGGTTGTGAAAAAATGAACGATTTAAGATTTTCAGCTCAAGAGAAGGTATACATAATACACTTAGGTCTATTGAGATCTTACCTTTTGGAATCTAGCATGTGTTTGGTAACAATCATGCTTTTATGGTTGTAAAAAAATGAATGATTTGAGATTTTCAGCTCAAGAGAAGGTATACATAATACACTTAGGTCTATTGAGGCCTTACCTTTTGGAATCTAGCATGTGTTTGGTAACAATCATGCTTTTATGGTTGTAAAAAAATGAATGATTTGAGATTTTCAGCTCAAGAGAAGGTATACATAATACACTTAGGTCTATTGAGGCCTTACCTTTTGGAATCTAGCATGTGTTTGGTAACAATCATGCTTTTATGGTTGTAAAAAAATGAATGATTTGAGATTTTCAGCTCAAGAGAAGGTATACATAATACACTTAGGTCTATTGAGGCCTTACCTTTTGGAATCTAGCATGTGTTTGGTAACAATCATGCTTTTATGGTTGTAAAAAAATGAATGATTTGAGATTTTCAGCTCAAGAGAAGGTATACATAATACACTTAGGTCTATTGAGGCCTTACCTTTTGGAATCTAGCATGTGTTTGTGGTAACAAGCATTGTTTACTTCTTGAATTTGAGTCATTAATAGATTCGATGTCACTTTAAATTTCTCTTTTTACTATTTAAAATTGTATTTTAGAGTTGTAAAAAGTTTCATCAGGTGTGAAATATGAGGAGTTTAGGAGGATGCTTCTGATGTAACCAAGTTGCAAGAATATTGGAACAAAGTACACCTATCCCCCGATTTACACGGTAGATACTTTCCTGAGAAAAACGTGTAAATTGGGGGATAGGTGTACACAGAAATAAAATGCATTGACAGGTTAAAATATGTAGTCAGCACATAAGCTCGAGATTCCTCGTGAGATGTGTACACAGCGCATGTGTTCAATCACAGTAGCATTTAGTATAGTGCGATAAAAACAAAAAAAACTTATTTGGAAAATCGTGTAAAAGCGAAAACGTGTAAAACAAGTACCGTGTAAATCGGGGGATAGGTGTATTTATTAATTTTATTATTTTTATGTTTATATTTTTCTACTCTGTAAATTTCCCTCGTGGCTTATCTGTTGTTTACCTTTCATAGTTTGTTCTTGCATGAAATAAATTTTTGTCCCATCCGGAAGTTTGTCTTTTCTAATTTTCCACGTGTCAATATCTGAATTATTTGTGTTTATAAAGCTGCGAGTAATATTCGAAATAACACAATGAATATGGTGACTTCTACTGAACAACTGTCTGTAAGGATTAATTAAGTAACCATTAGGACTTCATATTCCGACCTTAAACAACCCTTGATCCATCTATGTATAAAACTGTAAAGATGTCTGATAATTATGTATAATACATTGTTGTATATACCTTTTTTACTTTTACTAATCTAAATTTCTGTCAATACTACTAATAATTGTTCTTTTTATAGAAAAGGAACTGCTTTTTCTTTATTACTTGTATTGATTTTATTATAAAAATATCCAAAAAAACCTTCATTTATTATATATTTTAATTTTTTATATTAATAAAGAAACTTATTGCTAGAGTGTGAAAAATTAGTACAAATATGATATTGTACTGGGATAAGATGCATAAATTATGAAAAAGACATCTCCTTATCGTGCAACTCCTTGGCGCAAGCCATCAGCAACTTTCAGTTGCACGATAAGGAGATGCCTTTTCATAATTTATTGTAAAAGGTTTTTTAGATATTTTCATAAAATTATATCGCAATTTTATTATACTTACTTGATTTTTATTACACTTATATAAGTTGTATGTGTTAATGAAATCTGTGATTATCATTAAAGATATCAAAAATGAGATTAATGGAAGATGTTAGACAAGAAAGAGAAATAGTTTTTGGAGAACTTACTTGAAACACCGTTGTTCGCAATAATTTGCAATTCACCTTTAGGCAACTGAATTATCGGAAACCTAAACACATAAGGAAGTGGATAAAAACACTGACCTGGGATTGAAGGAAATGAATCATTTCTTTTTATTGCAAGGTTGGGGCATTTAAGGAAAGTGTATCTCTTACAGATATTTCACCTGTTGTAGATATTTGAGAAATTGACGTAGTGGGTCACTAGAACATGCTGTTATAGAGCACTACGTAAAGGCTTTATAAAGGTAGAATAAGGATTTTCCGTCAATCCACAAGTTAACACTGTATCTAGTACACTACATGGCATCTACGTAGGGTATTTTCATCATTCCACAAGAGCACTGCATATCGGCTACATATAAGGGTAGATTTCTGATCTTTCTTAAAACACAGAAAGTCACAAATTCAAAACAAGGGGCCTTTTTTGGCTTATCCCTAGTACATGTGATACAGGCCAGGATAATCATGGTGGGTAGAGGTTGACGACTACTTTTACTGTAAGTGTACCACATGTCTACACATATGAAAAACAGTTCGACTTTGCACTTACAAATGTACCAAAGCCCCGTTTGGTTACTTGCACTCGCTGGTGGGATTGGACAAGGGGCTTAAATATCTCAAATATTTATTGTAGAATAACCTTTAAAAAACATAAAATATCGTAAAATTATTATTTTAATCATATCTAAAATATATATGGTAATTTAAACCAACAACCCCATACTGTGTATATAACTTATAATAAGATTGTCATGTTGTATATAGAGACACATCTATAAATAATTATGCGCATGATTAATCTGTGTCATCGCATCGCTCTATGTAATGTAATTTGTACAAAGTGGATAAATAAATAAAATCTGTAATAGATTTAAGAGTTGAGCTAAAGCAGAGATCGAGCATAGTATTGCCAAAACAACAGTCTAAAGAGGGAAGTCATAAATCAGGTAGATTCACAGTTCCCACGACAGGCCACCCACACTGTCACATGTGGTGGAATGCAGAGACCCCTCTCACACCTGGACAGGTAAAGGCGCCCTTTCTCAAACGCCCCTGTCACATAAGGTCACCCCGTCTTTAACCTATAAATCATCACCTTACAGTCTCTTGACAGTTCAGACAGCTCAGTTCAGTTTAGTGGAGTTCACCCTTAGTGCAAGCCGCGTCGGGCGTATGTTATGTCGATCTCATCCAACATGTAGTTAGGAAGAACTCGTCTATCTCCATCTTTTCGCTCCTTAGCTCAACTTTTATCTGTTACGGGACTTTCTTAGTGCAACTGTGTCTTCGTTTTTTGTGTGGATATCCCCAGCTTTCCACTCTGCCTCGACCACGACTGCCTGTATTTTGTGAGAACTTTTAAAGGTCTTCCAAGGTGCAGAGAGGTACTGGAAAACTCAACATCCTGACTGTTCCTCTTGGTCAACACAGTACAACAAGAGCTACCAGGACTTCAACTTTATTTCAGTAGTCGACAGGATCTCTACAAAAGCTACTGGAATTCTCTCTTACATTACATATATATATTTCAGTTTAAATATATAACGCATGTCATCTATGTTCAGAAATATATTCAAAATACAAACGTCTATTTTTAATATAAAACAATTTCTACTTTTCCCTTACTCTCTTACAATAATGAAAATTTATTTGTAAAAACGTTCTTAAAAGAAGATGTCAATATAATAACGATCACTATTGTAATAGTGTAGAAGAAATACACAGGTCGCAAGGAGAAGAGCTTCTTCTTCTTCTTTCTTATCTCCACTCAATCATATTAGGGTATCAAGCTTGTAGAGCTTATTGATGGTGTCTGTTTGACAACCATCATGACTGGGTGAAGTAGAAAGCGTATACCTTTGTCATTAAGACTGGGAGCACTACTCAGTGGCAGGCCGACTTAGCTCCAAAAGAAATGGCCGCCTCTTACATGAGGAACAGATGCCATGTGCAGCCGCTCCTAACATGGAGTACATGCTCATCCTGTATCCCTTGAGTCCTTTCAGGGTACTATCAACCAGGCCAGCTGAGCCCAGGTTTTTTAGTGAGCTTGTTACTGCTCCCCTCCTTCTTTTTTATCCGGGCTTGGGACCGGCAAAGGCAAAGAAGAGCTTCTTCATATAAGAAAACGACCATACAAGGTTTAGGGAAAGTCGCTCTTCCATCCGTAGAAGGACATCTTGCCCCAAAGCTTGTACCATCATCCTCTTATGAAAGAATCTCTTCTCCCTGACTTGTGTTTTCTTCTTCTATAACTAATAGAGAGATTATCGCTGTCTTATATTCTGTATTTGGTATAAGCAACCTGTAGCAGTCAAGTTAGCTCCATCTAACCGTAGAAGAAACTCCACCTTTGCCAGTCCCAAGCCCGGATGAAATAGGAGGAGGGGGAGCAGTAACAAGTTCATTAAAAAACATGGGCTCAGCTGGCCCATCTGATAGTACCCTGTAAGCGCTCCTGATCCAGGTATACAGGATGAGCAGCGTTTGTACTCCATGTTAGGAGCGGCTGCACATGGTGTCTGTTCTTCATGTCAGAGGCGGCCATTTCTTTTGGAGCTAAGTCAGCCTGCCACTGAGTAGTGCTCCCAGTATTAATGACAAAGACAGACGCATTCTACTTCACCCAATCATGATGGTTGTCAAATTTACAAGTACCGTAATATGATTGAGTAGAGATAAGAAAGAAGAAGACCCGTAGAAGGACGTCTTGCCCCAAAGTTTGTACCATTGTCCTCTTATATATAGAATCTCTTCTCTTCAACCTGTATTTTCTTATTCTTCAATATCAAATAGGTAGGTTATCATTATCTTATTGTAATATTGTAATGAAAGCCGAAACTTCACCTATTTATAGGATCTAGAACAGGGAAAACATTGACCAGTTAACATGCCAACAACCCTTTTAGGTTTTTATAAACTGGAGGTGGGGAGTTCCCCCCCTTAAAAAACTTCAAGACGCCAATTTCCAGGTAGGCAATTTCTTATCTCTTTCGTAGAAACTCTCCTATGTCATCCATCCCTGTATTTTGGGACCTATCCATAATTCATTTAAAGATTGTAAATATTCATAGTTTATTCCCATCTAAATTTTTTTTAGGTAAATTTTTGTATAATTTGTCTTACGATTTGATATGCAATACCTTCAAGCTTTAAACAAATATCTTTTTTTTTTCGGTTTAAAAATTATTTATAAATTATAAATTTTATGATGCATTAGCGCTCCATCTGTTATGAAAATTCGAAACTATTATTGTCATGTATGATTATTTTTCGCTATCAGTCTTAATGACAAAGACAGACGCATTTGACTTCATCCAATCATGATGGTTGTCAAAGCTTTACAATTTTGATACCCTAATATGATTGAGTGGAGATAAGAAAGAAGATTCTTTTTAAAAGTAAACAATAACTATTCATTGAAAAAAAAGTAAAAATAAATATCTGATAAAAAGTTTCTTTTAATTTAAATTTGCAAGCTTTCGAGCAAATAAACTGCTCTTCAACGGGCTGATACTCTATGTACAATCTCTAAATAATATTTATACAAAATAATTGAAAACTTTTGTTATTGGCATGTGTGGGCGTGCATCAGACTGTTACCAGCTAAAGTAATAGATATTATATTGGGATTAAATATATATACATACCAATAATTCACATAAAAATAACTATTCAATTGATTTAAGGACAGTAGATATTGTTTACTTTTTAAAAGAATCATACGTGTCTATAATAGTTTAGAATTATATTTTTAATAAACTTTAGTTATTTTTGTATTTACAATTGATTTTATCGTGGTAGGAATTTGTTTGGGACAATTTCTTAAGATATTGCAATCTTTCCTATCAGGTTTTTTTTTTTTTTGATATTATGATTCATTTATTTCTCTTTTTTATTTTAAGAATCATAATTGTTTAGAAATAGGTAACATTTTCCCACTTTCTTAGTAAATAACGGTATTTCTTTACAGTAGCTCTCTCTCTTTTTTCATTATATTTATTTATCATTATATAATCATATTTATTCATACATTTATCATTATATAATCTTATTTATTTATATTTATTCTGTATTTAACCTTATATAATCTTATATGGCCTTTGAAATAAAGTAGTTTAAATCTCAATCTCTCTCTCTCCCATGTAGCAAAAATAATATATTTTAGATGCGGTTTGCTGGAATCCTCTTCTCCCTCTCTCTCTCTCTCTCTCTTTCGCAGTCCATCGGTGGCGGAGTCTTTCCCGCGGTTGGCGCCACCAATGACGACTTGTATATATATATATGTATATTTATCAATTGTTTTATATATATTTATATTAATTTATTCCTATATTTATGATTATATAATCTTATTTATTCATATTTATATTTATCTGTATTTAACCTTATATAATCTTATATGGACTTTGAAATAAATCAGTTTCAATCTCGATCTCTTTCCAAAAGACCCGTTGGCAATCTTCCATAAAGCTCTGCAGCGGTGATAGAGGCGCTATGTACATATTCATTATATAGCATATATATATATATATATATATATATATATATATATATATATAATATTATTATAAGGTATTATATATATATATATTATTTATATTTATTATAATAATCATCATTGTACATTTTTCATCTCTACTTAAATAGTGTGGACTCTGCACTTTTGCCTATATTCTAATGGTATGTCAATAAAAATATGTTATTTGTCAAAAAAAAAGTCTATTTTTCCAAATATAAGGTTATCCCAAAATTTTGTAAACACCTACAACAAATTCCAAATTTCTTAAAACGTTGTTTTTTTCTTATTACTTGGCGAATAATATTATATACTGTATTATATATATGTCATATTATATGCTCTTACAGGAATAATAAAGTAAATCTGCAGCCGACCAGAGAGAGAGAGACGTAGTCGATTCGAAGATAACTAACTTGCGACCCTTTGTTGACCACATTCCTGAGGGGGGCGTCAACACCTGGCGACTAATCTTTTGTTTGCCCCGCTTGTGTACACAGGGAAAAAACAGTCGTTCAGCAGATAACGTATGACTCGCCACCTCTTTCTCTCTCGGCTGGCTGCCTGGATTTTTTGCTCTAACAACTCGTCGTGTGATTATTTCTCACCTCACCACATCATTTACCACTATATTGTCACATTGAAAAGTCGACAGGATAAGATCTGACCGGGAAACAAATCCCTCATATACCAGAGTATGAAGAAAACAAGAAGCAATACCACGATGATCGAACAAACCCACAACCAAGTTCCACAAGAACCAACGACCGACTCTACTGTAGCCGCTTCCCTTCAAACTCTCACCCTCTGTCTCGACCAACTTTTAAACCGTGAGTCTGAAGAAACAACCACCTACGACGGAGATGAACCTGCCGCACACTTCTTCTCACAACTTGAGTCTCAGCCGAACTTCCACAACTTAGAGCCAGCACGCCAAGCTCGAAAGGCTCTATCATCACTCAGAGGCGAACCTCGCAAAGTTGCACAAGACTTAGCGCTACTCAATAAGACTTATGAAGAGGTCAAAGAGTCACTCTGCGCCGTCTATCCCCGACGCCCTAGCTTCACCCTTCAAGAGTTCTATGAACTTAAATGCACGTCGATGGCCGACATCGAGACCTACTACAAGAACAAGGTCCGAATAGGATTGGCGATCAACCTCCCTAAGAGTGCCATCGTGCAAGCACTATCCAACGGTGTGCCACGTAAATATGGCAACCTTTTAAAGATGGCACAACCCTCGGGACCAGAAGAATGGTTGTGCTTAGCCCAACAGCTGACCTACGAAGGGGATAACACCAGCACTAAAGCTGCCCAACAACGCTCACCGCGCCAGAGCAGAACACCTTCCACCGCCGTGGACAAGACCCCACCATATCCTTGCCGTTACTGTGGCGGACAACACTGGCACGCACAGTGTCAGCAGCGAGGGCCCTACCAGCGGACTTTTCGGACCTTTACACCTGCGGTCCACAGCGTCGAGCAACCCCAAAGATCGACTGGGCCTGCAGGTGTCTACGAGACCGCAGCAACGACGAGCTCGGGAGAAACCAAGTAATGCCAGCTTCGGCAGCAGAACTCCTCCGAAGCTCAATGAACCTACCTGCACCCTAAACCAGCATATGCCTGTAAGTGCAATTATTTTAACCCCTATCATTCATTCTTTAAAGATACCATTCCTAATTGACTCTGGAGCCAATGTTTCCATAATTAGTTTAAACCAATTTGAATATATTAAAAATGTTAATAGCTTCATTTGTTCCACCCCTATTAACAATGATGTTATTATCCGTACTATATCTAGTCATGCCAAACCAATCGGATTAGTTACCTTACCAATACAATTTAATAATTTTAATTTTAATGAAACATTTTATATTTTAAATTCACCCCTTGAACATGGTATCCTATCTATTCATGTTATGCAATTTTTAAGATTAACAATAGATTTTCATAATCAATTGATACTTCAAAATAGTGTTCCAGTACCTAAACATTTGTACCATTTTGTATGTGACCTTCCCACTTGTAAGCACGGCTCGCGAATAATAACTTCTAACCCTAAACGACCCATAATTCACTCGGTTAACTTAGGCGTTGACGATTTTCAACCTCCACGTGAACCTTACTTACAAACAACCCTTAGTAATATTTATCAACCTTCCCCTGAATGCCCCTCTCACCCTTACAACCTTAATAGCATTCCTACCAGCCCATGCGCCTCTAGAGAATTAATGATTAAAGAATTTATCGAACAACGCCCAGAACTGACTATCCCTTATCAGCCATTATTGTATTCTTTTAAAGATATTTTCCCTATCAATAAATTCAATGTATTACCACTCAATATAACCCCTGTAAAACTCAAAATTATTTCCGATAAGGTTATTTCCCTCCGACCATACCGAACTCCCTATGCCTACCAGAATGAAATTCAGGACCAGATATCTCAACTTCTAAAACATGACATAATCACCCCCCTCCTCTAGCCCATATTCCTCTCCTGTGACACTCGTTCGCAAACGCGATAACACCATGCGTCTCTGCATTGACTTCCGTCGCATGAACGAACTAGTACCCTCGGATTTGCATCCTTTGCCATTGATAGAAACGGTACTGGATAACCTGTCGAAAGCCAGAGTATTTAGCACCGTTGACATAAGCAATGCATACTATCAAATCCCCATCGCGGAGGAGAGTCAACCACTACTCTCTTTCGTGACTCAACAAGGGCAATATAATTTCAAACGCTTACCCTTTGGGTTCAAATCAGCACCACAAATTTTCGAACGTGTGATTACCCAGTTGATCCACAAACACCACCTCTCTTTCATAGCCCATTATTATGACGACTTCGTTATTTTTTCTGACTCCTCAGAACAACACCTTACGCACCTTCGACTTTTCTTAAAATTCTGTTTAGAAGAAAATCTCCAACTTAACCTTAAAAAATGTAATTTTTATCAAAATGAAATAGATTTTCTCGGCTACCACATCACCGCAGGGACTTACACACCTAATATTAAAAATACCGAAATCATCAACGCTATTAGAACTCCTATCAACGTTAAAACCCTACAATCATTTTTAGGAGCCGTCAACGTATATCATAAATTCATCCCAGAATATGCTAGACTTCGCCACCCCTTAAATCAATTACTAAAAAAGAACGCCAAATGGCTTTGGAGCCCGAATTGTCAACAAGCCTTTGATAAATTGAAGCAACACCTCGCAACACAACCTGTGTTACATCTATTTCAAGAAGGGCTCCCATGCCAGGTCTATTGCGACGCTTCCACGCAGGGCATCGCAGGTGTACTCAAACAAGTACATCCTGACGGTAACATCTACCCTGTACAATATTACAGTCGCGCGTTGCGTTGCTATGAGCGTAATTACACTATATCTGAACTGGAGTGCTTAGCCATTGTAGAGTGCGTTGACAAATTCCGAGTGTACCTCCTAGGTACAAGGTTTGTCATTTCCTCGGATCATCACGCCTTACAATGACTAAAGACCATAAAAGACCCCACCGGACGCCTCTTTCGTTGGAGCCTTCGACTCTCAGCTTACGACTATGAGGTCAAATACCTCAAGGGCTCGCGTCAGTACGAGGCGGACCTACTCTCCCGTAACCCTTTCTGCGGATTCCTATCCACAGGTCAAATAAAAGATCATCAGGGCGAATTACGGAGGGACACAAGGTATATCCTCAATGACAAGGACCTTATGACCATCATACGACGGGGTGTCACTAAAATAATTGTTCCACCATCACTCCGTGGCACCCTACTACAACGAGCCCATCGCGATTTCAATCACCCCGGCATTTCGCAGATGACCAGACTGATCGCAGCCCAATACTATTGGGACGGCATGACAAATGACATCAGGACACATGTAAGAACCTGTTCAGTATGCCAATTGGTCAAACCACCAAAAGGACCTAGCTACGGAGAATTGGACAACTCCCCCCAGCGGTCCTGCCGTACGAACTAGTGTCACTAGATACTATTTCTGGATTCGCGAAATATGGAAATTCTCAGACCTACTTACATGTCGTAGTGGACCATGCCACACGGTACGCGTGGGCATTTCCATCGCGGTCCACCAGCATTCTCACCTATACCCAAGTGATTAAAAAGGTGATGCAGTTTGGTTCTCCTAAACGACTTTTGACGGATAGAGCTCCTGCCTTCACCTCTCCGAAATTTCGTAGATTTTTGATTAGACATAACATTGGCCAACTTCTCACGACAAGCAACAACCCTCAGGCCAACGGATTAAGTGAACGACTAAACGCCACGATTACTGGCAAACTTAAACTGTTGCGCCTCCAACAACCTAAGACGGCCTGGACCAAACTACTACCTCAGGTCCTTCAGGCTTATAACCATACCCCACATTCTGTGACCGGGTTTCCACCGTCATACCTTTTGTTAGGTAGTTTCCCGCTACAACTATCCGAGCATGTACAAAACTACCCAAAAATCGACGACGCCAGAGAATTGGCCTATCAAAGGACGCACGAACGACACTTACGCGACAAAGCGAGATTCGACCAAACACATAGGGCTTCCGATTTTGAAGTAGGCGATCTCGTTTTGGCAAAAACATACCACCATCCAGACACTGGTAAACTAGCACCTTTCTTCTCAGGACCTTATGAAATACTGGAGATAATTTCCCCTCAAATCGTACGGATCAACCGCTCCAACCGACCTCTAAGTCGTGAGACAGATACAATTCATGTCAACAAATTAAAACACTATACGGAAAACGAACAATTTATTTCACCGCCCGTAAATGATCGAGACCAACCCAAAAATACCTTCAATTTCCCATATAAACACTTCAATCACACTCTAATCCATACTAAAACGGCTATTAACTCACGAAAGCAACATGACTACACTTACAATCAAGATGATCAAAGATATTTGAACCACTTATCCCCTGAGATCTTTACCAATTACTAACCTGACAACAAGACTTTACGAACCCAGTAGTATCTAAATAATTAAGGTAGAGTGGCCCAAAGCAAGTTTCCCCTCGCTCTGTCCGCCTATATTCTACCTTTGCATCTAGAACTATTTTATCTTCAAAAATTAAATATAAATCCATTCGACTTCCTCACCTACACACGGGACTTTTCCCCTCGGACTCGCTACACAAGTAACTACATAGATAAGTTAGATTGGCCCAAAGCAAGTTTCCCCTCGCTCTGTTCGCTGAAATTCTAACATTGTATGTAGTTCGATATTTACCTCAGTCCTGAGCTCACACAATTGCCAACCTCAACCTCATTTCTCGTGCTCTACACTTATAGCATAGAAAGCCCTTGACAAGTTTCCCCTTGCCATGTCCGCGTGAAAAATATCTTAAAGTGTAGAGTTCCCCAGTCTTAATGATCTTCAGAATTTCATCATATGTATGTGAATCTTCTCCTTGTTCACACCTCTCAATTACATTTCCCTTATAATACATTAGAATTTATTGTATATAGCCTTTTATAACCTTGATATTTTCAAAATCTCCCATAAATGTCAAACTCTCCGGTGTTGTAAAACTGATTGTAAATGATATTTACTTGTGTACTATACAGTATTTTATTTACATAAAACTATGTCACCATTACCTTAACTAATTTTAACTGTAAAATTATCTTCTCTATTCCTGGCTTCTCCAGCTTTAAATATACTTAAACCATGTTCAGCCTTCTTCAACGGGGGCCATATGTCATATTATATGCTCTTACAGGAATAATAAAGTAAATCTGCAGCCGACCAGAGAGAGAGAGACGTAGTCGATTCGAAGATAACTAACTTGCGACCCTTTGTTGACCACATTCCTGAGGGGGCGTCAACACCTGGCGACTAATCTTTTGTTTGCCCCGCTTGTGTACACAGGGAAAAAACAGTCGTTCAGCAGATAACGTATGACTCGCCACCTCTTTCTCTCTCGGCTGGCTGCCTGGATTTTTTGCTCTAACAACTCGTCGTGTGATTATTTCTCACCTCACCACATCATTTACCACTATATTGTCACATATATATATATGTCATAAGATTATGAGTTACTGTTGACTCTTGTAGAATCCTGTCGATTAACTTTGTGATGATAAAGTGTTGACCGAGAGGAACAGTCAGGATGTGGTGAGTTTTCCAGTACCTCTCTGCACCTTGGAAGACCTTTAAAAGTTCTCACAAAGTACAGGCAGTCGTGGTCGAGGCAGAGTGGAAAGCTTGGGAATGTCCACACAAAAAACGAAGACACAGTTGCACTAAGAAAGTTCCGTAAACAGATAAAAGTTGAACTAGGAGCGAAAGATGGAGAGATAGAAGATTTCTTACTGACTACATGGTGGATGAGGAGGACCTTGGTGACAACCGACGTGGGCTTGCGCTGAGGTGAACTAACTGTCAAGTGACTGTATTTATAGGTTAAGACGGGGGCCTTATGCGACAGGGGCCGTTTCTGAGAAAGGGGGCTTTGCATGTCACCAGATGTGAGAGGGGGCTTTGCATTCCACCAGATGTCAAGAGTGTGGGTGGTCTGGCCCATTTTTAGACCTTGTTGTGGGAATTCTAAATCTATCTCGATTTTGACGTTATGACTTCTATCTCTTGCTTAGCTCAACTCTTAATCTATTACAGATTTTTATTTATTTATCCTGTTTGTACAAATTGCATTACATATGATGATGTAAAGACACATGTCAATAATGCGTATAATCATTTACAGATGTGTTTCTATTATACAACATTAAAATCTTGTCATAAGTTATATACAATATGGGTTTGTTGGCTTAAATTACCATATATATATATATATATATATATATATATACATCAAATACACATAATAATACATAATACAAAGACATTATACACAACGGCAAATAATATTATCACGGCGAATAATATTGGTATTTCAATTTTTGCAAGGGTTTACGAATTTTGGGACAACCTTGTATTATCATTATTGTTTGAAATAGGCAAACCTTTTCCACTGTCATAGTAACTAACGGTGTTTATTGACAGTATCTCTCTTTTTTAAAATAGAGATCATATTATGCTTTGTTTTTGTTTATGATATTAACATTATAATTTCATTCTTCTATTACTGTCGAAGTGGTGTGAATTCCTCACACACATTTAATAATATTATTAAATTAAATACTTTAATTGGATATAATTGATTAGATTTTATTAACATTTAATCATGCCATTACTGACATTGAACGAGACGACCCTCAATGGGATTCGTCTGATATGAATAATTTTCTATATATAACTATTTGTGGCGACCATACTTTGCTTCAGCGAGCGCGGACAAAGCTTCAATACACATACGGGCAGTAGTGTGGCGGCCTCACTACGCCTCGGCAAGTGTGAGCTGGGAGAAAGTCTCACTACGCATGCGCTGGCGGCATCTGGGACTCTCTTGCCATGCGCGTCGTTCAACAACAAGGCTTGCTTCCAGCGGCCGTTACTTCGTTCCTCTCTATATATTTCGGGGCTTTAAATAAATTAATTTATTTTATAATTTTATCAGTGGCCTTTCCACAAGCTACACCAACACGCACGCAACCATCCCACATATTTATATAATATACGAATTCTCATATAACTATACATATGATCTTATTAAAAATAAAGAAGGCATCTCCTGACAACGAGGACATGTGCTTTTTAGATGGCAGAGCGCCATCTAGTGGAGCAAAAATAAACTAAACGTTTATTGATTTCTCAAGAAGCCTCTGGGACCAAAAATATTTTTGGTCGCAGTGGTTACAGCCTACTCCACGCTGACGAGCGCCAACAGCGCAAAACGCGTTCGTGGATGGCTTTTCTTGGTTTATCAAGAAATTGGGTTGGCCAAATATCACGGAGCAGGCTAAATAAACGTTTAGTTTATTTTTGCTCCACTAGATGGCGCTCTGCCATCTAAAAAGCACATGTGCTCGTGGTCAGGAGATGCCTTCTTTATTCTTAATATCAACACCTGACCCACTTATCTTTTTTTTTCTACTATTGTTTTTTATATGAAGGGTTAATAAAAGTGTTTTAATCTCAGTCTCTCTCTCTTTCTGATTGCGGAAAGATATGTTAGCTTCTAGATAGTAGTCGGCTTAAAATACGTAAAAATGCTAAATTTAATGTTCTTTACCCGTTCCATATCGTGGAACGCAAATCTGCAGCAAAGACCTTTAATAAAAGTACCTGGCAGGTGAAAATTGGAAGAATGTTGTTACACTGGATGAGGCATGGGTTTACCTCAATGATAGCAACCAACCCCGTGTCATTTACTACGCTAACTCTCAAATAAACACCTTTTAGACCTGGATCAAGCAATTCAAGGAATTTTCTCAAAGGGCTTCATGATTGTTTCAGGTTTCTGCTACAATGTGAAGCTTCCAGTAAAGAAGGTGGACTCCCAAACATCAAGATAAATTCGAAAATCTACAAAAGAACTTGTCTTAGACCCATTATTCGACCATGAGGTCCGGTTTTTTGTATCCAAGTGACTCAAGATCCGTGTGGCTGCACCAGGATAAGGCTATAAGTCATACCTTACTTTCAACACGTCAATTCCCAAGACAAAAAAGAGAGGGTACATCATTTTTAAACATATCCCTGTCAAATATGCAAACTTAATTTTTTGTTCAAGATAACAGTGGCGCTTCCTTTATCAAATATTGTGATAGCAATACTGCTGTCTGTTCTTAGTGATTTTAAAACATCTTTGTCTGCATGAATGAGATTTTTTGATAAATTATTCTTAGATTTGTTTATTATTGGAATAATTTTATTGCGTAAATTAGTTTTTTCAGTCTCATTTAGATGTTGCGAAGAAGCTTTAACTGCTGCTGTACACGCTTTTTCGGCGGTACATATACTAAAATAGGAACGATACAGAGAAGATTAGCATGGCCCCTGTGATACCAGTTCGGCGGTACAACTACTACAATAGGAACGATACAGAGAAGATTAGCATGGCCCCTGTGATACCAGTTCGGCGGTACAACTACTACAATAGGAAGGTTACAGAGAATATTAGCATGGCCCCTGTGATACCAGTTCGGCGGTACAACTACTACAATAGGAACGATACAGAGAAGATTAGCATAGCCCTTGCGCAAGGATGACACGCAAAATCGTGAAGCGTTTAACTGCTGCTTTAGCAGCAATTGAAATTTTGTGTTTTTGTCTTGATTACAACAGCTCTTAGGTCTAGAAAATCGTAGACACTGGTTGGTCTATAGATAGTAATTAAGAACTTTTGTGATGGTCTTAATAAAATTATTTAAAAAACGAATCAGTATTTCTTGTAAACATCTATGCAGGGTTGTTGCTAAGCGTCAGGGCTTACAGATAGAAAATAATAATTTGTACATACATTCATAAGTTATTTTTATAATGAACCAAAATCATTATTTTAAAATGGAACACCCTTTGTAGGTAGTTAAACCTTTTAACCGTTGAAGAGCGATTAACGCTTGAAAGCTAGCGTTTTTTTTTTCAATAAAAAGATACTCATTGTGATAAAATATTTGTAATTTTAAAACCCTTGATAGATCCATAATACATTAATATGATAAGAAAAAGGCATTTCCTAATCGTGGAACAAAAAGTTGCTGATGGCTTGAGCCAAAATCAACGATTATTTGATATTTATTCTGATAGATGGCGCAAGCCATCAGCAACTTTTAGATGCACAATCAGGAGATGCCTTTTTACTTAATTTATGCACCTGATCCCAGTGAAATTTCACTTTTGTACTGTTTTTATATTAATATATGTTTGTTACACATACATACACAGGATCAGCTTTCAAATGATGGACTTTTAAAGTAGCTAGAAATAACGTATTTACATTGTTTACATATGAAAACGATTTATATATTAATTAAAAGGTATATTTCGGATCTAAAATTAAAAAAAAACATTTTATTTATTATAAAATGCCAATATTTCAATAAACTGTACGCCTAACTTCGTCAGGGCTCTTCTTGTTTTTGAACTGCTTTGGTTCATCACGCGATGCCTTCACGCGACGATATAAATATAGATATGTATATAGATGTGACAATATCGTTGCGGAATTTCTTGTTGTTCGATGAGAATGGTGAGATTTGATTGAAACGCAGTCGTTGAGTGGCAAGTGAAGCATACAGTTAGGAATAATCAGGACACGTGATGGGGTTTGAAAATAAAAGGCAACTGGGTTGGAGGAAAGAAAGCTTGAGAAGAGCGGAGCGGGTTTTGATTGTTAATTATCTGATCACATGGCGGTGATTGACTTAGCTATGAGCTGAGTGGGGAGGTCTAGAGCAGATGTTACCTTGTTGGGAGCGAAGGAGCAACTACATAGGTGTTGTTTCTATGGGAGCGAAAGCACTACTGACTATTCTTGCTTCTCGATTTAACACCACGAGTTATCTTCTTTCCCATTGGTCGAAGGATGGAACGTGCCCGTTTTTCTATTGGTTGACCTATTTAGTTATTGACTCTTATTACTTCCGCGGTTATCAAATACGTCCGGTCTTGCTCCGGAAATATTGGGCGTCTCTCTACTTTTATAACTTTTGCGGTCACCAGATACGTCCGGCCTCTGTCAGGAAGTATTGACTGTACAAGTTATTAATACTTGTGCCCGCTTTAAGCCTACTTCCTATGTCTTGTTGCTACTTTCTTTCCTCCCGTTACCTTATTCTTTATTAAATCTTTGAAAATCATACATTGTACATGTATAGTGGGTCGGGGGTGCATACAATTATATACAAATTATGACATAGATATATACAAATCTGGGGCTAAAATTTAAAATATATACACACAAATATAAATAAGAATAGACTATATATGTACATTTATAAAAATTAAAAAATAATATATGATTCCTAATAAGTATAATAAAATAATTTTAAATCTATTTGAACTGTAAATATAACGGAGGGATGTCAATATTTCTATTAATGCTGTTGGTATATATATAAACATATTTTTGATTTAGTACACTATTGTTATGACAGAAAGTTGATGATGTATTAGAGTGAATTCCAAGACATTTCTTCAAAAATTAGGATTTTTCTGTTTTAATAGATCTTTGACTTTTAAAAAATGCTGAGAATAATATTCATTTTACAATGAATGAAATCATATTAACTCGATATTTTCTTTTTATAAATAAAATAGATTTCTAGTGTCCTTTTACATCGATGATAAAATGGGAGGGCATGGCCTAACCATGATAAACTAGGGGGATTGGTGGAAAGATGGTCTAAACCGTTGGTTTACAACCGCTACGACACGGGTTCGATTCCTGTATTGGGCACTTTTTTCTGATTTAAAAAAAAATGCTCCAATGGCCCCCGATGCTTGCAAAGGTCCAACCCCACCAGTTAGTACAAGTAATCAAACAGGGATCTGGCATATTTGTAAGTGCAAAGTTTAATTGCTTTTCGCATGTGTAGACATGTGGTGTACTTCCAGTAAAAGCAGTCGCTTACTTCTACCCATCATGCTCATCATGGCCTGTATAACGTGTATTAGGGATAAGAAAAAAATTATAAACCAACCCTCCCAACGCTTTGGCGAATTTAACCCATCAGACTACAAAGGATTCATCCATTGTAGAATCTTTCAATTTGAAACACCGAAGGCTGGAAATAAGAAATGGGTGACAGGCACCAAACTGAATCAATCATATTTCAAAATAAACACTAGTAGCTGAAGACGTAAATAGAAATAATTATAGCTTATATAAAATATTAGAAGGAACATAACACTGCACTCTCTCTTAGAAGGAAATAAATTATAATTATTCTCAAATACACCTTTCCAATCTATGTTGAAATTGAAAAAAAACGTAAAACAACCTGATAATTTATGGCACCTAATTTCAAAGTATAATTTTCACATTAAATGATAATCAGTGATGTGTTTAGACAAGAAAAATTATCAAAAATGTCGATTACCCAGTTATTCCTGGCCATAAATGAAATTTTACATAATTTTGTCATATATATACTTCCTCACTTCTCCTGCCTTGGTAAATTCGACCGATTTCATAACCCTCTCTCGTAGAATGTAATGAAATCGAAGCTGCTCTCCCTGTACTGATGAGGACCAAAGCCCGAAACCATGGTATACAGGTTGTTGGCTTTTTTATCCGAATTTGACAAAATCGGTGTTGTTACTCATTCTTTATCATCACTAGTAAGGTTTTCACCAGGATGATAACATAATGCATTGTGAATATTCGAAACTATTATAGACGCGTATGATTCTTTTGAAAATAAAACAATTTCTACTCTCCTTACTACGATGGAAAAATTAAAGGGAGGGCCTGGCTCATCAGTGGTGAACCCTCCCAATTTTCAAAAGAATCATACGTATCTATACTAGTTTCGAATATGTATAACAAATGGCGCGCTGATGCATCATTATATAATGCATTGTTCTGAAGTATAATAAAGGGAGAAGCTCTACCCTCTAAGTACATATATATAATATAAAAAAGATAGATTTTCTGCTTACTTTTTGATTATTTTGAGGATTAAACTATGGTAATGCAGTCGTGGTTGAAATAATAATCTTGAAATTATGAAAATAAAAATGGTTTTGATCAGAGATTTCTTTATTTGAGCTCAGGAATATATATGAATAACATAATTTGGTAAAAGCGCTACCTGGCTTAAGGCGAGTAGAATAAGAAAAACAAAAGATTATTTACATAATGTACAAAGTTTTGAGCCGGTCAACGGGATAAAAACAACAACGAGTTTTTATACGAAAGAGTGACCTCTGGCGTTCGATTTAGCAGAGTATTTTATCTATGAAATATAATTTTAAATAAAATAATACTTTAATATAACAATTTTAAATAAAATATTTTAATATAACATATATATGTTATATAAAATTTTATTTCAAAATTATAATTTCTAGAATAAAAACTACTCTGTAAAGTCAACCACCAAATTTCGCGGCTTTTCACATATAAACCTACTATTGTTGTTGTTTCCTGTTGGCCGGCTCAAATCTTTTTGTACATATGTAAATATTAAGAAAAAGGCATTTCCTTATCGTGCAACTGAAAGTTGCTGATGGCTTGTGCCATAGTTACACAATAAGGAGATGCCTTTTTCTTAATTTATGTACCTTATTCCAGTAAAATATCACATTTGAACCATTTATTTTACATTGTGTAGCGTTCTCACGCAATTCTGGCCTTAACTACCCATTTCATGATTTTTCAGGATTCCTGAATGACCAGTTCTTTTGGTCGTTGAGGTACAGCTTGCACCACGCTGATGAGAGCCAACAGCCCGAAACGAGTCCGTGGTTAGCTTTTCTTGATTAATCAAGAATGAGTATTTGGCCAATTCTGGAATAATTAAAAATCAACGAGAATAGTTGATATTTATTCCGATAGATGGCGCAAGCCATCAGCAACTTTCAGTTACACGATAAGGAGATGCCTTTTTCTTAATTTATGCACCTTATCCCAGTACAATATCACATTTGTACTATTTTTTTTCATATGTATATATGTAATCTTTTATTTTCTTCTTTACGCCTCAAATCAGGTATTTCATCCTTAATTATGTTCATGATGCCAATTAAAGTAAATTGTTATTCAAAGTATATTTTATTATTATTATCTAGACGGCAATATTACAAACATACTCGTCTATTCTTAAACAATCTAAGCAAATTATATAACAAGCAAATTATCAATAAGTCTATATAAACTCCAAAATATATTCAACAAGTAATATTTTTATATCTCAATAATTTTCTAAAATTAGGAAGAGTCATTTTTTTATAATATATATATTTTATATATTTTTAATTGTATGTAATTCTACTGTCCTCAAAGCTTATGTCCATAGTTCTTCTAAAATACCCATCCCAAGAGTCTAGCTACAGTATCACTATAAAAGGAAGTTCCAAAATGCAATATAACGGCGGTATGGTAGATTAAACTGGCGAAACCGCTGGGAGGGTTCACCACTGATGAGCTAGGCCCTCCCATTAATTTTTCCATTGCAGTAAGGGCAGTAGAAATTGTTTAATTTCAAAAAGAATCATACGTCTTTAAAATAGCTTCGAATTTTGATATATATTAAGAGTAAAAAAAATCTCTTAACAGAATTATTATACTGTAGCGTAGAAATCAAGTCTTTGTATATCTTGAGAAGTGAAAATATTTATTGATAATGTCACCACGACCAGTCGACAATTATTAACAAATCAACCCAACTATCTACAGCTAGGGAATCTTAAACAAGCAACCAAAGAAATATTTTAAGATGATTTTACAAATACAGAGTAATATATATTTTTTATAATCTATTGAATATATATATATTCTCATTGAAAAATATTAAATATATTGATTTAAATAATAAGTTATTTTTCGCCACAATATATATATTAAAAACAAAGCTCGATCTAATGGAACAGATATCAACTAAACATTGATTTAACTTGTTCCCTGAAATTTGACAAACCCATTTTCTTGATAAATCAAGAAAAGCCATCAATGAATGCGATTAGGGCTGTTTTATACATTAAAAGATCTCCAAATCATATTTAATAATTCTCGAAATTTCTGAGTTTGTGTTCAACTGCCAAAATGGAGTGTAGGTTGGAATCAATGTTACCCCCAATCGAGAAGTCTCTTCTAACAGATCGAAAGCTGCTCCATCCCAGATCCTCCCCCATATATATATGTATGTGCTATGAACCTGACCATAATACTGTCATTAAAACACAGTGGATTGGATACAAAATTAAAGTACCGGTATATAGAGAAACTCGACTTACCCATGTTCACATGGTACCATAGCTCCAAGCCATAATACGGACTTGGCAAGTTCCCAAAATGGCACAGTATCAAATATCTTCCATGTGTGCTGAGCGACTGTCCGTCTTGATGGACTTATCCTGGTACTCTGGAACTTAAGCCACTCATCTTGTCCATACAAGTTGTCTGTCAACATTTGATAATAGCGCCCTATCTACACTCATGGACAAGACTTGAGGAAGTTGTACCTTTCAGCATGTATATCGGGATTCAGACAATAACTCTGAGAGATACACTCTTGGACAAAATTCAAGAAAGTTGTACCTTTTAGCATGTATATTGGGATATAGACAATAACTCTGAAGGGTACACTCACGGACAAAACTTAAAGTAGTTGTACCTTTTAGCATGCATATCTGGATTCAGACAATAACTCTGAAAGATATTACAGTTACCTTTATTAAAGACACACGAGATAACCAAGTGTGAATAAAATTGCCTCTGTCTCCTTAAAAAACAGACCGCCGGCGACGTAAAAATATGAAACTTCTTTAAATTTTGTCCATGCGTGTATATATCAGTACAGTAGAACCTCCCTTTAGCGGACACCCAGCTAGCGGACACCTTTCTACAAAGGACAGTTTTCATTTGCAAAATTACCATTTTTACTATTTAGTAACTCTCTAGTTAAAGGACACTTTAGCTCTGCAATTAGGTGGTGTCCTTTACAGGGAGGTAGTTCTACTGTATATCAAAATTATTATATTTACCATATTAATTTGTAAATATGAAATTATTTTCTCTTATTTTCTCCATAATTTTCTGTATCTCCCAGAAGAATTAGCATATAAGACTAAAGACTTAACAAAAGTATTAATTTGATTCTAGTAAAGCTCTAAAGAGCGATATGATAGGTTAACCTAGCGAAACCGCTGGGAGGATTCATCAATGATGAGTCAGGCTCTTCCAATATATATATATATATATTTAAATCAGTAAAGATAGTATGAATTTTGTTTAAATTCTAAATAAAAATATGTGCCTGATAGAGTTTTACTTTGTTCATACAGATATATTGGGCACAAACTACCGCTTCTAGATCTGCCAATGGAGAAACTTGCTTATGACCTTGTTCAGATTTCCAGAGGCTTAATCATAATGCTAATAAGACTGTATCTCTCTTTCATAAAGCTTCCATTTGAATAATGACAATCTTGAAATATGGCAATTCTCTTGTTTTGATAATGTCGCGTTTCACAGGTTTCATTGGGATATGTGAATGATAATGATGACATGAACTGCACACAGAGATTCCATAGGAATGTGTGAGAGACAAAGTATGGCGATAGAACTGTCCACAAGTCCCATATGAATGTGTGAAAGGTAAAGTCTGGTACCAAGAGCTTGCCAATGATACCGAAGAAAAATGTTAAAGTTTGTTGACACGAGCTGCTCAAAATTCCCATAGGAAGGTGTGGAAGACAAGGTTTAGCGACACGAGATTCACACTAATACCATAGAAATGTGTGAAAGACAAGGTCTTGGGACATGAACTGTCCACAGATCCCATAGGAATGTTTGAAAAAAAAGGTTTGGCGAGATGAACTGCCCACAGATTTCATAGGAATGTGTGAGAGACAAAGTATGCCGACACGAGCTTCCCACTGATCCCATAGGAATGTGTGAAAAACACTGTCGACATGAACTACCCAACAAATACCATAGGAATGTGTGAAAAACACTGTCGACATGAACTACCCAACAAATACCATAGGAATGTGTGAAAGACACTGACGAGATGAACTGCCTACAAATACCATAGGAATGTGTGAAAGACACTGACGACATGAACTGCCTACAAATACCATAGGAATGTGTGAAAGACACTGACGACATGAACTGCCTACAAATACCATATGAATGTGTGAAAGACACTGACGACATGAACTGCCTACAAATACCATAGGAATGTGTGAAAGACACTGACGACATGAACTGCCTACAAATACCATATGAATGTGTGAAAGACACTGACGACATGAACTGCCTACAAATAATATAGGAATGTGTGAAAGACAAAGTCCAGCGATATGAACTGCCACACAATTAACCATATGGTCATGTCCTAGTCACCCGAACTTGAATAATTCCCTATAACATCTTTATCAAATGTAACTCTGGTATCAACATCTTCAAATGAAAGTTGAGACGCCCACCCCCCACCCCTCCCCCCCCCCCCCCCCCCCCCCATATACAGGGATCCCATTAGAAGCTTCTGTAGCAAGAGTGGGCCAAGATCAACGTCAAGTACCACGGTGGAGTCTATCACCAAACAACTCCAGGCCTGCAGCAAGGACAAAGAAGCACGCAATTCAATATGTTTCTTCAATCATTTCCTTAATATTATTTATCATATATGCTTTTTGAATTTTACAATTATGTGCTCATTTCACTGAGCTATTGCAAAAGGTTTTGAAAACTATTTTTTTCAGTCATCTTGTAAACTCCGCCTTTGCGGGTCCCAAGCCCGGATGAAAAAGGAGGAGGGGGAGCAGTAACAAGATCACTAAAAAACCTGGGCTTAGCTGGCCTGGCTGATAGTACCCTGTAAGGTCTCCTAATCCAGGTATACAGGATGAGCAGCGTTTGTACTCCATGTTAGGAGTGGCTGCGCATGGCGTCTGTTCCTCATGTCAGAGGCGGCCATTTCTTTTGGAGCAAAGTCGGCCTGCCACTGAATAGTGCTCCCAGTCTTAATGACACACATTCTACTTCACTCAGTCATGATCGATGTCAAGCTTTACAAGCTTGATACCTTAATTTGATTGAGTGGAGATAAGAAAGAAGACACATCCCCAGCAGACACCATCAACAAGCTTTACCAGCTTGATACCCTGATATGATTGAGTGAAGATAAGAAAGAAGAAGAGTCATCCTGTATATGAATACAGGACCGAATTCTCTCTATCTACAGCAAATGTCACGAGAATGTCACGGTCAATTAGGACGTCGGTGACCGTGTCGTCAATCTCCCATGACGTGACATAGACAACCAAGTAACTACAGTCTCATGTCGAAATATTTCTGATGTCATCTCAGCTATTTTTATAACGTTAATTCGGATAATTAATTGCTGCGTGTCGTTAATGGCTCATCAGTGTCATTCGGATGAAAAGGAAGGTCATCTCGCTCAATCACCAGGTGACTCAATCCTACATCTACCTCTTGTGACAGTGGAAATTCTTCAGTATATCACTAACTCTCCCTTTCCCGGTCCCAAGCCCGGATGGAAAAGGAGGAGGGGGAGCAGTAACAAGCTCGCTAAAAAACCTGGATTCAGCTGGCCATGCTGATAGTACCATGTAAGGACTCCAGGGATACAGGATGAGCAGCGTTTGTACTCCGTGTTAGGAGCGGCTGCACATGGCGTCTGTTTCTCATGTCAGAGGCGGCCATTTCTTTTGTAGCTAAGTCGGCCTGCTATTGAGTAGTGCTCCCAGTCTTAATGACAAAGGCAGACGCAATCTACTTCACCCAGTGTGGTGATAAGAAAGAAGAAGAAGACTTTCTTCTTCGCGATATCTAGGCATCTACAGATTGTATATATATATATAGGTGGGAAGAGAAATAAGGACACCACAAGTTGAAGAAGGGACCCAGGCAACCAGAGAGAGAGAGACGGGACCGGCACAGCCGGGCGGCCGTTCGTGTCGCACAAAATCCCCAACTGTCTTAAAAGTCCCGAGGTGTTAACTAACAGGCCCCTTGGAATATCGCTGGTGTCTCAAGTAACCGGACTTTACCTTTCCGTCTCTCTCTGGGTTGTCTGTAGGCTTGCTTTATTATTACTTGAAGAGTATATATTATTACATATTAAAAAACGAAAGAAAAAATAAAAGATAAAAAGATCAGGTGTTGAAATCAATATTAAGAATGGCATATCCTGACCAAGAACACATGTGCTTTACAGAAGGCAGAGCGCCATCTGGAGGAACAGAAATCAACTAAACATTGATTTAGCCTGTTCCCTGATATTTGGCCAACCCAATTTCTTGATCCCAAATATCAGGGAACAGGCTAAATCAATGTTTAGTTGATTTCTGTTCCTCCAGATGGCGCTCTGCCTTCTGTAAAGCACATGTGCTCTTGGTCAGAATATGCCATTCTTAATATTATGACATATGTATTATAAAGAATGAGATTTTCCGTTTTATATGATTATTGGAGTTATATAGAATTATTACTTGATTATTTTGAGAATAGAGAATATTGTTGAGCATTTTCTTGATCTTGAAATCCATGAGTATGTAACATTTTTCTGCAGTGGTGGTAATAATTAAATAATATTAATAAAAATAGTTATCACATAAATAGCCTTAATTGAACTAAAGGAATATATAAAAAACATAATTTGATAAAAGTACTGCCTGTCTTAAGGCGAGTATAACAAGGAAAACAAAATAATATTTACATAATTACAAAGGTTTTAGCCGGCCATCAGGAAACAACAACAAATGGTTGTATTAACAGAAAGCGCGACCTCTGGCGGTCGACTTAACAAAATATTTGAATCTATGAAATATATTTAAAATAAATTACATTTTGAATAATACCTTTATATAGCATATATATATACAGTTAAACCTGTCTATAGCGCCCCCCTCTAAATAGTGTCTTCCTCTCTATAGCGCTCGATTTTAAATACGTAGTACGATGCGATTTACATTAAAAGTGACCTGTCTATAGCGCCCCCCTCTAAATAGTGCCTTCCTCTCTATAGCGCCCGATTTTAAATACGTAGTACCATGAGATTTACATTAAAAGTGACCTGTCTATAGCACCCCTTCTCTATAGCACCCTATTTTGGTGAGTCCCAGGAGGGAGCGCTATAGACAGGTTTAACTGTATATATATATATATGTCATAATATATGCTCTTCCAGGAAAAATAAAGTAAATCTACAGTCGACCAGAGAGAGAGAGAACGCAGCTAAGGCCGGTCACTTGATATAGCAGTCACATTCCAAGGGGGCGACCGCAGGGCCTTTTCTTGGAACCTCAGGTCTATTTTTGGATAGTCGGGGGGGTGGTACACAAACAAACGGTCGTTCAGCGGACAGCCGCCCGCGCTCCCGCTCTCTCGCTGGTTTGCCTGGAATTCCTTCCAAACTTGTTGTTTCCTTATTTCTCTCTCCCCACATTATTATCATATTGCCACACTGAAAGTCGACAGGATCATATCACAGAAGAGTCGACAGGATCATATCACAGAAGAGTCGACAGGATAAGACCTGGCCGGGAAGCAAAACCCTCATATACCAGAGTATGAAGAAACAAGAAGCCAAGCCACGATGATCGGCCAAACCCAACTCAACTGTAACCACTCCTCTTCGAGCCCTCAACCCCTTCCTCGCCAACTTTTGAACCGTTACCCTGAAGAAGTGATCGCCTACGACGGAGATGAAGCTGCCGCCCACTTCTTCCAGCACTAGACCTGCCCAAGAACGATCGCCGCGCCAGAGCAGGACACCTTCCATCATCATGGACAAGACTCCGCCATATCCCTGCCGCTACTGTGATGTACAACACTGGTACGCACAGTGTCACAGACAGAACTCTCCCGAATCTCAATGAACTTACCTGCTCTCTAAACCAGCATAACCTGTAAGTGAAATTGTTTTACCCTTTCCATTCATTCTTTAAAGAACTCATTCCTTGTAAACTCTGATGCCAATATTTACATAATTAGCTCCATTTATTTTCTCCACGCCTATTAACAATGGTTTTATTCTCCATACTATTTAGCTAGATATTTGTAACCCATTTAATTAGTTATCTTACCATTAGAATTTAACAATCGTCATTTTAATTAAATAATTACCATTTTACCGTAACTCTTAAAAAAAATGGAATTCTACCTATTAATGCTTTACGATTTTTACTATTAACAATAGATTTTTCATAATCAATTTATCTATAAAAATATGCCTCCAGCACCTAAACTTTTGTATACCTATTTGTATATGACCTCTCCTACTTGTAAGCACGGCTCACGAAAAATAATTTATTTCCCTAAACGACTCAAAATTCACCCTGTAATTCAGGCGTCGAAGAATTCCAACCACCACGTGAGCCTTGCTTACAACCAACCCTTGGTGACTCTTATCTACCTTCCCCTTAATGTCCCACTCATTCTTACAACCTTGTCAACCTTATACCAGCTCAGAACCTTTTATAGAATTATTGATTAATCAATTATCGAACATTATTGCAAACAATATTGTCATTTCAAAATTCTAATCTTCGCCCTTCATTTATGATAATATATTTCGTAGTTCATCTCTAGCCTATCCTCCGACCCACACCATCTAGCCAATGGTGTGTTCGTCACAGGATGCAGATTGACTAACTGCTAGATATTTATCAACTCCTTTTAGTTCGCACTTGAACAATCTGCATCGCGCGACACAGTTCGCCCCTTCTTCTCGCGCCACACGTTCGCCACACGGACCCTGTCTTCAAATCTATGTTTGTCCATTGTCCAAACCAGTACGATATAGCCTACCTTCGATATTTCCCACGGAGGTACGTTAAACATCGTCGCTGATTCTGTCCGGTCCGTCATCATTTCGCGCAGACATGGGTCTTACTTTCAACCCACCGCGAAATCATCGCCTTGCACAAGCTCCCACGAAGGTTCAAACATCTCGTGTCCGAGCAGCTTGTCACTTGTAACGGACAACGCCGTCCTCGTCCCAATTTTTGGCACTGTGCGCGCATACTTTCTGCAAATTAAATATAAGTCCATTCGACTTCCTCACCTACACACGGGACTTTTCCCCTCGGACTCGCTACACAAGTAACTGCATAGATAAGTTAGATTGGCCCAGGGCAAGTTTCCCCTCGCTCTGTTCGCCAAGGTTCTAACATTGTAGGTAGTCCTATATTTACCTCAGTCCTGAGCTCACACAATTGCCAACCTCAACCTCATTTCTCGTACTCTACACCTATAGCATAGAAAGCCCATGCCAAGTTTCCCCTTGCCATGTCCGCCTGAAAAATATCTTAAAGTGTAGAGTTCCCCAGTCTTAATGATCTTCAGAATTTCATCATGTGTTTGTGACTCTTCTTCTCCTTGTTCACACTCCTCAATAACATTTCCCTTATAATACCTTAGATGTTATTGTATATAGCCTTTTGTAACTTTGATTTTATCCAAAATTCCCTTAAATATCAAACTCTCCGGTGTTGTAAAACTGCTTGTAAATAATATTTACTTGTGTACTATATAATATTTTATTTACATAAAACTATGTCACCATTACCTTAACTAATTTCAACTGTAAAATTATTTTCTCTATTCCTGGCTTCTCCAGCTTTAAGTATACTCAAACCACGTTCAGCCTTCTTCAACGGGGGCCATATGTCATAATATATGCTCTTCCAGGAATAATAAAGTAAAGCTACAGTCGACCAGAGAGAGAGAGAGAGAACGCAGCTAAGGCCGGTCACTTGATATAGCAGTCACATTCCAAGGGGGCGACCGCAGGACCTTTTCTTGGAACCTCAGGTCTATTTTTGGATAGTCGGGGGGGGGGGGTGGTACACAAACAAACGGTCGTTCAGCGGACAGCCGCCCGCGCTCCCGCTCTCTCGCTGGTTTGCCTGGAATTCCTTCCAAACTTGTTGTTTCCTTATTTCTCTCTCCCCACATTAATATCATATTGCCACATATATATATAGATTCCTTCCTGATTTTACATTTTGATTTAATCAAAAAGGAATCAAGGGTTTATTTTATCATTTCTTTTATTTCTCAAACTTTCGTGCCAACTTACCCTTCAAAACGGAGATCCTGATGTACAACTTCACGCGCGTAGTTGTACTTCAAAATCTCCGTGTTGAAGGGTATTAAGACACACAGGTCTTACAGAGGATTCTCCTTGGGGTTACAAGACGGAGAAACCTATGAAAGTGGGAAATATACAAAGGGGTAAAAATGGAGAAAGATTATATACACATGGTAAATATATACAGATTAATTTTTGAATAATACTATGGAAAATAAGAAAAAAAATGGAAATATGGGTGGGAGAAGTGGAGAGCGAAAAGAGGAAAGAAAACAGTTATTTACATATAGAACATACATATAATGGAACAAGTCAATTTAAGCTCTTCTGCTTACACAGCACAGGTGGACCATGGCTTTTTCAAGAAATCTTTAAGAGATTTTCCAGGAAAATTCGAGTGTTCAGAGTTGTAAGGTAGACACCGTTTTATCGGTGTGGGGGGTTGGCTTATCGTATAAGAAAAGAAACGAAACCCTTGATTCCTTAATGATTGTGTCAAAGATATAGATGTGACATAGATGATTAGGTATAATGTTATTAGTAGGATTGTTCAGCTGAGGATTTAAACTTTTTTTTTTTGCTTATTCCTAGTACATGGGGTTCAGACCATGATAATCATGGAGGGTAGATATTGACAATTGCTTTTACTATAAGTATGCCACATGTCTACACATTTGAAAAGCAGTTCGACTTTGCACTTATAAATGTGCAAGCCCCGTTTGGTTACTTGCACTCGCTGGTGGGGTTGAACTTTTATTAGAATCGGGGGACATTGTTGCATTTTGGTAGGCGTTTTTTTGATATGAATTAATCCTTCTATGTATAGACATCAAAGCTCGAAAGCTTGAGAATCGATACTTAAAAAGGGGGTAAACTAGAAACTTATCCTTGGATGATTTTTTTTTTTTTTTTTTTGAATTTTCAAATGATCCTACGTTACAAGGAATTATCATTAAAAAAATAGAATTTAAGTTAGAATATGGCTTGTATCACCCGAAATTTCGAAGCTTTCAGCGACAAAAAGACAATATAAAATTCTCCTAATAGATTTGCATATACGTGGCGTATATGCAATAGGTATTTTGCGATCAGAAAACGCTGAATTAGTGAGAAGAAGGAAATGAAGAATTAAATCCAACAAAATGGCCAAGGACACACATATGAAGTGAAACCACATTATTTGTTTGCCCTATGACCTTTGAATAAAATACATTTTAAATTATGCTCGACAAGTGATGTGTATTGATAACCAAATTCCTTGTTCCTTATTGGGAAAATTTCCAGCAAGGAATTGATACAAACGCTATCACAGAAATAGAAATTGGAGTTCACATTGTCATTACAGAATACTTCCTTAGGTGAAAATCGCTTTTTTTAAACCCTCAATTACCAGGTGTCCTTTAGCACGATTGTCCTCTCATGGAGATTTTACTGTATTATATTGAAGCGGGGCAAGCCAAGAAAAGAAGGTATGCAGGCTCCCCTCCACAAGGAAGTGTTGATTAACAGATTCCAGAGGAGGGGGCGGCAGACAGACAGTCCAGCTGGTGTCGTCGTGAAGAAAAGAGCCGAGATAGCGGCCTGTCTGCCGGGGATTTGTGCGTCGAGAAGACATGGCAGTCTGGGGGGAGAAGTCTGTCTGGTGACAACGGGACCTACAGCAAGGAGAACGGCGGTGACGACAGACGCGGCAAGTTGGCTACGGGGAAGTGAGCTCCGGGACTGTGTGGATTAACAAGAGGAGGACGGTGCAAAGAAGGACGAGGAGGAACCTACCCGGGGCGGACATTGAAGGCAAGTTCATCTACTATGTTTAGTTATTAATCTCCTTTTTAAAACTCTGGGAAAAAAATTATAGTACTAAGCTGTATCCAAAACGAACCCATATTGTTTTCTCAGAAACCTTGCACACAAGCATCGAAGGCTGAGAAGAGTCGTAACAATATTCTACCACTCTGTAAACATCCTTCATTGCTCCTCTTGTATTTTATAAGTTTTGAGTTGTTCTTGTCATCAATAAATTGTTGTGTCATCCTGAAGTTTGTCTTTTCCTAAATTTCTACGTTACAATATGATGAAGAAAAAAACATCATTTATCTTATCCTTGTTAGTAAAACATCTCCAACAATAAATGGCAATTTTCCTAGCTTTTACCATAAATTTAAGAATACTAAATTCACACTTTTACAACAAAAGGGGAAAACATCGAATTTAAAGTTAGAAATTGCAGCAATTTCTATTCAAATGTATCGATAAATGGTGTTTGGGATATTTTTTTGGGTCAATTTTACCCTAATTTACGGAATGAATGGTAATTCTTTCTTAAAGGCTATATCAAAAATTTTTCCAAAGACTTTCACAACAAAGGAAACAATGATGAAATTGCAAATAATATTTTTGTTATGAGTGTTTATTTGGTGAAGACATCCTTTCAAAACATCAATAATTCTTCTGCAATAAATGGCGAAGGTTAGAAAGATCTCATTCTTTGAATATTTGCATATATCAGCATATGATCCTTTTCTGCTTGCTCGCCATACATTTTGATGAAATATATGGAATTGATATTTCTCAATAATAATTATTGTTTTTCTGGTTTGATTCTTTCCAGAATGATCTTTGAAGTTCACTTTTGCCTATATTTTGACGGGATATCAATAAAACTGTGTTATTTGTCTTCGGTCGTAGATTTATGTATAGTTTCCCCAGCAAGTCCTTCTCTCCCCCTTGACACATTGTAAATAACATTTATTGTAACTATTGTATATACCCTCTTCTACTTGGTGAAGTTGTATAAGACCAAAGGGTCATAACAGGGACTTTTGTTGTTGTTATCACTGTTATTCTTGTATGTATCCTACATTTCCGTGCATGGAGAATCCGTATAAGACTAAAATGTCTTAATAAAGCTTTTTGTTGTTGTTGTTGAATGATCTTTGAAATGCTAGACCCAAAGAGTATGCATAGATGAATATTTCACTGGAGGGATAAAAAAAGTAGCTTCTTTGGCCAAAATAGATGCTAAGACTAAACGCCAACTATTGGCAATCTCTGCAAATTAGTAGATTGGGGTCGGTGACAAATCCATAGCACCAGGTTTGACAAATGACTGATGAGGGTCATTAGTTCGAAACCATGGTTTCCGGGTGGACACTTCTTAATTTGTCAAATCTGGTGTTGTGGCTTTGTCAACGATCCGAGTCAGCTATTCTGCGGAGATGGCCAATAGATGGCACTTATATACAGTTAAACCTGTCTATAGCGCCCCCCTCTAAATTGCACCTCCTTCTCTATAGCTCACGGTTTTAAATACGTAGTACAATGCGATTTACATTAAAAGTGACCTGTCTATAGCACCCCCTCTTTATATCACCCTATTTTGGTGAGTCCCAAGAGGGGGCGCTATAGAGAGGTTTAACTGTATAGTCTTAGGGACTGTTTTTACGGGATGTGAGGTGGACAGTCGGGGTCTTTGGTGTGTTTCAGCACATAGGGCAAAAAGAGAGGACCCAAGACTACATATTAAGACGTCGCAACTGACAAAGGAGAAAAGGGGATGCCCAGCTACATACGGGAACCAAAAATATATTGTCTTTCCTTCTCATTGGCTACGATATCGCCTCTGCGCAAGACTGTCTTTCCCCTTAAGATGGATGTTTCTATAGGAGTGATGGCATCATCTCGGTCTTGGCCAATTATATCCTTCAAAGAAATTCTATTATGGTCAGTGACATCTTGAATTAAGGTTCTAATTCCCCATCTTTCCCCTTTGTCAACCACTTCTGTCATTATTTATTTAATTTATACCTGTTATACAATTTTTATAATGAACGTTGACCACAAGGCATGCATCTCTAAATACACTCATAGACAAAACTTAACGAAGTATAAAGTCTTTGATATTGCCGGTTGTCTGTTTTTTTTTTCTTCTTCTTTAATGGAGAGAGAGATGCAATTTTGTTCACATTTGGTTATCTCGTGTGTCTTCAATAAAGGTCACTGTTTATCAAATATCTTGTCGGGTCAGTGCGATCAAGAGCTTGGTCCTAAGGACCATTATGCTGCATCTTCACGGCTACGTTTCACCTGAGATAAATATTGGCTGGCAATTGGGACGCTTCTTATGAGGAACTAGCCAGATATCGTGATTTCGAGTTCATATTCTGGCATGGCCAATGTCCAACGGTTAGCGTCGGCCTAATTGGACATTGTGCATCAGCTTTGGTTCACCTGATTGACGAGGGTTGAAGAATCCATCATGCTTCATTTTCACGGCTACGTTTCATCTGAGAACCAATATTGGCTGTCAGTTGGAACGCATCGTATGAGGAACTAGCTAGATATCGTGACTTCGATGACCAATGTCTGAAGGTTGGCGTCGGTCTATTGGACATTTTGCATCAGCTTTGGTTCACCTGATTGACGAAGTTTGAAGCATCCCTGCGCCTGGTAGCCAGTGGCTATCCATGTCTAGTTTGGAGCCAGGCGTAGCTGATAATGCCGACGTCTGGCCTTCATTGAGGAGGAAAAGATTGCGATGTTACTGTTAGGCCGCTTCCATTGTCCTTGATATGTTCTACCGGGATGTTCACCCTGTCAGTCTGTGGACTATCCCACTAACATCAGAGAAAGATCTATGAAAGCAAAGAGCGCCTCTTCCGTCAAAATAAACGTCAAAACTAGAAGCCTAAGGCGATGATAAAACCACAACTTTGGCAAACTGAGAAGCGTCCACTTGGAGACCAAGGATTCGAGCAAATGGCCCTTTTCAATCCAGGGTTAGCTTTATTCCATACCTATAATCTTATGTCAAAATACGAAACTATTATAGACGCGTATGATTCTTTTAAAAATAAAACAATTTCTACTGTCCTTATTACAATGGAAAAATTAATGGGAAGGCCTGGCTCATCAGTGGTGAACCCTCTTATCTCCTATAACCTTTCTTATCTCCACTCAATCATATTAGGATATCAAGCTTGTAAAGCTTGACAACCATCATGACTGGGTGATGTAGAATGCGTCTGCCTTTGTCATTAAGACTGGAAGCACTACTTAGTAGCAGGCCGACTTAGCTCCAAAAGAAATGGCCGCCTCTGACATGAGGAACAGACACCATGTGCAGCCGCTCCTAACATGGAGTACAAACGCTTCTCATACTGTATCCCTGGAGACCTTACAGGGTACTATCAGCATGGTCAGCTGAGCCCAGGTTTTTTAGTGAGCTTGTTACTGCTCCCCCTCCTCCTTTTTCATCCGGGCTTGAGACCGGCAAAGGCGGAGTTTTTGCTTTTATATGCTACAATGAAGGGTGGAATCTTAGAAATGGTATTTAAGTAAATTATGGATATAAGTCTTAGGACAGTTGATTTACATATAAATACTGAAAATACTATAATATTAACAAGTTCTCTCATATTATGATTAATTCAATATTAGACAAACATTCACTTGGGTATATCCCAGTTGAAGCCGGGACATAATCCTACTCTATAACAAAATGCAAACAGACATCCAAAATCTACTGATGTATAAATCTGTAGAAATCATGTATTCAGAAACATTTGTAAAATCACATTTAATTAACTAAATGAGTTTGGAAGACACAGCAAGTTAAATAAACGCTTAGTTTATTTTTGCTTCACTAGATGGCGCTCTGCCATCTAAAAAGCACATGTGCTTTTGGTCAGGATATGCCTTCATTATTTTAAATATATTTATATGTAACTTTGGAGAGAGTTTGCTGATATATGGTCATACGTATATATTTTATAGATTGTGTGAAAGCATATTATTTATTAAAATAGAATAACAATAATAATGCAAACAATTTCACGTTTAAAATTAAGGAAAAATGCTTCTAAATGTTGCTGTTAGTTTGCACCATCTCTCGAAATATATCTAATCAAAACATTATGATTATTTTTATCTTAGAATATTAGCTAAACCATTTTCTTAGTAAATTAAGAAAAGCCTATAAAGTAGGCATTTCAAGCTGTTGGCCTTCTTCAACATGGTGAAGGCTATACCTCAACCACTAAATAGTATGTGACGTTTCGATAACAGCGTTGTTACCATCATCAGACCAAAGACTAAATGAGAAAAAAAGAGAATATGGTGTCACAAGCTACTAACCTAAGTGGATGATTTTCAAGCCCAAAAAAAGGTTTCTACGCCGGGAATCGAACCCGGGCCTTCTGGATAAATGAGAAAAAATATCACAGCATATTTTCTTTCTTATCTCTTCTTCTTCTTTTAATCTTCAGAGAGAGAGAGAGAGTATCGTTTTATGGGCTACAAACCTAAGTGTATGATTTTTGAGCCCAATAAAAAAAAGATGGAGATGCTGGAAACGCTCTGGCTTCCCTTCACTAAAGGTGATTTGTGATATATAGCTAGCAATAAATATGTATATATATGTTTCTATGAAAATGTTAATATGCAAGACGCAGGTTATCATCATCCCTTTTTGATTTGTTTTTGTCATTTTTGGCGGTTCGCAAATAAACAACAAAAGATGTATCAGACATTATAAAGACAATAAAGATTTTCTGATAATAAGAAGGTACAAAGATATTGCAATTTGAAAGATATTCTTTTTAAGCAAGAAATAGGCAAATAAGAGGCCAACATAACTTGTATTTTGGTCTTATAATCTGGAAACGAAATGAATTAAAGAGATATTATTTATTCCAACAGAGAGAGATTGAGAAAAAGAGAAAAAAAAAGTATTCTGCAATATAAAAAATTAAAATCTTCTTTTATCTTTGTTGGAAAAAAATTCGTAGAAAATAGATTCGTAGAAGAAGAGAAAAAAACCTTTATTACCTAAAGGTATAAAACAATAAAAGAAGGACAAGAGATCAAATTATATGTACATCAGCAGATCACGCCGGCCTGTCCTATTCACTTAACCGCTAGCCTAACAAACAATCCAACAAGGCCGCGCTATATAGGCAGATGTCAATTAACATAGACAATTTTAAACCTCTATGCAAATATATGCATATCAAATATCGTAGAAATATCTACAATTGTCAATTTCAACCGTCTTATCGTGAAGATAGAATCTGCCTGTTTCATAGTTCTTAAAATTACACTTCTGCCAGTAAATCTTTATTTCTTTTGTCTTCTTCTTCATCTGTATATACATTCTCTAAAAGCTTCTTTATGACGGAGGACTACTTACTATCAAACCTCCCTTTGAAAATTAAACGATTTATAGCCCGTCAAAGGATTCTATGGCTATTTTTCCCCGAGGATATCACAGGATTTTGGAACAGCGACCCTTTAAATTGCTACTTCTGCAATGCTGTCATTCAAGACAATTTGGTCCATTATCTATTCCATTGCCCATTTCTACAGGAAAAGAGACTGGAAATTCTCGACATTTCGGGGCTAAATCACTATAATGAACAACATGTATATAATTTTTTTACTACTCTCCTGCTGGATAAAACATTTGTTTATAAATATTTAAAATTTTTCAAGGCGATTGATAAAATGAGGGAAGAAGTGCTCAACTCCACACACAACGGCTAATTGCTCCGCCTCCCCTCTAAATTGCTTTTCCTCCTCACTCATGTACATATATAACCTTTTAGGGGAATCCCCTTGTAAGACAATAGTGTCTTAATAAAGGTTTTTGTTGTTGTTGTTGTATATAAATTATTTAACACAAAGCAATAACACGCCATCTATACACATGAAATGAAAGGATTTAAAAACACGAATGTTTCTTTTATACACATAATACAAACTTCTACTGCCCTTACTGCGATGATAAAATATATTGGGAGGGCTTGGCTCATCAGTGGTGAACCCTCCCAGCGGTTTCGCCAATTTAATCTACCAGACCGCTTTTCAGAGCTCTATAGCTTATGTCCATAATTTTCTTGAAAACCATTTCTGAGATTCCATCCTTCAGTGCTGCGTATATAAGCAGAATCATCCAATACAGTATTAGAGCTCTGAGAAGCGGTCTGGTGGATTAAATTGGCGAAACCGCTGGGAGGGTTCACCACTGATGAGCCAAGCTCTCCCAATATATTTTTTCATCGCAGTAAGGGCAGTAGAAGTTTGTATTATGTATAAAAGAAACATTCGTGCTTTTAAATCCTTTCATTTTATGTATATAAATTCTTTGTAGAATATTTTATGAAAATATTCAGTAAAGGGAATTAAACATGTTGCAGTTGAGTTTGCCTGATTGGTTGATGAAGGTACGAATTCATTGGTTGTCTGGAGTGCCGCCATGTTGAGAGAGAGAGAGAGGCGACTTTAACTTCCTCTAAATGGCCAAGTTTGATCATCTTCCCGGCTCAAATAACAGAAAACTGATCAATGAACCAGTCCGAAGACCTCACTAAACCATTCAATCGGTAGTAACGACGGGCGGTGTGCACATAGGGCAGGGACGTAATCAACGCGAGCTGATGACTCGCGCTTACTGGGAATTCCTCGTTCGAGGGGAATAATCCCCTAATTTCATCATGAAGGAGGTTCAGAAGGTTACCCGGTCCTTTCTGATAAGGATAGACACATACTGATTCCTTCAATGTAGCGCGCGTGCGGCCCCGTACATCTAAGGGCATCACAGACCTGGCTCTGTTTGCTTGAGAGAAAGAAATGCAAGCCATTAACAATTGCCATTTCCCTTACTAATTATTATAGTGACTCTCTGTGAATTTAAAAATAAAGACACAACACAAACTTTTTCATATTTATATTTAAAATTTTTGAAAGCATACTAGCTATACATTTCAAAATAATATATACAAATATATTAAGAATAAAACGCATCTCTTGATCATGCAAATAAAATTTCTGATAGTTTACGTCTAGATATACGCATGCCATCAGAAATTTTTAGTTGCATAATCAAGAGATGCCTTTTTTTCTCAAGTGCAATTTGACTTTTGTACTATTTTTCATACAAATATATATATCTTCATAGAGTGTGAAGCCATAGTGTTTATATACTGAAAAATTGAGATAGTTGTCTCATCTTTATAGTCTATAATAAAGGCAAGTATTTCTTATAAAATCCTTAGCTATATATATATTATATAATCTGAAATGCAAATATTTTATTTTTTTAAAAACATATATTTCATTTTCATTCATTGACTGTTCTATATTTTTGACCATAGATTCAGAATATACCACTTTAATTATTGTTGTAAATATATATATATATATATATAGTTAACCCTACCTATTTTTTAAAATCACGATTATAGAATTCATTTTATAAATTCTATATTGCTGTGATAAATACTTTTATGTGTAATTTTACTTCAAGTAATTCAAAATAAAAACTACTTGAAAGGTAAATAACTATCTTTACTTTCTCACGACTGCACCTCTCTTTTTCAACAACAAAACAAAAAATAATCATAACATATATAGATATATATGGCAGGTGTTTAGCATTTAAGTGATTAAATAGAATTAAATGGAAGGACGGATAGAGTAACCCGGGATATATGCGCAATATAAGACTATTCCAATATTAAATCTATTTACATATAAATTTATAATACAATATAATGCGGCTTATGATTGTAAAACGACATTGGAAAATTATCCCGCATGTGTTTCTTTTGAATGAAAAATCAAAAATTATTTTAAGGAGAAATAACGATTATTTCTAACCTTATGGATGAGGTATGAAATTCCCATCCCTGGACACTTTATTTTTCCGTTTATCATTACTCTTTACAATCCATCCTTTCATACTTCCTTCCTAAGGTTAGAAATAATCGTTATTTCTCCTTAAAATAAATTTTCGATTTTATATTCAAAAGAAACACATGCTGGATAATTTTCAAATGTCGTTTTAAATATCAATTACAAAAATATCGTAAATATGTATATATAATATAAATTATCGCATATGCAAATTTTGTGACAGACGAAAATATAAATTTGCATATTTACGAGTTTCTTTTCCTGGAGTATTATGAGAAAGTTATGGATGGTATATGTTATTTTTCAGCGGATAGATTTATTCTAATGGTCTTTTGATGCTTCTGATATGTTTTTGGCCTGTCTAAGAATGGGTTTTACAGATGTTAAGAGAGATTTGATCATTTTATGGAAAAGATATCAACTGACGGTATCTCAAATCAAAGATAGCTTTGACAAATTTGAATTCATCCCTAATATTATTCAACCAATAAAGAGGTAAGTCTATATGAATAATTTTTAGAGAAAGTAAGATGTCAAAAAATTTGGTCGGAAAAAATATTGGAAGGTAAAGAAGAATATTAAAATGCAATATAATACGGCTTATGATTGTAAAACGACATTGGAAAATATCCCGCATGTGTTTCTTTTAAATGAAAATCGAAATTTATTTTTAAGGAGAAATAACGAGTATTTATAATCTTAGAGATGAGGTATGAAAGGATAAATTGTGAAGAGTAATTCCCATCCCTGGACACTTTTATTTTTCCGTTTATCATTACTCTTCGCAATTCATCCTTTCATTCTTCATCTCTAAGGTTAGAAATAGTCGTTATTTCTCCTTAAAAATAAATTTCGATTTTTCATTTAAAATAAACTCATGCGGGATATTTTTCAATGTCGTTTTACAAAGTAGAATATAAAGATGGAATCGATATGATTGTATTTTGTATTTCCCATCAATAAAGATTGTAATAACTAGCATTGAAATATTGGAATTTTAAAAGATTAAAGTACGGAATGTTTCTTTTATACATTAAACAAACATCTACTGTCCTTACTGTGATGACATTTGGCAAACAGCCAAATGATTGAACGATTTGGAGATAAACTGGTTGAACTTCAGGGATGGTTTGTTTCATAGAACTAATCTTTAATTAAAAATGCATATATTGGATCAAAATATCATTTATTTTACCAATATTTCAGTTGACTGAACGCCAACCTTTATCAAGGTGTTATAACATTTTAAAGTGTGTCAACAACAAACTCAGCGCCACATAACGTCAACAGCATTAAGTTTTTAAAAATATTTTGTTATATTCAATGGGGAGAAAAAAATTGATATATATATATTTATTTAAAATGGCATATCCTGACCAGGAGCACATGTGCTTTTCAGAAGGCAGAGCGCCATCTGGTGGAACAGAAATTATTTGTTGGTCGCAATGGTTCAGCCTACTCCACGCTGACGAGCGCCAAAAGCGCGAAACGCGTTCGTGGATGGCTTTTCTTGATTTATCAAGAAATTGGGTTGGCCAAATATCAGGGAACAGGCTAAATCAATGAATAGTTGATTTCTGTTCCACCAGATGGCGCTCTGCCTTCTGAAAAGCACATGTGCTCCTGGTCAGGATATGCCATTTTTAATATTGATTTCAACACCTGATCTTTTTATCTTTTATTTTTTTCTTTTGTTTTTTAATATATATTTATATTATGGACAAAATAATTTTTGTAAAATATAGGTATGAATATTTTGAAAATTAAAAATAACGCCTATTTTTATATTTTAAAATTATTTGTACTATGTTTAAAAATATTTTTCGTATAAAAATAACAAAATTCAGATTATTGAAATAAGGACAGTAAGAATGAATTTTCAATACCTATTTTAGGCAGAAACCCACTTTCCTTTTTTTTTTTTTGTTTATAGAGACTACTCTAACACATGCCTAAGTAATAATCAGTCAATGGGCTTCAAAAAATAATCATCAAACTATATTTCTTTATGCTTAGGAAATTATGGTTGTTGGCGCTCTGTTACGATTACAAGAAACATTGATAATATGATAGAAAGATGAACAGAAAGGGATTATGTTGAATGAAGTTGACAAAACATCCTTAATATTAATTTTGAAATGTAACTTATATGATCTTTTCAGATAGGAATTCTTGTGGTAGAAGATCTATAAAAATAAAGGTTACCTTTGCCGTCCAAATAGACTCCAAAACTAATCGTTTCTGAGTTTTCCATAGCTGGTGTTATGGTTTTGTCACCGATTTGAGTCCGATAGTTTGCTGTGATGGTCAAGAGATGGCGCTTAGTTTTTGCATCTATTTTGAGGGGAGAAGCGACCTTTATTTTTATTGATTATGTGAGATAGCAGTTAAAATATATACTTTAGTTAAACTTGTGGATGGGTTGTCAAAAAGGAGCTTCATTCTAACTTCAAGAAACCTTGAACTTCTAGGTCATACCGAGCTTCGCTTCAATTTCAAGAAATCATGAACTACCAGATCACACCAGGCTTAATTCAAATTTCAAGAAATATTTCACTGCCAGTTCACAACAAGCTTTGTTCCAGCTTCGATAATCTTTCATTGCAAGGTCACAACAAGCTTTGCTCCAGCTTCGAGAATCTTTCATTGCAAGGTCACAACAAGCTTCGCTCCAGCTTCGAGAATCTTTCATTGCAAGGTCTCAACAAGCTGTGTTACAGCTTCGAGAATCTTTCACTGCCAGGTCTCAAGAAGCTTTGCTCCAGCTTCGATAATCTTTCATTGCAAGGTCACAACAAGCTTTGCCCCAGCTTCAAGAAATCTTACACTTCCAAGTCACAACAAGCTTCGAGAATCTTTCATTGCCAGGGCACAACAAGCTTTGCTCCATTTTCACGAAGCCATGCACTGCTAGATCACAACAAGCTTTACTCCAGATTCGAGAAATCTTACACAGACGATTCACACCAGACTTCGCTCTAACTCCAAGCAATATTGCACTACCAGATCAAGAAACCTTTCTTCAAAAAAAAAAAAAAACTCGAACTACAAGATCTCCCCAGGTATTAAAGTTGCAGAATAATTCACGCCAATCTTCTATTCTTTAAAACAGAATGTCCCCTTCGTTCAATGGAAGCTTCCAACAATATCACAATATTCAAAATTTCAAAACTACGGGGATGGTACAATATTGCTGATTCTTAACGTAAGATAGAATTGGTTTATAATGAAACTCCTTCCTCAAGTTTGCAGCTCACAGAAGTTCTACTGTCTTCCAGAAGCCAGCATTGACCCAAACTGCCACTCACGGCTATCGCTCTATCTAAAAAAATGTATAACCCGGGAATATATCTACAATATTAATTTTAATTAGCGCATAAAAATAATTTAAAATCCTAACATATCACACTCAGTTGCCTCATATACTAAACTCAATATGCTCATTCTATTAAAAAAGCGCAAAAAAGTTAAGGTTTATAGATAGGCTATGTATTGTTGGCGTCTATGAAAGGAATGTCCACTCCTGAGTCCGGACCTTTATAGAACCGTACCTTTTTCGGCTCTGTTTTGTCTGAAGAACTTTTGCTAAGGATAGAGAAGGTAAGTGAATGAAGTACTGGCAACAGTACAATGCTATGGTACAAAGCAAAGGCCATGAGAATGCAGATGGTCTTAGCAAACATATGGAAGGTATAGGATGGTGTAAGAAGAAGGAATACCACTCCGATCATAGTTGAAATGCATGCTTGAGCGATAGGTACTCCGACATAGTAAAGTGCATCACGCATTTTAGAGTCTCCTGTAGTTTTCTTGCTATTGCCAAATGCATAAGTGATGTGTGCAGCATTATCCACACAGAATCCGATTGAGATTATGAGTGTGACCATGGTAGGAGCATTAAGATTGACGTTCCAGAAAGGTAGAAAACCGATTGTACCCAAAATTGTAGAGATTATGGCGAAAGACACCCAAAGAGAATACGCTAAGTTAGGTAGAAAGGCAAAAGTGATGATAATCATAATAAAACTAGTGATGATAATGGTCTTCAAGGTCATCCAAAATGCTCCAATATGCATTTCAACTAACATCATTAAAGGATGATAAAGCATAACTTTGAGAGGAAGGGAATCTATTGTATTCCAAAGTTTTGTGGTGATTTCGGTAAAGTCAACGAAATCCTTAACATCTTGAATTTGCTGGAAGAATCTGGATGCTACAATTTCCGTATGGTCATCATTAAAGACGACATCGTATGCGTAATTCTGATACATTGGATTGGTTAGGAATCTGTCCTCGAAGGCAATCGTAGAACTCCTGTTTGGTATTTGGATCACAATTAAGAATTTGAGGGTTTGTAGTGAGCAATTCTTTGTATTTTTTTAGCCAGTTTTCATTAAGAGATGTGTTACTAGCATATGGTAGAGTTTCCAATAATCTGGTAGTTTCAAGATACCTTCTTTGAATATTCTCATCAAAGTAATCAAGAGGATGGTCAATGATAAGCTGATAACGGAAAGCGAACTTGTAGAAGTAACGCTGATCGAGTTCCATGAAGCGATATGGGTAGGTACCCTGGCCGAAGTTGTCATCAAGTCTCATGCCCTCGGTGATACGGAAGAAACCGAAGACAGCCAAGCCAAGGAATGCCACGTAGGATAGAAGAACTAGGATCTTCCCCAGGGTAGAGCTGAGCCATGAGCCAAGGACATCTCGGCAGAATACCATTGCGACATGTTCGCGATTGTCCCGTGGGTCATCGGGATTCTGGGGATCAGTTCCTCCAGTACAACACAGTCTGTAGGCCCGGCCATCTTCATCTGGACACACAGCACGTTCTTTTCATCCATTCAGCAATTTACAGGGACTTCTATAATCTCTGTGGTTGTTGTGTCCAATGGAGAGCCTCGGATGTCCCATTGCATCTCTATCACAGCGGTCGCAATGTCCTGTATCCTCTGAAATAATGATGTTGTTGTGTCCAATGAAGAGCCTCAGATGTCTCCATGCATCTCTATCACAGAAGTCGCAATGTCCTCTATACTCTGAACTAATGTTGTTGTGTCCAATGAAGAGCCTCAGATGTCTCCATACATCTCTATCACAGAAGTCGCAATGTCCTCTATCTTGGGTGTGTAAAGCTACTGCTCTGGGTCCATGTCAATTATCTGTTGTTGTTTCCAATAAAGAGCCTCCGATGTCTCCATACATCTCTATCACACCAGTCGCAAGGTCCTCAATCTAGGATGTCTATAATCTCTCTGTATCTTAATATAATAATGCAATAGATACTTACGAGGATAACCAAACTAATATGCAAAAATTGTTACAATTTTCCATCAAATTTCTAAAAATGTAAAAAACATTAAGAAAGCAGAAAAGATACCACCTTCAGGATAGACCAGGTCTAGCTATGTTTCAGGTGTTAGCATCTTTCATGGGAGAACTCTACTGTAAAATAAGGACCACAATTTATCTTTCAAGAAAATCTTACAACATTAGAACAGAGATTTTTCCAACTCTTCGAACGTGGCCTGGAATTATCCAAGTCTTTAATGCCCATGTAATCCGATAAGTGAGGTCACAGCCAAGGTTTACAGCGCATGGTATCCTACAGGCATGTAACAGAATAAAAATACCCTAACCTAGTTTTATATTGTAGAAATTAAACTCTTAAAATCACGATCATTAAAAACCAATAATAAGCATTAAGAGGAGCGTCTTGTGTAAATTTCTTTAATACCGCAAGCTTTCGAACAGAACGTTCTTCAACGGGCGTGGATCGTAAAACCGTAAGTTTATATACAAACATCACATAAATGATATGTTAGATAATAAAAAGACATATATTGGATTTAATAAAAGATTTATTTTTCCAATATTTCGGCTGGCTGAACGCCACCCTTTATCGAGGCATTACATTTTTGTGTACATAAACTTAGCGCCGCATAGTGTTATAATATCACAGTTTAAATCAATTAAAATACAAAGTAGGGGTGGAAGAAATTTGTGCATGAAAAAAATATATATAAAAATTGCAATAAAATTTATGCACAAATTTCCCCCACCTACTTTGTATTTTAAATGATTTCAACTGTGATATTATAACACTATGCGGCGCTAAGTTTGTGTATACAAAATTGTAATGCCTCGATAAAGGTTGGCGTTCAGCCAGCCGAAATATTGGCAAAATAAATCTTTTATTAAATTCAATATATGCCTTTTTATTATCTAATGAATTAAATATGGATTGCTCTATTTTCAAAATGAATAATATGTATATTTTAAAATATAATTATTATAATAGAAAGAGATCAGGTATTGGTATTATAATCAAAAGAAGCCTATCCTGAACACGTCCACATAAACCTTTAGAAGGCAAAACGCCATCTAATGGAACAGAAATCAACTAAACATTGATTTAGCCTGTTCCTTGATATTTGGACAACCCATTTTCTTGAAAAATCAAGAAAATCAAACAGATACAGCTTGCACCACGCTGACGAGAGCCAACAGCCCGAAACGCATTCGTGGTTGACTTTTCTTGATTTGTCAAGAAAATGGGTTGGCTAAACATCAAGGAACAGGCTAGGTCAACGTTTAGTTTATTTCTTTTCCACTAGATGGCGCTCTGCCATCTAAAAAGTTCATTTGAATGTAGTCAGGATATGCTTCTCAAGGGATAATTTGAAAGCAATCTTTTGAATGGATTTCTGGAAACCAGCTTTCAATGCAATATAAACATTGGGACACAGGATATGCTTCTTGAGGGAATTGTTGAAAGCAATCTTTGGAATGGACTTCAAGAAACCAGCTTTCAATGCAATGTAAACATTAGGACACAGGATATGCTTCTTGAGGGAATTGTTGAAAGTAATCTTTGGAATGGATTTCTGGAAATCAGCTTTCAATGCAATGTAACCATTGGGACACAGAGGATATGCTTCTTTTCATTTTAATGATAATTACAAATTTAAACGATAAATGGCAATTAAATTTTAAATGCAAATTTGATAATAATAGATTTGATAAGAAAACATTTTTGTGAAAGAGCATTGCTCGATGTAAATTCTTGTAATTCTATGTATGCATCTCTACAGACCTATAAGCTTATGTCCATTGGTTCCCTAAACATCCCTAAGCTGACTTCCATAGTAAATACAGGATATATTAGAATACCAATCCAATACAATAGTAGAGAGGTCTGTAGATTAATTTGATGAAACCGCTGAGAGGGTTCACTACTGATAAGCCAAGCTCTCACATTCAATAACTTATACCATTACAGTAATATCTTTAGAGACAATATTCGATAAGTAAAAAAGAAACACATTTCCACAAAATTAATTATTAAAAATTTTAACGATAGATGGCAATTAATTGTTAATTATCAATTTATAAAGCAATAACGCATCGTTTTTATACAGAAAATGACGACATTAAGACTTTTACACATCAATCAAACTTCTACTGCGATATTGGCTTGGCTCATCATTGGTGAACCACTTTTGGATGTCTATAAGAGATAAAGTACTTGTAATGCGTACCTATATTAGTTGAATCACCAACTTGATACATCAACAAATGATACAACTATTAGATTCTATATTTATCACTTCTGAAAAAGAAGTCGGTGGACGAGTAGGTAACACCCTCGATTCCCGACAGCCATGAACTGGGATTGAATCCCACGTTAACATTTTGTTTAATACATGAATAACCTTCACTTATTATTCATTGTTGCAAATATCATAAACTAGTTTGCTCTTGTTGAGCGGTACCTTATAAAGTGATTTTGGAACTATCACTTCTGGATGTCTTAAAACCTTTGAAATTTTCTCTGTCCCAATAATGTAATCGCCACAAACTATTTAAGATACTATTTCACTCTAGGCAAGCGATGGTTATCCAGAAATTTTCGTATAATAATAATTAGCTTTTTAGGCAAAGAGTTTATGAGGTCTAAAGAGACAAAGGTCGCCTCTCCCATCAAAATAGACGTCAAAACCAGACGCCATCTATTGACCGTCGCCGCAACTAGGGTCGTTGACAAAGCCACAACACCAGCTTTGGCAAACTGAAAAGCGTCCACCTAGAGACCATAGTTTCGGGCTAATGGTTCTCGTAGATGGCGTCTGGTTTTGACGTCTATTTTGGCGGGAGAGGCACCTTTGTCTCTTTAGATCAATATCCTCCCGGCAAGTTTTTGAGGTGTTGCAAGTTTTCGAGCAATTTCTGCTCTTCAACGAACAAATATAAAAACAAATGAAGAGATATGATATCAGTGCAAGGATCACACAGACTATACACAGGCCTGGCTTATCAGTGGTGAAGTAAGGGCAATAGAAATTGTTTAATTTTAAAAAGAATCTTACGCGTTTAAAATAGTTTCGAATTTTGATAACAGATGGCGCGCAAGTGCATAGCAATGATAGTAGAAAATTGTTTTATTTCCAAAAGGGTCAAAATAATTTGAATATTTTACAACAGATGGCGCCCTAATTCATTATATTAGCATATAACCTTCCTTCGACGAATAAAGAAAGAACTAATCTTAAGGAATGTTCGACACTTCAGACATACACAAGAACATGACAATTGACAATTAAACAACTTTATTGACATCTCGTCAATCTTTACACTCAAAGGGAGTTATAAGGTGATAATAATGGTAGGAATGAAGAGAGATATATACAATCGACGTAGACCTCTCCGAGGGCACGTCCGAATCAGGAGCTTAAAGCCGCCTTGAATCTAGACAGATCCCTGCTATTTGGGGAGTTCATGTTCGGAACATGTTTGAAGATAATGTCGAAGAATTTGTCGAGAAGAATCTTGTCTTTAGACGTGAGTAGCCCGAGGAGGTGCTCCGTTTCTTCTTCGTAATAGACCGCGAGTATGATATCCATCCTGACCACATTATTCGAAAAACATGGTATGATTGAAATTCCATCAAACACCCATCAAGTTGTAATAATATAACAAACACGATAAAAAAATATTTTTTTTGTTAGAATAGCATTAGCATACGTTGACATATAAAATTTAATAATCCATAAAATCTGACAAAGAAGGAAGGACGTTCATTTCCTGAATGTCAATTAGATAAACATTCAGAATGTCCAAAGTTGAGCCTTTGTGGCTGTTCTAGGCCATTCGATTTGGAATTCCTGGCAAGTCACTCAGTAATCTCTTCACGTTGATTTCTGAAGAAGCAAATATTCTACTTATATAAAATGGCAATAAGCCATCTTTCATTAGTTTCAATTTTTATATAATGCATCGGTTTTTTTGTTCAAATAACTTCTTTATTACCGCATTGCCATAAATTTTCACTTAGGTAACTCCTATCTTTATAGAAAATACACATTCTGGAAGTTGAATTGATATATAGTTAAACCTGTCTATAGCTCCCTCTATATAGCGCCTCCCTCTCTATAGCGCCTGATTTTAAATACGTAGTACGATGCGATTTACATTAAAAGTGACCTGTCTATAGCACCCATTCTATATAGCACCCTATTTTTGTGAGTCCCAAGAGGGGGCGCTATAGACAGGTTTAACTGTACGTAGTACGATGCAATTTACATTAAAAGTGACCTGTCTATAGCCTCCCTACTCTATAGCTCTCTATTTTGGTGAGCCCCAAGAGGGGGCGCTATAGACAGGTTTAATTGTATGTAGTACGATGCGATTTACATTAAAAGTGACCTGTCTATAGCCTCCCCTCTCTATAGCACCCTATTTTGGTGAGTCCCAAGAGGGGGCGCTATAGACAGGTTTAACTGTACGTAGTACGATGCGATTTACATTAAAAGTGACCTGTCTATAGCCTCCCCTCTCTATAGCATCCTATTTTGGTGAGTCCCAAGAGGGGGCGCTATAGACAGGTTTAAATGTACGTAGTACGATGAGATTTACATTAAAAGTGACCTGTCTATAGCACCCTCTCTCTATAGCATCCTATTTTGGTGAGTCCCAAGAGGGGGCGCTATAGACAGATATAACTGTATGTAGTACGATGCGATTTACATTAAATGTGACCTGTCTATAGCACCCCCTCTCTATAGCACCCTATTTTGGTGAGTCCCAAGAGGGGGCGCTATATACAGGTTTAACTGTACGTAGTACGCTGCGATTTACATTAAAAGTGACCTGTTTATAGCACCCCTTCTCTATAGCAGTCCAGGGTAGCCTAGTGGACATGGCATCTGCCTGGTAAGCGGAACACTGTGGGTTCGATTCCCCTCTCTATAGCACCCTATTTTGGTGAGTCCCAAGAGATAGCGCTATAGACAGGTTTAACTGTACGTAGTACGATGCCATTTACATTAAAAGTGACCTGTCTATAGCAATCCTTCTCTATAGCACCCTATTTTGGTGAGTCCCAAGAGATAGCGCTATAGACAGGTTTAACTGTATAACTATGCATCAGTGATTAACCCTCTCATCAATTTCGTCAAATTAATCTTCCAGATCTCTCTACTATGGTATTTGATTATTTCTCTATATGCCGTGAATTTACTAAGGAAGGAAGTTTTGGAGTGTTTAGGGAACCTATAAAAATACAAGGATATGAATTGAGCAATTAAAGCTATTTTGTTAGCAAGTTACAATTATAATTTCAACTTCCATCTACTGTGATAAATTGTATAACTATTATTTTTAGAATTATCATTACACTTATGGATAAAACTTAAGGAAGTTGTACCTTTTAGCATGTATATCGGGATTCAGACGATAACTCTGAAAGATTCACTCATGAACAAAACTTAAGGAAGTTGTACCTTATAACATGTATATCGAGATTGAGACAATAACTCTAAAAGATACACTCATGCACAAAACTTAAGTAAGTTGTACCTTTCAGCATGTATATAGAGATTGAGACAATAACTCTAAAAGATATACTCATGGACAAAACTTAAGGAAGTTGTACCTTTTAGCATGTATATCAGGATTCAGACAATAACTCTGAAAGATACACTCATGGACAAAACTTAAGGAAGTTGTACCTTTCAGCATGTATATCGAGATTGAGACAATAACTCTAAAAGATATACTCATGGACAAAACTTAAGGAAGTTGTACCTTTTAGCATGTATATCAGGATTCAGACAATAACTCTGAAAGATACACTCATGGGCAAAACTTAAGGAAGTTGTACCTTTTAGCATGTATATCAGGATTCAGACAATAACTCTGAAAGATACACTCATGGACAAAACTTAAGGAAGTTGTACCTTTTAGCATGTATATCAGGATTCAGACAATAACTCTGAAAGATACACTCATGGACAAAAATTAATGAAGTTGTACCTTATAGCATGTATATCGGGATTCAGACAATAACTCTGAAAGATATTTAAGTGACCTTTATTGAAGACACACTAGATAACCAAGTGTGAATAAAATTGCCTTTGTCTCCCAAAAAAAAAAAGAAAAGAAAAATAAACGATATCAAAGATTTTCCTTAAGTTTTGTCCAAGAGTGTAAACATTTAATCTGCTACAACTCTACAATATTAAGCTTATATATAAAATGAAAGGATTTAAAAGCACGAATGTTTCTTTTATACACAATACAAACTATAAACTTATGTCCATAGTTTTATTAAATACCATTTCTGAGATTCCATCCTTCAGTGCTGCGTATGTAAGCAGAATCGTCCAATACAGTATTAGAGCTCTGAGAAGCGGTCAATTAGCGAAACCGCTGGGAGGGTTCACCACTGATGAACCAAGCCCTCCCAATATATTTTTAATCGCAGTAAGGATAGTAGAAGTTTGTTTTGTGTATATAAGAAACATTCGTGCTTTTAAATCCTTTCATTTTATATATATAGATGGCGCGTTATTGCTTTGTGTTAATAGTAAGCTTGGTAGATCAAATGACAATTATGTGACGTACAGACACGAATGGATGTGCCATATTAAGAGTAGGATACAAACCAGCTAAGGAGAGAGGTTTGACTGTGCGCAGCGTGAGTCCATGACGATTGGCAGCTTCAGCACGGCCAAGAAGCACCAAGAATCCACCAAAGAATGTCAACTGGAAGATGAAAGCTGTGAAGACAGATAGAGCCGCGTAGCAGCATAGAAGACGAGTGGCCCGATAGGGTGATGCGATTCCCAGAAGAAAGGCCAGGAGATTGGTAAGTGAGGTGATGGTAACAGAGAATCCAGCATGATGGTAGGTCTGTTCAAGTCGACGTTCCACCTCTAAGCCTGGGTCGGTAAGTCTCCAAGCAGCCATCAGCACGAAGGTATCATCCAAGCCAATACCTGGTCATACTGGAAGTGAGACACAGAAAACAAGACACACAAGACTTATAGTCAAATTAACATGCACGCAGATAACATCTATCAAAAGACTTCTCATCTTCTTATTCTTTCTTATCTCCACTTAATAATATTAGGATATCAAGCTTGTAAAGCTTTAGACTTTTGATGGTGTCTGCCGGAGAAGAGTAGAGGTCATCAATGGATTAGTCAATACAGTCAATAATATATCTTGGGGTTGCAGGCTCAAAAGACGTAACACAGAAGAATGACCCAACTTAAGGAAAGATTGATGGTAAAATTAACATGCACAGAGATATCATCTATCAAAAGACGTATCTTCTTCTTTCTTATCTCCACTCAATCACACTAGGGTATCATGCTTGTAAAGCTTGAGACTTTTGATGGTGTCTGCCGGGGAAGAGTAGAGCTCATCAATGGATGAGTCAATACAGTCAATAATATGTCTTGGGGTTGCAGGCTCAAAAGACGTAACACAGAAGAATGACCCAACTTAAGGAAAGATAAATGTTCTTCTCCACTTTCTATAGATAAATGTTGCTTCTGTTTACCTATCTAGATCAGGGGTCGGCAAACTGAAGTTCAAGCCACATGTAACTCTTTGTATGTGAAGCTGCAGCTCTTTATATAGTCTTCTTCTTTCTTATCTCCACAGAGATTTGACAACCATCATGACTGGGTGAAGTAGAATGCGTCTACCTTTGTCATTAAGACTGGGAGCACTACTCAGTGGCAGGCAGACTTAGCTTCAATAGAAATGGCTGCCTCTGACATGAGGAACAGACACTATGTACAGCCGCTCCTAACATGGAGTACAAACGCTGCTCATCCTGTATCCCTGGAGACCTTACATGGTACTATCAGCATGACCAGCTGAATCCAGGTTTTTTCGTAAGCTTGTTACTGCTCCCCCTCTTCCTTTTTTCATCCGGGCTTGGGACCGGCAAAGGCCGGTTTGTATAGTTCCATACGTAAATATTATTTATGCGAGTACTATTTATTGTTGGCAAGAAAACATTTTGTGGCTCTTTAAAAACTTTGTAAAATTGTAATTTTTGACTCTTCTGACTCAAAAGTTTTCCGACCCCTGATTTAGGAGAATCCTGTATGGGACGAGTGTCACCAATAAAGGCTTTGTTGTGTGATGTATTTAACAAATAATAATGATATATGTTCTTTTACCATTCATCAAACACAAATTAAATCAAAAGTAATACATTCAAAAATCGGTTATTCTAAACCAAAAGATATTGACCTGGTAAATATGCAAAATTTCTGGAAATGAGATGAAACCTTGTAAATTGAATATCGCAATAGCATCCAAAACTAAACGAACAGACGCTTTTTGAATATATTTATTGAATCTATAAATACCAAAATTGGAAAACGTATGCAATATACTTGGTAACAACATCTGTTGCAATAATTTGATTTATCACTTTTGGAAATATGCAAAATTGTAATCAATCTTGGTAGGTTCTCGGTTTGTAAGCACATTATAACTGTTATTCTTTTGAAATCGTACAGTTTTGAAATAAATATGACATAATGACGTCAAATAAATGTTTATCCTATACATTACACGATGGATACCTGCCCAGAAGACCTCCTCTACATGGCGGGTGGGAGAAGCAGCACAAGTAAGAGACTGTCCTGTAGTACGGTGTTGTGAGCCCCGAGCCGTGAACAGGGAACTCTGAAATGTAGCTGACTAACGGGGCAATGGCATTATAAAATTGATAATAGAGTTTTTGGTGGTATTCTCAAATATGCATTCAATTTTTTAAAATCTATGTGGCTTTGAAAGTCCCTTTTTACTTTGTCTTGCGAAGTAGAACTTCAGATTTATCACAATATTCCTCTGATCCCTTTATTCTTAAAATTTGTAACAAATAAATTTACTGGCAATGTGTTTCTTTACAATAATATCATTAAATATTAATTCTACAGACCTTACTGCATTGATATAATTTTGAATGAGAGGGCTTGACTCAACAGTAGTGAACCTTCTCAGCAGTTTCACCAAATTAATCTCTAGACCGCTCTACTATTGTATTGGATTGGTTTAGGACTGAGGTTGGCAAACTGTCGCTCACGAGTCACATGCGGTTCTTTGGATGTGAAGCTGCGGCTTTTTATATAGTTGCATACGTAAATATTATTTATAAGTTTTTATTATGTATAAAAGAAACATTCGTGCTTTTAAATCCTTTCATTTTATATGTATAGATGGCGCGTTATTGCTTTGTGTTAATTTATGTCTAACTGACCTTGTCTTTATTGTTTGCGGAAGAGCATTGCTCGATGCAAATATTTGAATGTAATTCTACTGTCCTATAAGCTTATGTCCATAGTTTTCTTAAAAACAATTTCTGAGATTCCATCCTTCAATGCTGCGTATATAAGCAGAATCGTCGAATACAGTATTAGAGCTCTGAGAAGCGGTCTGGTGGATTAAATTGGCGAAACCGCTGGGAGGGTTCACTACTGATGAGCCAAGCCCTCCCAATATATTTTTCACCGCAGTAAGGGCAGTAGAAGTTTGTATTATGTATAAAAGAAACATTCGTGCTTTTAAATCCTTTCATTTTATATGTATAGATGGCGCTTTATTGCTTTGTGATAACGAGTACTATTTATTGTTGGCAAGGAAAATATTTGTGGCTCTTTAAATACTTTGAAATTTTGTAAAATGTCATTTTTGACTCTTCCAACTCAAAATTTTGCCAATTCCTGGTTTAGGATATACCCTGCATTTTCTAGGGACAAATTTTATCAATAGATGACAATAAAATTTATAAATTCTTTTTTTTTCTTGTATAAAATTCAGTTTTCAAACTGATTTCAAAGAATAAGTATCAGTATGGATAAGTCGTATTAATACAGAATATATAGGATTGAAGCTTGAAGATGATATGTTTGTATATGTACACCTATCCCACGATTTACACAGTAGATACGTTCCTGAGAAAAACGTGTAAATCGGGGGATAATTGTAAACAGAAATAAAAATAAAATGCATTGACAGGTTAAAATATGTAGTCAGCATATAAGCTCGGGATTCCTCGTGAGATGTGTACACAGCGCATGTGTTCAATCACAGTAGCATTTAGTATAGTACGATAAAAGCAACAAAAAAAAACTTATTTGGAAAACCGTGTAAAAGCGAAAACGTGTAAAACAAGTACCGTGTAAATCGGGGGATAGGTGTATTATATTTACACACTGGATGCCCATTACAGTTCCTTCCGGTATTTGCTCAATACACAAACAGCACTTGGTTTCAACATAGACATTGGGATGTCAAGGTTATTATGGTCCATCAGCATGTATACACACACAAGCCTTTATTAAGACATTCCGTCTTATACAGACTCCTGTTAGAAATGAATCTTAAAAGAAATGAGAAGCAGAGGAAGAAATGGAATCCTCGCTCAGAAAAGAGAAAAAAAAAAGAAGAAAGAATATCTATGTATTATAGAAATATACACGAATTCGACCATCATGATTCTTGCTAACTTAGTGTTTCATGTAACTTGATATTTGGTAAATCCATACACACACAGTGTCTGAGGGCGGCCAGGAGATCAGAAGCAGGGGAATAAACTGAATTCTCGTTCAGAAAAGAAAAAAATAAGAAAAGTGAAGAATCATCAGCATGTATTCAACAACAGCGTTTTCAACACAGATTACCATTTTTACAAATTATTTCAACAAAAATACGTTCAACGCATTTAAAACTTGAATATCTGTAAGGTATTGAGGTCTTTTTTATAAGTTTGGAATTGATGTTAACGTGAAAATATCAGATTTCCAGGGTAAAATTTCTTTTAAAATTTGTACAATTTATATTTCTATCGTATTGTGAAACTTGAGACTTTTGATGGTGTCTGCTGGATATGAATAGAGCTCATCAATGGATAAGTCAATACAGTCAATAATGTGTTTGAGGTTGCAGGTTGACACTTAGTCCATAGTGGGAAAACCTTGCAAACATTCTGGAAAGTCATTGTCCATAGATGACCAGACTTAAGTCTGGAAATTTATAAATAAATGATTTGTGAAAAAGAAACTTTTCCTTGGATGCCTAATATTTGTATTTTAATATTGATTTATATAGATGGAAATTTTGCCGGGAGGAAATTGATCTAAAGAGACAAGGGTCGCCTCTCCCGTCAAAATAGACGTCTAAAACCAGACGCCATCTATTGACCGTCGCCGCAACTAGCGGCCTCGGGTCGGGTGGTTGATCTATATTTTGGCCATAGATATGGCCCAGCCACTTTGCCAGATAAGCACCTCTTTGGCAGATTGCCAAGACTCCATTAGATCCCGTGTGGATCTCATGGAATAAAGTCCGCCCTAGACTGACGAGGGCCATTAGCCTGAAACCATGGTCTCTAGGTGGACGCTTTTCAGTTTTCCAAAGCTGGTGTTGTGGCTTTGTCACCGACCCGAGGCAGCTAGTTGCGGTGACGGTCAATAGATGGCGTCTGGTTTTAGACGTCTATTTTGACGGGAGAGGCGACCCTTGTCTCATTGATTTATATGTTTTGTATACTATCCCTTCTCTAAGCTTATGTTCGTATATGCTCAGTAAATATCTTAACCAAGAATTCCTTTCTAGTGACCGATATAAAAGCAAAATCAAGGAGATGGGTTAACAAGTGATTTTCAACCGCTACAACCCAGTATCGAATCAAGCATTGTACACTTTTTTATATAATTAAAAAAAAAACGTTCTAATGTGGCCTATGGTTTTTTTTTTTTACAAAATTCTAAAGTATCATTCATTTACACGTTTTCAGATGGACGCTTTTCAGTTTGCCAAAGCTGGTGTTATGGCTTTGCTACTGATCCGAGGCTGCTAGTTTGCGGTGATGGTTGTTGGGAATAAGAGAAAACAGAGAAAAAAGAAAGAAGAATTCAGAATATATTAAATATTCAAATGAATAATTTAAATAAATAAATTTTGTAAAACAACACTTAAAGTTTCACCGCATAAGTTTCTTTTCTGTGAAAAATCAATATTTATTTCAAAGAGAAATATTTACTATTTCTAACTTTTTGGGATGAAGTATGAAAGGGTGAAAATATGAAGAGTAATGGCGAACGGAAAATAAAAGTGTCCAGGGGCGGGAATCGAACCCACAACGTTCCGCTTACCGGGCAGATGCCATGTCCACTAGGCTACCCTGGACGTATTTTTCCGTTCGTAAATAATACTTAAAGTAACTTATAATACATTATAAAGGACTGCGGCGTATGATTATAAAACAACACTTAAAGTTTCACCGCATAAGTTTCTTTTCTGTGAAAAATAAAAATATTATTTCAAAGAGAAATATTTACTATTTCTAACTTTTTTGGATTCATATTTTCACCCTTTCATACTTCATCCAAAAAAGTTAGAAATAGTAAATATTTCTCTTTGAAATAAATATTGATTTTTCACAGAAAAGAAACTTATGCGGTGAAACTTTAAGTGTTGTTTTATAATCATACGCCGCAGTCCTTTATAATGTAAAATAAATTTTGTGTTTAACTATTTTTCCTACTGTAGCGATAGGTAGGTGATATTCCAGAGGTAATGATCGACAGGATTTGATGAATTTAAATATAATGGGCTTTATTTTCAATGATGAAATGATACATAAAATGAACTAAACTATTGGAGAAGTTTTCCCTAACTTTTATGCAGATCTATCTTTTGGCCAACTTTAGCTTTTTCACTTTCTTCACCTATTTTTTTCCACCCTTTATCACTTCTTTTTTCTTTCTTCAGAATCTACAGCAGGCTTCTTATAGATTTCTTTACCCTTTTATTATTTTCATCTGATCTCGAGTTTTTTTTATCTCCTAGGCTCTTCTATCTTCTTCAACATGAATCTTACCAATCCCCACTCCGGCCATCTCGCCGTGCCTTTTATACTATACATTGCTTTCGCCAAGTCTCACCTGATTGGTTCTCTTTGTCACGTGATCTGCGGATGATTTAATACAAATGATACTATGCAAATTAACTAGTTTTAACAATGGACAATAGATGATGTCTAGATTTGATATCTATTATGACAGAATAGACTACCTTTGTCTTTGTAGTATATATATGTTATAAAAAATAAGATTTTCTTAGGTTGTTGAAGGGTACATGATTATGTTTTTTTATATATATATATACTTTGTAGTCGTTGAAAAATATTAATAAAGGTTGAAACATAATTTACTTTAATATGATAACATAATTGAGAATGAAATAATACCTTGACGGCGGGTAGTAGAAGTAAACTATTTACATAATTACATATGGTTTGAGCCGGCCATCGGGAAAAAACAACAATGAGTTTTTATAGGGGAAGTGTGACCTCTGGCGGTCCATTTAACAGAGTATTTGAATCTATGAAATATAATTTTAGATAAAAGAATTAACACAAAGCAATAACGCGCCATCTATACACATAAAATGAAAGGATTTAAAAGCACGAATGTTTCTTTTATACATAATACAAACTTCTACTGCCCTTATTTGTATTATGTATAAAAGAAACATTCGTGCTTTTAAATCCTTTCATTTTTTATGTATAGATGGCGCGTTATTGCTTTGTGTTAATATATGCCTAACTGACCTTGTCTTTATTGTTTGCGAAAGAGCATTGCTCGATGCAAATATTTGAATGTAATCTACTGTCCTATAAGCTAATGTCCATAGTGTTCTTAAAATCATTTCTGAGATTCCACCCTTCAGTGCTGCGTATATAAGCAGAATCGTCCAATACAGTATTAGGGCTCTGAGAAGCGGTCTGGTGGATTAAATTGGCGAAACGGCTGAAAGAGTTCCCCACTGATGAGCCAAGCCCTCCCAATATATTTTTTCATCGCAGTAAGGACAGTAGAAGTTTGTATTAAGTATAAAAGAAACATTCGTTCTTTTAAATCCTTTCATTTTATGAGATAAAAGAATATTTTAATATAACATATATAAACCATTGCCACTCGTTTCATTTTGTACCCGTAGAAGGAAATTTTGCCAGAAATCTTGTAAGATCGTTCTCTTATGAAAAAGAAGCTCTTCTCCCATACTTGTGTTTCTTCTATAATGAAGAAGATGCTAATGAAATTAAGGGAATGGATGAAAGTGAGATGACCAATCATCCTGAAGAACTGAAGAAACCGTAATAAAACGTTGTCCGTGAGGAAGAAGACCGAAGTAACGAGGACACACGGACATGACCATGGCGGAATTAGATAACCGGAGCGGTGCCGCTATATTAGGATGGGACCTTGGAGTCCAGTGCCGAGTCACTCTGCCGGACTTCCATGTACTTTTGTGTTTGCGTGTCCATCCGTTAAAACTTCCCATTTCACTGTTTCAATATCTTCCCATGAAACGAGAGATCTTAGGTTAATAGCCTTTCTAAAGTGTTCACGTTTATCTGAACACTCTACAACGTCCAATAGTCTTAACGCTTTGACTTGGAATAGTGGGTGATGGTTACTTTAGAAAAAGAGGAACGGAACAAAGTCCCGACAACTCAAAATTCCTCGATAGGTTCGGAATCCCAACAGCCCAAAATCCAACAGATCAAAATCCCGACAGACCAAATCCACGATAGCTCGAAATCTCAACAGATCAAAATTCCACCAGACCAAAATCTCCATAGGTCGAAATCCCAACAGATTAAAATCCCGAAAGACCAAATCCCCGATAGGCCGAAATCTCAACAGATCAAAATTCCACCAGACCAAAATTTCCATAGGTCTAAATCCAAACAGACCAAATTCCCTATAGGTCGAAATCTCAACAGACTAAAACCCCATAAGTCAAAATCCCGACAGGGAAAAAAACAAAAATTAGAGAGAATATGAAGATTTATTTTTATTGCTACAAAATATAATATTTTAGAAACATTCTACCCCCCGAAAAAGTAAATTATTTATTCAAATGTTAAAACTTGTTTTAATTTATATTTGTTGGGGGGATTTTGATTATGTCGGGATTTCGGTCTGTCGGAATTTTTACCATGTCGGGAATTTGGTGTTTCGGGATTTTGACCATGTCGGGAATTTGGTGTTTCGGGATTTTGACCATGTCGGGATTTTGGTCTATAGGGATTTTGACCATGTCGGGATTTCGATTTTCTGGGATTTTGATCATGTCGGGATTTTGGCCAGGTCGGGATTTTGATCATGTCGGGATTTTGGCCAGGTCGGGATTTTAGTTATCGGGATATTTTAGCTGTCTAGATTATGTCCGGGAAACCTAACTGAATATAACAAGCTAATCAGAGAAAATATTGTAAAATAAGCAAATCGAAATAGAATCTTATTTTTCCATAAAAAGCACATGATTCTAGTGAACGATTAGAGTATTTATCCATCATGGCTTGCTTACAACAATGGTAGCAGATGGATCTAAGTGTATGTAACTAGATCTAGAGGAAAAGGGCTGAAAGACAAGCCAGGTGTTCTGGAAGTGGGTCAGGTGTAGAGAGGGTGGGCAGCTGTTTGACGCCTACACCACACCTGGAATGGTAGGCATATTGATGTTCATTAGAACATCAGTTTCTTCTACAACAAACTTCTACTGTCCTTACTACGATGAAAAATATTGGGAGGACTTGGATCATCAGTGGTGAACCCTTCCAGCGGTATAACCAATTTAATCTACCAGACCGCTTTTTTAGAGCTCTAATACTGTATTGGATCATTCTGTTTATATATGCTACACTGAAGGGCTTGGCTTATCAGTGGTGAAACCTTCCAGCAGTTCCGACAATTTAATCTACCAGACCGCTTTTTTAGAGCTCTAATACTGTATTGGATCATAACTATTGTTCCTCCTTCTACATGCTTAAAAGTCCAAGCATTCTAAGGCATTACTATATTAGATCATTCTGCTTATATATGCTACACTGAAGGGTAGAATCTTAGAAATTGTATTTGATCAAACTATAGACATATGCTTTTTAGACAGTAGAATTACATATAAATATTTGCATCGAGTAATGCTCTTCCGCAAACAATAATGACAAGGCCAGTTAGGTATAAAATAATACAAAGCAATTACACGCCATCTATATATAACAAATGAAAACATTAATGCGCGAATGTTTATTTTCACACATTAATCAAACTCTTCTAATGTCCTTACTGCGATGAAAAAATATTGGAAGGGCTTGGCTTATCAGTAGTGAACCCTCCCAGCGATTCCACCAATTTAATCTACCAGCCAGCTTCTCTTAGAACTCTAATATTGTATTGGATCATTCTGCTTATATATGCTACACTGAAGGCCTATAACTACCATCGCAAAATTGGAGAAGAGTGGACTTCGGGAATTGGTTTAACCATGGAGATAAGCACAACCAGGACCCACACTGAGGGATGGAATCTTAGAAATGGTATTTAAGTAAACTATGGACATATGCTATTAAGACAGTAGAATTACATATAAATATTTGCATTGAGCAATACTCTTCCGCAAACAATAAGGACAAGTTAGGCATAAATTAATACAAAGCAATAACGAGCCATCTATACATTCATCAATAGAAGTTTGATTTATTTGTGAAAAGAATATTCGCGTCTTAATGATTTAATTTGTTATATATAGATGGCACGATTACAAGACTCCTGACATAAGTAGGAATACAACTTTGCCTCTTTTCCTGTTAACATTTAGCTGGGCTTAGTAAGACAGCCTTCATGTCTAGGGTACCAGGAGTACAAGACTCCAGACATAGGTAGGAATATAACATTGCCTGTTAGCATTTAGCTGGACTTAGTAGGACAGCCTTCGTATCTAGGGTGGCTCTACCAGTAGTCCAAGACTCCAGACATACTGTCCTGTCCAAGGTCACTTCCCAGCAACGCTGAGGCAGTTAACAGGACTTAGAGGCATCTTGTTTCACGATCAAATGCTTTTTCCCTTAAATATAAATTTGATTGTGATTGTGAAGGAATACGTGAAGGTGTACCTAACTGCAGTAAGAGTAATGTAATAAATCTGTTTGCTGTATTGAGAATAATAGACGGGGGGTCGATGGAAGGATGGTCTAAACCGTTGGTTTCGACCGCTACGACCCGGGTTCGATTCCCGCATTGGGCACTTTTTTCTGATTAAAAAATGCTCCAATGGCCTCCGATTCTTATAAAAGTCCAACCCCACCAGCGAGTGCAAGTAACCAAACGGGGCACTGGCACATTTGTAAGTGCAAAGTCGAACTGCTTTTCACATGTGTATATATGTGGTGCACTTACAGTAAAAGCAGTCGCCTACTTCTACCCACCATGATTATAATGGCCTGTACCATGTGTATTAGGGATAAGCAAAAAAAGAAAGGATAATCGACCAAAATTTCCAAGCCAAAGTTAAAAATCAAATCATGACAAATTCTCTCGACCAAAATGTCCTCAACTATCCAGCAACGTCAGCTCCACCTGGCGACTATCCTGCAATGTCACATTTGCCTGCCGCCAGCACCCACAGGTCTTTCCGGTTTCACTGATGCGTGAAACGACACACCTGTAATAAAGAATGGCACAAAATAGCCCTTTTCAGGTGGTTTATGCATTTCCTGTGGGCCAACAATGATCAGTTACGCCATCTATCGGCAACCAGAACGCCTTGGTCAACCGCAAAGCCCATCGTTTAGGATCCTCCGTCTATGGATCACCGCTATTTTGACTGTCCCTTGCTGATACCTATTTACAGAAAAAATAATATTCATATGTAAAAAAATCAATTCGAACTTCGTTTTCGATCAATGTAGATTCGTCTTTAATAAAATAATTAATTGACATACAGTAGAACCTTTCTTTAGCGGACACCACGCTAGAGAACACCTCTCCACAAAGGACAGTTTTCATTTGCAAAATTACCATTTTTACTATTTAACAACTCTCCGGTAAGAGGATACCTCTCTATAAAGGACAGTTGTTTTCATTTGCAAAATTACCATTTTTACTATTTAACAACTCTCCGGTAAGAGGATACCTCTCTAGAAAGGACAGTTTTCATTTACAAAATTACCATTTTTACTATTTAATAACTCTCCGGTAAGAGGATACCTCTCTATAAAGGACAGTTTTCATTTACAAAAATTACCATTTTTACAATTTAATAACTCTCCGGTAAGAATACACCTCTCTCCCTAAAGGACACTTTGGCTCTACAATTAGGTCTCCTTTATAGAGAGGTTCTACTGTAATAAGGGTTTTTTTTATATTACTAAAACGTCATATACAACCTATGTAAAAATGTTGATTTTTAATAAGGAATATGATGCAGAAAAAGAGCTCGATTTAATTTTAGCAACTCAATCTATCATGCTTATTATCATTTATGTAAATAATTATACAATTAGATAGTAAAAAGGCATATGTTGGATTAAATAAAAGGTTTATTTGCCAATATTTCGGCTGGCTGAACGCCAACCTTTATCGAGGCATTGACAAATATTGGCAAATACACCTTTATTCAATCCAACATATGCCTTTTTACTATCTAATGATTTAAGTATGGATTGCTCTATTTTCAGAACAAATAATTATACAATGTGTAACGTCTAAATAAAGCTTGTTTCTTATTAGCAACCAGAATGGTAAGTAACCATAGAGATTAACGGGCATTTTTTACATTCTATAAGATTGTCCCAAAAGTTCATAAACACCTGCAAAAAAATCAAAATTTATGATACAATATAATGCGGCTTATGATTGTAGAACGAAATTTGACAATTATCCCGCAAATGTTTCTTTTGAACGAAAAATCGAAATTTATTTAAAGAAGAAATAACGATTATTTCTAACCTTAGGGATGAAGTATGAAAGGATGAATTGTGAAGAGTAATGATAAACGGAAAAATAAAGTGTCCAAGGATTTTTCGTTCAAAAGAAACATTTGCGGTATAATTGTCAAACTTCTACAAATTCCAAATTTCTTTAAACATTGTTTTTCTTATTATTTAGCGAATGATATCAGCAAACAAATCTAAGACAATAGCTTACTATAATTTTTTTAGATTATCATTATGTAAGGACCAGTCAACAAGTGAATGACTTTGAGATGAAGAGTAAAGCCAGTTCAATTTCTATGTAAATAACACAAGATGATTATTACCTTACCCAATTGGGAGAATCTGTATGAGGCAAGTCCCTAATTTTTGTGTATGTGTGTTATTTAAAGAATAATATTATATATTACGGTGAATACATAATAATTTGATAAAGTAACAATAAAATTCAGGTATAGAGTTTATTTTAATATGGTTTTTCAAGTTTTAAAGCAAATTTTTTGCTCTTCAACGGGCATATAAAATTTGCTCGAAATCTTGCAAAAACCAAAATTTAAAGAAATAATTTACTTGAATTTTATTGTTCCTTTTTCAAATAATTTCTAAGTAACAATTGTTCACATAATACAATTACTTTCTTCTGTGTAACATATATAAGCAGAATCGTCTAATACAGTATTAGAGCTCTAACGAAGAGGTCTGGTAGAATAAATTGGCAAAACCGTCTGGAAGGGTTTACCACTTATCAGTCAAGCCTTCCCACTAGTTTTCTAACTGCTGTTTATAGAGAAAAACTAGCGTTCTAAGAATGTGTCTACTCGGTTAGGTTTGATCTGAAACAAAGTTTTGATTAGGACATCCATCTTGGCGTAATGCCAGGTAAGATAGGACAGGTACTACCAACTACATGGATGCATAGAAAGGTGTTCTTTGTAACAACAGCGTCTACGTGCATCTACAAAGTTATCCCAAAAGTTAATAAATACTTTCAAAAAAAATTAACCAATATTATTCGCTGTTATGTATAATGTCTTTGTATTATGTATTTTCAAATAATTTCTAAGCAACAATTGTTCACATAATACAATTATTTTATACATAATACAAAAACATCATACATAACAGCGAATAATATTGGTATTTTAATATTTTGCAAGTATTTATGAACTTTTGGGATAAACTTTGTAGATGCACGTAGACGCTGTTGTTACAAAGAACACCTATCTATACAGCCATCTATTGGTAGCACCTGTCCTATCTTACCTGGCATTACGCCAAGATGGATGTCCTAATCCAAACTTTGTTTCAGATCAAACCTAACCGAGTAGACACATTCTTAGAAAAATAGTGGGAGGACTTGACTGATCAGTGGTGAACCCTTCCAGCGGTTTTGCCAATTTATTCTACCAGACCTCTTCTTAGAACTCTAATACACACACACACACACAAAAAACCTTTATTAAGACACACAGGTCTTACAGAGGATTCTCCTTGGGGTTACAAGACGGAGAAACCCATGAAAGTGGGAAAAATACAAAGGGGTAAAAATGGAGAAAGATTATTAGAGCTCTAATACTGTATTAGACGATTCTGCTCATATATGCTACACTGAAGGGTGGAATCTCAGAAATGGTATTCAATCAACTATAGACATAAGCTTTTAGGATAGTAGAATTACAGAATTCATCGCAGTAAGGACAGTAGAAGGTTGTTTTAATCCACCAGACAGCTTCTTAGAGCTCTAATACTGTATTAGACAATTCTGCTTATATATGCTACACTGAAGGATGGAATCTCAGAAATGGTATTCAATCAACTATGTACATGTGGCGACCGCACTTTGCTTCAGCGAACTGGGACAAAGCTTCAAAACACATACGGGCAGAAAAATGGCGGCCCCACTATGCCTCGGCAAGCACGTGTTTGGAGAACACTTCACTACGCATGCGCGGGCGTCAGCCGGAACTTTCTAGCGGCTGGCGTCTTCCGACACACTTGATCTGGCACTCACGCGGTAAACAACAAGGCTAGCGCCGACGGCCGTTACTTCAACCGTTGCTTCTTTTCTCTTTATAATTTCTTGCTTTAAATAAATTAATTTTAATTATAATTTTATCAGCAGCCTTTCCACAAGCCACGCCAACACTTCACTCAACAACCATCCTACAGACATGCTTTAAGGATAGTAGAATTACATATAAATGTTTTCATCGCAGTAAAGACAGTATACTCGTAAGTCAATGTTCAAAAGAATTCGTGTTTTGATGATTCCATTTTTGGAATATAGATGGAACATTATCGCCTTATAATTAATCAAACTTATATTTAGGGGAAAAGCATTTTGTCGGGAAGCAGAAGATGCTTCTAAGTCTTGTAAACGGGCTCAGCGTGGTTGGTAAGTGATCCTTAGCAGGACAAGGAAAGTATGTTCAGAATTAACACAAAGCTATAACGCGCCATCAATACATACAAATACATTTGAATGTAATTCTACTGTCCTATAAGCTTATGTCCATAGTGTTCTTGAAAACCATTTCTGAGATTCCACCTTTCAGTGCTGCGTATATAAGCAGTATCGTCCAATACAGTATTAGAGCTCTGAGAAGCGGTCTGGTAGATTAAATTGGTGAAACCGCTGGGAGGGTTGACCACTTATGAACCAAGCCCTCACAATATATTTTTTCATCGCAGTAAGGGCAGTAGAAGTTTGTATTATGTATAAAAGAAACATTCGTGCTTTTAACTCCTTTCATTATTCATGTTTTAACCATTCCATTATATATATATAGATTGAACGTTATCGCTTTATAATTAATCAACCTTATATTTAGGGGGAAAGCATTTTGTCGTGGAACAGAAGAAGCTTCTAAGTCCTGTTAAATGCCTCAGCGTGGATGGTAAATGATTCTAAGCAGGCTAGGGAAAGTATGTTCAGAATCTTGTACTCCTGTTAGGGATACCTTAAGCTTAAAGGCTGTCCTACGTATAGTGAGCATGAAGAGAATAATAATAAAGCATTCTGTCGTGGATTAGAAGATGCTTCTAAGTCTTGTTAGATGCCTCAGCTTGGATGGTAAGTGATTCTAAGCAGGACAGGGAAAGTATGTTCAGAATCTTGTACTCCTGTTAGGGCCATCTTAAGCTTAAAAGCTGTCCTACGTATAGTGAGCATGAAGAGACTAATAATAAAGCATTCTGTCGTGGAATAGAAGATGCTTCTAAGTCTTGTTAAATGCCTCAGCGTGGATGGTAAGTGATTCTAAGCAGGACAGGGAAAGTATATTCAGAATCTTGTACTCCTGTTAGGGCTACCTTAAGCATGAAAATGTCCTACGTGTAGTATATAGAGAATAATAATAAAAAATAAACTTACCGAGCATAAGAAAGGGGATGACAAGGTTGATCAGCACGAAAGGCGTTCTGAAGTAGAGTAGAAGCCCGAAGACTGCTCCAACAGCCAAAGTAGACGATGTACAGCCCAGGATACCAAACCAGGGTTTGCTACGGACACAATCAGATGTCATACTGGTGACCATACTGAATCCCAACATCACCAACACCGTCACAATGAAGTAGACAAAAGAAGAGAATGTATCCTGACCAAATTCATCTTCCATACTTCTAGATGTAAATCGATAGATTTTAACATTCTCTGATTGATAATCCTCAGCAAATTTGAGAAACTCTTTTTCCCATTTCTCATTCTGATTAGGAAAACGATCAGAATCGAGGAAGTATTCAAGAGATGCACCTTTAGCTTCCTTAATATGATTGTTATCATCAACTGTCACCCCACCCAGGGATACCCCGTGCATCTGGAACTTGATACTTCTTGTTTCCATCGTTAACGGATAACCAAGCCTATAGATTCCCCTCTCTATATCTGGTATTGAATCCTTTAATTTAAGAACTTCTGATTCATAACAGGTATCATGTAATCTTGCACATATATCTTCGTATTTCCATTCTTTTTCATCATATTGAATTGAAATTGATTTTACTTCTTGATCGATTTTAACAATTTCGTCAAAAATGTCAGATCTAAGCACATTACTTTCATCAATAGAAAATATGAGTATTCGTCCATAGTCCTTCAATTCCAACTGTCTGGTTGGAAGGAAGTCGTGAGAGTAGTTCATATGGAAAGCCTTTTCGGCTCGTTCACGTTCAAGGATGGTCCTGCCATTGGTCGGTGCGAATTGGTATTCGATGTTGGTGACTACAGAGACGAAGTAGGCGCCAGGTAGACACAGCAAAGCCACTGCCACAGGAACTGCTATGAAGATCTTGGGATGGTTGGCAGTGGCGTGAGCCAACTTGGTGAAGATCCTTTGAAGGAAGGCTTCGATACAGTTCAATTTCATGTTGAGTCCTCACCTGAAAACACAAGAATTCAGTGTTATATATATTATATATATAAAAAAAGATATTTCTGTTGATTTTGATTATCTTGAGAATTATTCTATGGTAATGCGGTTGTGGTTAAAATCATGAAAGTATATACTGAAAATAGTCTTGATCAGTAATTACTTTAATTGAACTAAAGGGGAATATATATAAAAACACATAATTCGATAAAAGTACTGCCTGGCTTAAGGCGTAAGAATAAAAGAGAAAAGCTTATTTACATAATGTACAAAAGTTTTGAGCCGGCCATCGGGGAAGAACAACAACGAGTTTTTATAGGGGAAGCATGACCTCTGGCGGTCGATTTAACAGAGTATTTGGATCTATGAAATATAAATGTGAATAGAATAATATTTTAATATAACATGTATATATATGTGGTAATAAGAGGTGGGGAGAGAATAAATAAACATATCACAAGTTGAAAGAGGGACCCAGGCACCCAGAGAGAAAGAGACGGGCCTGCCACCGCCGAGCGGCCGTTCGTATCGCACACAATCCCCAACTCCTCAAAGTCCCGAAAGTGTTGACTAATAGGCCCCAGTGGTCGCCCCTTGGAATGTCGCTGGTAGTGACCGGACTTTACCCTCCCGTCTCTCTCTGGGTTGTCTGTAGGTTGGCTTTATTTGTTGAATACAATGTACATGTAAATAGGGAGGTTTTTATACTACATATATATCATATAATTTAGAAATATGTAAATAAAATGTTCTGTGTGGAAATATGAGGAAAGGGAAGATAAAATAGCCTGGTCAAGACAACCCTCTTGGTCACCAGAAGTCAGCCTTTACTCCCCTGAATAATTTATCTTACTTAAAGCGGTTTAAAAGCACCTTGATTTTGATTATCAAGAGACAGTTTGTATCGAGGTGATCTCGACACCAGTTCTCAGGGTGGTTCTCGAACATTCGCTCTTTCCTCTCTATCTACTCCCCACGGGTTTTTGCCTCTGTATCCTGTCTCCTGGTTGTCTTTACCACTTGCCACAAAACTACCATGACTGTTTCACAAATCACCACATATATATATATATTGTATATTATATGTTGTACATAAGAATGTTTTGCATAGAAATATCAAGCCTGAAGGATCAACTTTTGATTCAAACCAAAACTGATGTAACTTAAAAATGGAGTTAATAAAATGATACCCGGAAAGAAAGAACGGCGAACGGCACTTAGAAAATTCAAAACAGGTCGTTAACATTGTCCAAGAAACTAAGACAGGATGTAAATATATTGGCAATGCTAGAACTTGATTGGACACGGACGCCTTATATTGAATAACATGTGGATCTTCGGCATACTCTATTAAGTGAAATTATTTTATTGGAAATAATTATAACTCGTAAAAAAGTGTCCTTTCCTATCTGAGCAAAGTAATTAATTCTGTCACAGGTCTGGTCGATCATGTCAGATAAATTGATCATTTCACCAAACAACAAAAAGTTTTCTGCCATTTACCGACTCAAATTTGAGAAGTTTGCATAATCGAACAAGAGTTGGACAACGTTTTTCGTCCTTTATTCTGCGAAGTAAGAGGAAACTTTCATCATTTTAGATTCACACATACAATTTCATAGTTTAGCAACAAAAAAATCTGAAAAAATATATATAATCAACAATATAGTAAAATTAAGAAAAAAAAAAGCATTTCAGTTCCTCGATCAGGAAATGCCTTTTTTTTTCTTAATTTATCTACCTGATCCAAATACAAATTCACTTTTTTCCCATGTGACATCTCCCCCATATCACCCACAATCGAATGGACAGGCAGAAGTCTCTGTAAGAGAGGTAAAGAAATTGCTAAAAAAGCAATTATATGAAAATGAGCAGGTGGAACTAAATTTGGCTCTGTCCAGGGCTTTGTTCTTTATAAGGACCGATGTAAATATTAGGAAAGGGACATCACCTGCGGAACTGTTTCTTGGAAGAAAGATCAGATCAAGACTTTCGGTGTTATCAAAAGAAGAAGTAAAAGCCTCCAAATTCAATAGTCAATATGTTAACAGTAAATTTAAAGTGGATGA
>CP092863.1:78415889-78437103 GCA_030710605.1 Cordylochernes scorpioides | reverse complement strand
TTATATGATATTTTCAGATAGGAATTCTTGTGGTAGAAGATCTATAAAAATAAAGGTTACCTTTGCCGTCCAAATAGACTCCAAAACTAATCGTTTCTGAGTTTTCCATAGCTGGTGTTGTGGTTTTGTCACCGATTTGAGTCCGATAGTTTGCGGTGATGGTCAAGAGATGGCGCTTAGTTTTAGAATATATTTTGATGGGAGAAGCGGCCATTATCTTTATTGATTAAATGAGCTTATTTTAAAAAATATAATTTATAGATAAACTTGTGGATAGGAGTCTCAAAAAGGAGCTTCATTCTAACTTCAAGAAACCTTGAACTGCTAGGTCATACTGAGCTTCGCTCCAATTTTAAGAAATCATGAACTGCCAGGTCTCAACAAGCTTTGTTCCAGCTTCGAGAATCTTTCATTGCAAGGTCACAACAAGCTTTGCTCCAGCTTCGAGAATCTTTCACTGCCAGGTCTCAACAAGCTTCGAGAATCTTTCACTGCAAGGTCACAACAAGCTTTGCTCCAGCTTCGAGAATCTTTCACTGCCAGGTCTCAACAAGCTTCGAGAATATTTTACTGCCAGGTCACAACAAGCTTTGCTTCATTTTCATGAAACCTTGCACTGCTAGATCACAACAAGCTTTGCTCCATTTTCATGAAACCTTGCACTGCTAGATCACAACAAGCTTTGCTCCAGCTTCGAGAAATCTTACATAGACGGGTCACACCAGGCTTCTCTCCAACTTCAAGCAAAGTTGAACTACAAAGATCAAGAAACCTTTCTTCAAAAAAAAAACCTCGAACTACAAGATCACACCAGGTGTTAAAGTTGCAGAATAATTCAAGCCAATCTTCTATTCTTTGAAAATGAATGTTCCCCTTCGTTCAATGGAAGCTTCCAACAATATCACAATATTCAGAATTTCAAAATTACGGATATGGTACTATTTTGCTTATTCTTAACGTAAGTAAAATATCGAAAACTGGTTTATAATGAAACTCCCTCCTCAAGTTTGCAAACTCACAGAAGTTCTACTGTCTTTCAGAAGCCAGCATTGACCCAAACTGCCACACGACTATCGCTTTGTCTAAAAAATGTATAACCCGGGAGTATATATACAATATTATTTTTAATTAGCGCATAAAATAATTTAAAATCCTAACATATCACACTCAGTTGCCTCATATACTAAACTCAATATGCTCATTCTATTTTTTAAAAAGCGCAAACAAAGCTAAGGTTCATAGAAAGACTATGTATTATTGGCGTCTATGAAAGGAATGTCTACTCCTGAGTCCGGACCTTTATAGAACCGCACTTTTTTCGGTTCTGTTTTGTCTGAAGAACTTTTGCTGAGGATAGAGAATGTAAGTGAATGAAGTACTGGCAACAGTACGATGCTATGGTACAAAGCAAAGGCCATGAGAATGCAGATGGTCTTAGCGAACATATGGAAGGTATAGGATGGTGTAAGAAGAAGGAATACCACTCCGATCATGGTTGAAATGCATGCTTGAGCGATAGGTACTCCGACATAATAAAGTGCATCACGCATTTTAGAGTCTCCTGTAGTTTTCTTGCTATTGCCAAATGCATAAGTGATGTGTGCAGCATTATCCACACAGAAGCCGATTGAGATTATGAGTGTGACCATTGTAGGAGCATTAAGATTGACGTTCCAGAAAGGTAGAAAACCGATTGTACCCAAAATGGTAGAGATTATGGCGAAAGACACCCAAAGAGAATACGCTAAGTTAGGTAGAAAGGCAAAAGTGATGATAATCATAATAAAACTAGTGATGATAATGGTCTTCAAGGTCATCCAAAATGCTCCAATATGCATTTCAACTAACATCATTAAAGGATGATAAAGCATAACTTTGAGAGGAAGGGAATCTATTGTATTCCAAAGTTTTGTGGTGATTTCGGTAAAGTCAACGAAATCCTTAACATCTTGAATTTGCTGGAAGAATCTGGATGCTACAATTTCCGTATGGTCATCATTAAAGACGACATCGTATGCGTAATTCTGATACATTGGATTGGTTAGGAATCTGTCTCGAAGGCAATCGTAAAACTCCTGTTTGGTATTTGGATCACAATTAAGAATTTGAGGGTTTGTAGTGAGCAATTCTTTGTATTTTTTTAGCCAATTTTCATTAAGAGATGTGTTACTAGCATATGGTAGAGTTTCCAATAATCTGGTAGTTTCAAGATACCTTCTTTGAATATTCTCATCAAAGTAATCAAGAGGATGGTCAATGATAAGCTGATAACGGAAAGCGAACTTGTAGAAGTAACGCTGATCGAGTTCCATGAAGCGATATGGGTAGGTACCCTGGCCGAAGTTGTCATCAAGTCTCATGCCCTCGGTGATACGGAAGAAACCGAAGACAGCCAAGCCAAGGAATGTCACGTAGGATAGAAGAACTAGGATCTTCCCCAGGGTAGAGCTGAGCCATGATCCAAGGACATCTCGGCAGAATACCATTGCGACATGTTCGCGATTGTCCCGTGGGTCATCGGGATTCTGGGGATCGGTTCCTCCAGTGCAGCAAAGTCTGTAGGCTCGGCCATCTTCATCTGGACAAACAGCCCGTTCTTTTCATCCATTCAGCAATTTACAGGGACTTCTATAATCTCTGTTTTTGTTGTGTCTAATGAAGAGCCTCAGATGTCTCCATACATCTCTATCACAGCAGTCGCAATGTTCTCTATCCTCTGAACTAATGATGTTGTTGTGTCCAATGAAGAGCCTCAGATGTCTCCATACATCTCTATCACAGCAGTCGCAATGTTCTCTATACTCTAAACTAATGATGTTGTTGTGTCCAATGAAGAGCCTCAGATGTCTCCATACATCTCTATCACAGCAGTCGCAATGTTCTCTATACTCTGAACTAATGATGTTGTGTCCAATGAAGAGCCTCAGATGTCTCCATACATCTCTATCACAGCAGTCGCAATGTTCTCTATACTCTGAACAAATGATGTTGTGTCCAATGAAGAGCCTCAGATGTCTCCATACATCTCTATCACAGCAGTCGCAATGTTCTCTATACTCTGAACTAATGTTGTTGTTGTTGTTATGTCCAATGAAGAGCCTCAGATGTCTCCATACATCTCTATCACAGCAGTCGCAATGTCCTCTATCTTGGGTGTGTAAAGCTACTGCTCTGGGTCCATGTCAATTATCTGTTGTTGTTTCCAATAAAGAGCCTCCGATGTCTCCATACATCTCTATCACACCAGTCGCAAGGTCCTCAATCTAGGATGTCTATAATCTCTCTGTATCTTAATAGAATAATGCAATCGATACTTACGAGGATAACCAAACTAATATGCAAAAATTGTTACAATTTTCCATCAAATTTCTAAAAATGTAAAAAACATTAAGAAACCAGATAAGATACCACCTCCAGGATAGACCAGGTCTAGCTATGTTTCAGGTGTTTCATGGGAGAACTCTACTGTAAAATAAGGACCACAATTTCTCTTTCAAGAAAATCTTACAACATTAGAACAGAGATTTTTCCAACTCTTCGAACGTGGCCTGGAATTATCCAAGTCTTTAATGCCCATGTAATCCGATAAGTGAGGTCACAGCCAAGGTTTACAGCGCATGGTATCCTACAGGCATGTAACAGAATAAAAATACCCTAACCTAGTTTTATATTGTAGAAATTAAACTCTTAAAATCACGATCATTAAAAACCAATAATAAGCATTAAGAGGAGCGTCTTGTGTAAATTTCTTTAATACCGCAAGCTTTCGAACAGAACGTTCTTCAACGGGCGTGGATCGTAAAACCGTACGTTTATATACAAACATCACATAAATAATATGTTAGATAATAAAAAGACTTTATCGAGGCATTACATTTTTGTGTACATAAACTTAGCGCCGCATAGTGTTATAATATCACAGTTTAAATCAATTAAAATACAAAGTAGGGGTGGAAGAAATTTGTGCATGAAAAAAATATTATAAAAATTGCAATAAAATTCATGCACAAATTTCCCCCACCTACTTTGTATTTTAAATGATTTCAACTGTGATATTATAACACTATGCGGCGCTAAGTTTGTGTATACAAAATTGTGATGCCTCGATAAAGGTTGGCGTTCAGCCAGCCGAAATATTGGCAAAATAAATCTTTTATTAAATTCAATATATGCCTTTTTATTATCTAATGAATTAAATATGGATTTCTCTATTTTCAAAATGAATAATATGTATATTTTAAAATATAATTATTATAATAGAAAGAGATCAGGTATTGGTATTATAATCAAAAGAAGCCTATCCTGAACACGTCCACATAAACTTTTAGATGGCAAAGCGCCATCTAATGGAACAGAAATCAACTAAACATTGATTTAGCCTGTTCCTTGATATTTGGACAACCCATTTTCTTGAAAAAATCAAGAAAATCAAACAGTTACAGCTTGCACCACGCTGACGAGAGCCAACAGCCCGAAAGGCGTTCGTGGTTGGCTTTTCTTGAGTTGTCAAGAAGATGGGTTGGCTAAATATTGTCAAGAAGCCCAGCGGCTCCAATCACGAGAGGCCCCATGGGACGTTTGTCAATCATCGCTGGACACCGGGTGTGAGGGGTTCTGTGGAATCTGGCCGGCGGGGGGAGCTGAGGTCCCTCATTAGGATTAACCTTAACTTGGGGTAAGTTCTACTTTATCCATCTCCCTATAAAAACCCCTTATAATAAATTAATTATCCCCAAACTTGCCCTTGCTTTATTTATCTCCGCGACATATTTTGGCGGAGACGCTGGGTAGCGTGACGGAACTTCGAAGAAGTCGACGTCTACAGGGACGTGAACCAATTCTTCAACCTTTGCCACAACTAATAGAAATGGAAGACGACCACAGACCTACTGTTAGCGGATCCTACCTCCCTTGTCAGCGCCAACGAGATCCTTCTACATTTTCTGGAGATGGAAATATAAACCCTGGACAGTGGTTGAAAGAGTACGAGAGAGTGTCGAAGTACAACAGATGGGACGAGACCATGAAGCTTGCCAACGTCGTATTTTACTTGAACGGAACTGCTGGAAGGTGGTTTGATAATAACGAAGAATCACTCAACTCGTGGAGAAGCTTTGAAGACGCATTCCGCGGTGTGTTCGGACTGCAAGAGGATTCTGCTCGACGCGCCGAGGAAGTTCTGGAGTCAAGAGCACAGAAGGCCGAGGAATCCTGCGAGTCATACATCCAGGAGATTCTTAGTCTCTGCCACCAGGTGAACCCTCGCATGGAAGAAGATGAGAGAGTTGCTCACATTATAAAGGGAATTTCGGAGGACACATACCAGGTATTGGTGGCGAAAGACATACAGACAGTAGATGAGATCCTGAAGTTTTGCCGTCATCTGACAACCGTCAAGCAGCGCAGGATCGGCCGTACGAAATTCGCCAGGTTGTCAAACGTAATGCCCATTTCGTGTGTTGACGACTCAGACGACTTGGCCGCGTTAATTCGCCGCATCGTTAGAGAAGAGATACAAAAGGTTTTCTCAGCACCTGAAGTGATCAATCCTCTCCGAGAGGTGAACGCCCTGGAACAGACTGTGAGGGAAGAGGTCAGCCGTGCTCTACAACCTACCAGACCACAAGTCAACGTGGTACAACAACAACCACGAACGCCCTATTATAATATCGACCGACCAACCCAACCCAGGAAAACGGAACATTGGAGAACCCACGACGACAAACCTATCTGCTTCCACTGCGGACGACCCGGACATGTCGTCCGTTATTGTAGGGAACGACGGCAGGTCTTCGCTGAAGCCAGGTCAAGGAATAGCGGAGAAGGAAGAAATGTTGGATTTTCGAGTCGACCCCCGAGATATGACGCCGACGACGACTATGTAACGCCCCAAACCTCGACGTACTTCTACCGGAGCTCTTCCCCACATCCAAGCCGCGCAAGGTCGCCAGCCCGAAGACAATCCCAGTCGCCAGCCCGTCGTTTCAGCCGTTCTCCCATGCCTCAGAATGTGAAAAACTAAGTGGAGCGGCTTCTAACGGGGGTGAGGTCGCCATTGAGGAAAATCCTCCAGGGTATATCGCCGCTAAATTAAAAGAAAATTTTGTTATGGTCGAAATAAATGGACGCAAAATTAAAGCATTGGTGGATTCAGGAGCCGACTTTTCTGTTATTTCAGACAAATTTCGACGCGAACTAAAGACACCTCTCTTCAAAGAACCAGGTCCCATTCTTAAAGCTGCAAACAAAAATTTAATAGAGACCCTAGGAAAATGTGTCCTGAACATAGAAGTCAATGGTCTGAATATCTCATTTGAATTCGTTGTTATGGTGGAATGCAGCCATGACATCATATTTGGATGGGACTTCTTCAAGGCCACCGAAGCCGTCATTGATTGTGGCAGAAATGAACTCCATCTCGGGGAAACCTCCGTCCTGGAATCTCGAGAGGAGGAAAACCAGAGATTGTTTGCTTCCGACGACTTTGTCATCCCGCCTAAATCAATAAAGAAGATCAGTGTGATAAACGAAGAAATATGTGGTGTTAGAGATGTTTTAGTCTCAACTTCTAAGGACTTATTATTAAGAAAGGAAGTTCTTATACCAAACTCATTGGTTACATTTCGACACGGCCGAGGTAGCATTTGGGTGGCGAATGGAGCGTCTTGGCCGCAACTGATTCCATCAGGAATGAATATGTGCACCATGGAAAGTTATGAGAATGGGAATATCTGCAATCTTATTGAATCCAGCGATAAGTTACAAGAAACGCAGCTAAAGTCACGTGAATGGTCACAGAAGATAAACCTTACTCTAGATCCAGGGCTGTCTGAAATTCAAAGGTTACAGCTTGTTTCATGCCTTGACGAGTTTATTGGCATATTTGACTTTGGGAGTACTCCTATTAAGCCCACCAGTACTGTGAAGCACAAGATAAACACAGGCGACCAGTCTCCTATCAAACAGCGGCCCTATAGAGTAGCACCAAGTGAACGACGACTAATTCAAGATGAAGTGAACAAGATGATTGAAAATCACATCGTGAAGCCCTCTGAAAGTCCTTGGTCATCTCCAGTTATTCTAGTTCGAAAGAAAGACGGGACCTGGAGATTCTGCGTAGATTACCGTCGATTAAATAAGATAACAAAAAAAGATGTTTACCCGCTGCCACGCATTGACGATGCCTTGGACAGTTTAGCCGGCTCTAGTTACTTCTCCACGATGGATCTTCGGTCCGGGTATTGGCAGATTGAAGTGGACGAAAAAGACAGGGAGAAAACTGCTTTCATCACTCCAGATGGGCTGTATGAATTCCAAGTAATGCCCTTCGGTCTTTGCAACGCTCCAGCAACGTTTGAAAGGATGATAGATAGTGTTCTGGGCAGTCTTAAATGGAACATGTGCCTTTGCTACCTGGACGACATCGTAGTTTACGCACCTACCTTTGAGGAACATCTACGTCGTCTACAACTTGTATTAAGCTGCATCCAGAAAGCTGGACTAAGCTTGAACCACAAAAAGTGTCTTTTTGGATCAAGGAGGATAAAGATTTTGGGACACCTTGTTGACGCCAATGGAATTCATCCAGATCCAGATAAAGTTGAAGCCGTCTCTAAATTTCCGAGGCCAAGGAATATCTCTGAACTGAAGAGCTTTCTTGGATTATGTTCCTATTACCGAAGATTTATTGAGAACTTTGCCGGCAAAGCTAGATCTTTGCATGACCTACTGAAGACTGAAAAACAATTTTATTGGGATGCAGCTCAAGAGAAAGCGTTTGAAGTCCTTAAAACAGCTCTAATTTCAGAGCCTGTCTTAGGACACTTTGATGAATCCGCTGATACCCATCTACACACGGATGCAAGCGGACATGGTATTGGAGCTGTTCTTCTACAAATACAAGGTGGAAAGGAGCGGCCTATAGCTTATGCATCTAGAAGCTTGACAAAGGCTGAAAATAACTATTCTACAACGGAAAAAGAATGCCTTGCTGTAGTCTGGTCTATTAGCAAATTCCGCCCATATTTGTTTGGTCGACCATTCACGGTTGTCACTGACCATCATTCTCTATGTTGGTTGGTAGGGCAGAAAGATCCTTCTGGCCGTTTGGCAAGATGGGCGCTGAAGTTGCAAGAATTTGACGTGACCGTTATCTACAAGAGCGGACGCAAACATAAGGATGCCGATTGTCTGTCAAGGAGCCCGCTTGAGAACGATCAACCAAGTGCTGTGATGTCACTAACCAACGTCGATATAGAACAGACTAAAGACCCGGATTTAGCTAAAATAATCGATAATTTAAACTCGGGCTACACCAGAAAGGAATTCAGCATTATCGACGGCATCTTATACAAGAAAAACTATAGCACAACTGGAAGACCCTGGCTTATGATGATCCCTAAGCACTTAAGATCGGAAGTTATGGCAGATTTACATGATGCTCCTACAGCTGGGCATTTGGGTTTCGCTCGGACGTATGACAAAGTCAAAAAACGATTCTATTGGCCTGGCCTTTATAGAACTGTTCGCCAATATGTAAGCCATTGTCGGGAGTGTCAACGAAGGAAGAAATTACCTCGACGTCCGGCTGGACAACTTGTATCCATACCGCCCGTAGAAAAGCCATTCTATAAAATCGGGGTTGATCTCCTTGGAAGATTTCCTGTTTCTAAAGATGGAAACCGTTGGATCATTGTGTGCACCGATTATATGACAAGGTATGCCATAACGAAAGCGATCCCAGACGGAGGAGCAATCGAAACAGCTAAGTTCCTGGTTGAAGACGTCATCTTGAAGCATGGAGCTCCTAGAGAAATGATAACAGATCGCGGCAGAAATTTCATTTCTCAAGTAATAAAAGAGATCAATGCTCTGTGCGGAATTGTGCACAGATTTACAACGGCCTACCATCCCCAGACCAACGGCCTGACTGAAAGGTTCAACAAAACTCTGGGAGACATGCTGTCCATGTACACAGGTGTTGAGCAGAAGGACTGGGACCAAGTTTTGCCCTATGTAACTTTTGCTTACAACACTGCTAAACAGGAGGCGACCGGCTACACCCCGTTCTTTCTTGTCCACGCCCGCGAGGCCGAGACCTACATCGATGCCGTACTACCCTACCTACCAGATGAGATCTCTAACGACTACGTTGGAGAACTTGTGACCAGAGCTGAGGAAGCGCGTCAACTCTCCCGATCACGCCTTCTACAATCACAGGCGAAAGACCGTAGACTATACGACCAGAAACATACTCCAGTCTATTACCAGAAGGATGATCTTGTGTGGGTTTTTACTCCCATCCGAAAAGTAGGACTATCAGAAAAGCTACTGAAGAGATACTTCGGTCCCTATAAGGTGACCAAGAAGCTTTCAGAAGTTACGTATGAAGTAGAGCCCGTGGACCCCTCTCCCCGATCACGGAAAGCCAAGGATATCGTCCATGTCATTCGGATGAAGCCCTACCTGGACCCTGAAGAACAACATTCTATTCTGCTAGGGAACACCAGCCGTGATAGATTTCCTTCCAGAACAAGGGCTGAGACAAGCTAATCAGCGGGTCGCTGTTTTTTTCTAAGGAGGGAATAATGTCAAGAAGCCCAGCGGCTCCAATCACGAGAGGCCCCATGGGACGTTTGTCAATCATCGCTGGACACCGGGTGTGAGGGGTTCTGTGGAATCTGGCCGGCGGGGGGAGCTGAGGTCCCTCATTAGGATTAACCTTAACTTGGGGTAAGTTCTACTTTATCCATCTCCCTATAAAAACCCCTTACAATAAATTAATTATCCCCAAACTTGCCCTTGCTTTATTTATCTCCGCGACAATATCAAGGAACAGGCTAGGTCAACGTTTAGTTTATTTCTTTTCCACTAGATGGCGCTCTGCCATCTAAAAAGTTCATTTGAATGTAGTCAGGATATGCTTCTTAAGGGATAATTTGAAAGCAATCTTTTGAATGGATTTTTGGAAACCAGCTTTCAATGCAATATAAACATTGGGACACAAGATATGCTTCTTGAGGGAATTGTTGAAAGCAATCTTTGGAATGGACTTCAAGAAACCAGCTTTCATTGCAATGTAAACATTAGGACACAGGATATGCTTCTTGAGGGAATTGTTAAAAGTAATCTTTGGAATGTATTTCTGGAAATCAGCTTTCAATGCAATGTAACCATTGGACACAGAGGATATGCTTCTTTTCATTTTAATGATAATTACAAATTTAAACGATAAATGGCAATTAAATTTTAAATGTAAATTTGATAATAATAGATTTGATAAGAAAACATTTTTGTGAAAGAGCATTGCTCGATGTAAATTCTTGTAATTCTATGTATGCATCTCTACAGACCTATAAGCTTATGTCCATTGGTTCCCTAAACATCCCTAAGCTGACTTCCATAGTAAACACAGGATATATTAGAATACCAATCCAATACAATAGTAGAGAGGTCTGGAGATTAATTTGATGAAACCGCTGAGAGGGTTCACTACTGATAAGCCAAGCTCTCACATTCAATAACTTATACCATTACAGTAATATCTTTAGAGACAATATTCGATAAGTAAAAAAGAAACACACATTTCCACAAAAATAATTATTAAAAATTTTAACGATAGATGGCAATTAATTTTTAATTATCAATTTATAAAGCAATAACGCATCGTCTTTATACAGAAAATGAAGACATTAAGACTTTTACACATCAATCAAACTTCTACTGCGATATTGTATTGGCTTGGCTCATCATTGGTGAACCACTTTTGGATGTCTATAAGAGATAAAGTACTTGTAATGCGTACCTATATTAGTTGAATCACCAATCACCAACTTGATACATCAACAAATGATACAACTATTAGATTCTATATTTATCACTTCTGAAAAAGAAGTCGGTGGACGAGTAGGTAACACCCTCGATTCCCGACAGCCATGAACTGGGATTGAATCCCACGTTAACATTTTGTTTTAATATGTGAATAACCTTCACTTATTATTCATTGTTGCAAATATCATAAACTAGTTTGCTCTTGTTGAGCGGTACCTTATAAAGTGATTTTGGAACTATCACTTCTGGATGTCTTAAAACCTTTGAAATTTTCTCTATCCCAATAATGTAATCGCCACAAACTATTTAAGATACTATTTCACTCTAGGCAAGCGATGGTTATCCAGAAATTTTCGTATAATAATAAATAGCTTTTTAGGCAAAGAGTTTATGAGGTCTAAAGAGACAAAGGTCGCCTCTCCCATCAAAATAGACGTCAAAACCAGACGCCATCTATTGACCGTCGCCGCAACTAGCGGCCTCGGGTCGTTGACAAAGCCACAACACCAGCTTTGGCAAACTGAAAAGCGTCCACCTAGAGACCATAGTTTCGGGCTAATGGTTCTCGTAGATGGCGTCTGGTTTTGACGTCTATTTTGACGGGAGAGGCACCTTTGTCTCTTTAGATCAATATCCTCCCGGCAAGTTTTTGAGGTGTTGCAAGTTTTCGAGCAATTTCTGCTCTTCAACGAACAAATATAAAAACAAATGAAGAGATATGCTATCAGTGCGAGGATCACACAGACTATACACAGGCCTGGCTTATCAGTGGTGAAGTAAGGTCAATAGAAATTGTTTAATTTTAAAAAGAATCTTACGCGTTTAAAATAGTTTCGAATTTTGATAACAGATGGCGCGCAAGTGCATAGCAATGATAGTAGAAAATTGTTTTATTTCCAAAAGGGTCAAAATAATTTGAATATTTTACAACAGATGGCGCCCTAATTCATTATATTAGCATATAACCTTCCTTCGACGAATAAAGAAAGAACTAATCTTAAGGAATGTTCGACACTTCAGACATACACAAGAACATGACAATTGACAATTAAACAACTTTATTGACATCTCGTCAATCTTTACACTCAAAGGGAGTTATAAGGTGATAATAATGGTAGGAATGAAGAGAGATATATACAATCGACGTAGACCTCTCCGAGGGTACGTCCGAATCAGGAGCTTAAAGCCGCCTTGAATCTAGACAGATCCCTGCTATTTGGGGAGTTCATGTTCGGAACATGTTTGAAGATAATGTCGAAGAATTTGTCGAGAAGAATCTTGTCTTTAGACGTGAGTAGCCCGAGGAGGTACTCCGTTTCTTCTTCGTAATAGACCGCGAGTATGATATCCATCCTGACCACATTATTCGAAAAACATGGTATGATTGAAATTCCATCAAACACCCATCAAGTTGTAATAATATAACAAACACGATAAAAAAAAATTTTTTTTGTTAGAATAGCATTAGCATACGTTGACATATAAAATTTAATAATCCATAAAATCTGACAAAGAAGGAAGGACGTTCATTTCCTGAATGTCAATTAGATAAACATTCAGAATGTCCAAAGTTGAGCCTTTGTGGCTGTTCTAGGCCATTCGATTTGGAATTCCTGGCAAGTCACTCAGTAATCTCTTCACGTTGATTTCTGAAGAAGCAAATATTCTACTTATATAAAATGGCAATAAGCCATCTTTCATTAGTTTCAATTTTTATATAATGCATCCGTTTTTTTGTTCAAATAACTTCTTTATTACCGCATTGCAATAAATTTTCACTTAGGTAACTCCTATCTTTATAGAAAATACACATTCTGGAAGTTGAATTGATATATAGTTAAACCTGTCTATAGCTCCCTCTATATAGCGCCTCCCTCTCTATAGCGCCTGATTTTAAATACGTAGTACGATGCGATTTACATTAAAAGTGACCTGTCTATAGCACCCATTCTATATAGCACCCTATTTTTGTGAGTCCCAAGAGGTGGCGCTATAGACAGGTTTAACTGTATGTAGTACGATGCAATTTACATTAAAAGTGACCTGTCTATAGCCTCCCTACTCTATAGCTCTCTATTTTGGTGAGCCCCAAGAGGGGGCGCTATAGACAGGTTTAATTGTATGTAGTACGATGCGATTTACATTAAAAGTGACCTGTCTATAGCCTCCCCTCTCTATGGCACCCTATTTTGGTGAGTTCCAAGAGGGGGCGCTATAGACAGGTTTAACTGTGCGTAGTACGATGCGATTTACATTAAAAGTGACCTGTCTATAGTACCCCCTCTCTATAGCACCCTATTTTGGTGAGTCCCAAGAGGGCGCGCTATAAACAGGTTTAACTGTATGTAGTACGATGCGATTTATATTAAAAGTGACCTGTCTATAGCAGCCCTTCTCTATAGCACCCTATTTTGGTGAGTTCCAAGAGGGGGCACTATAGACTGGTTTAACTGTATGTAGTACGATGCGATTTACATTAAAAGTGACCTGTCTATAGCAGCCCTTCTCTATAGCACCCTATTTTGGTGAGTTCCAAGAGGGGGCACTATAGACTGGTTTAACTGTATGTAGTACGATGCGATTTACATTAAAAGTGACCTGTCTATAGCAGCCCTTCTCTATAGCACCCTATTTTGGTGAGTTCCAAGAGGGGGCGCTATAGACAGGTTTAACTGTACGTAGTACGATGAGATTTACATTAAAAGTGACCTGTCTATAGCAGCCCTTCTCTATAGCACCCTATTTTGGTGAGTTCCAAGAGGGGGCGCTATAGACAGGTTTAACTGTACGTAGTACGATGAGATTTACATTAAAAGTGACCTGTCTATAGCAGTCCTTCTCTATAGCACCCTATTTTGGTGAGTCCCAAGAGGGGGCGCTATTGACAGGTTTAACTGTACGTAGTACGATGAGATTTACATTAAAAGTGACCTGTCTATAGCAGTCCTTCTCTATAGCACCCTATTTTGGTGAGTCCCAAGAGATAGCGCTATAGACAGGTTTAACTGTACGTAGTACGATGAGATTTACATTAAAAGTGACCTGTCTATAGCAGTCCTTCTCTATAGCACCCTATTTTGGTGAGTCCCAAGAGGGGGCGCTATAGACAGGTTTAACTGTACGTAGTACGATGAGATTTACATTAAAAGTGACCTGTCTATAGCAGTCCTTCTCTATAGCACCCTATTTTGGTGAGTCCCAAGAGATAGCGTTATAGACAGGTTTAACTGTACGTAGTACGATGCGAGATTTACATTAAAAGTGACCTGTCTATAGCACCCATTCTCTATAGCACCCTATTTTGGTGAGTCCCAAGAGATAGCGTTATAGACAGGTTTAACTGTACGTAGTACGATGAGATTTACATTAAAAGTGACCTGTCTATAGCAGTCCTTCTCTATAGCACCCTATTTTGGTGAGTCCCAAGAGATAGCGTTATAGACAGGTTTAACTGTACGTAGTACGATGAGATTTACATTAAAAGTGACCTGTCTATAGCAGTCCTTCTCTATAGCACCCTATTTTGGTGAGTCCCAAGAGATAGCGTTATAGACAGGTTTAACTGTACGTAGTACGATGAGATTTACATTAAAAGTGACCTGTCTATAGCACCCATTCTCTATAGCACCCTATTTTGTTGAGTCCCAAGAGATAGCGCTATAGACAGGTTTAACTGTACGTAGTACGATGAGATTTACATTAAAAGTGACCTGTCTATAGCAGTCCTTCTCTATAGCACCCTATTTTGGTGAGTCCCAAGAGATAGCGTTATAGACAGGTTTAACTGTACGTAGTACGATGAGATTTACATTAAAAGTGACCTGTCTATAGCAGTCCTTCTCTATAGCACCCTATTTTGGTGAGTCCCAAGAGATAGCGTTATAGACAGGTTTAACTGTACGTAGTACGATGAGATTTGCATTAAAAGTGACCTGTCTATAGCAGTCCTTCTCTATAGCACCCTATTTTGGTGAGTCCAAGAGATAGCGTTATAGACAGGTTTAACTGTACGTAGTACGATGAGATTTACATTAAAAGTGACCTGTCTATAGCAGTCCTTCTCTATAGCACCCTATTTTGGTGAGTCCCAAGAGATAGCGTTATAGACAGGTTTAACTGTACGTAGTACGATGAGATTTACATTAAAAGTGACCTGTCTATAGCACCCATTCTCTATAGCACCCTATTTTGTTGAGTCCCAAGAGATAGCGCTATAGACAGGTTTAACTGTACGTAGTACGATGAGATTTACATTAAAAGTGACCTGTCTATAGCAGTCCTTCTCTATAGCACCCTATTTTGGTGAGTCCCAAGAGATAGCGTTATAGACAGGTTTAACTGTACGTAGTACGATGAGATTTACATTAAAAGTGACCTGTCTATAGCAGTCCTTCTCTATAGCACCCTATTTTGGTGAGTCCCAAGAGATAGCGTTATAGACAGGTTTAACTGTACGTAGTACGATGAGATTTGCATTAAAAGTGACCTGTCTATAGCAGTCCTTCTCTATAGCACCCTATTTTGGTGAGTCCCAAGAGGGGGCGCTATAGACAGGTTTAACTGTACGTAGTACGATGAGATTTACATTAAAAGTGACCTGTCTATAGCAGTCCTTCTCTATAGCACCCTATTTTGGTGAGTCCCAAGAGATAGCGTTATAGACAGGTTTAACTGTACGTAGTACGATGAGATTTACATTAAAAGTGACCTGTCTATAGCAGTCCTTCTCTATAGCACCCTATTTTGGTGAGTCCCAAGAGATAGCGCTATAGACAGGTTTAACTGTACGTAGTACGATGAGATTTACATTAAAAGTGACCTGTCTATAGCACCCATTCTCTATAGCACCCTATTTTGTTGAGTCCCAAGAGATAGCGCTATAGACAGGTTTAACTGTACGTAGTACGATGAGATTTACATTAAAAGTGACCTGTCTATAGCACCCATTCTCTATAGCACCCTATTTTGTTGAGTCCCAAGAGATAGCGCTATAGACAGGTTTAACTGTATAACTATGCATCAGTGATTAACCCTCTCATCAATTTCGTCAAATTAATCTTCCAGATCTCTCTACTATGGTATTTGATTATTTCTCTATATGCCGTGAATTTACTAAGGAAGGAAGTTTTGGAGTGTTTAGGGAACCTATATAAATACAAGGATATGAATTGAGCAATTAAAGCTATTTTGTTAGCAAGTTACAATTATAATTTCAACTTCCATCTACTGTGATAAATTTTATAACTATTATTTTTAGCATTATCATTACACTTATGGATAAAACTTAAGGAAGTTGTACCTTTTAACATGTATATCGAGATTGAGACAATAACTCTGAAAGATACACTCATAGACAAAACTTAAGGAAGTTGTACCTTTTAGCATGTATATCAGGATTCAGACAATAGCTCTGAAAGATACACTCATGGGCAAAACTTAAGGAAGTTGTACCTTTTAGCATGTATATCAGGATTCAGACAATAACTCTGAAAGATACACTCATGGACAAAACTTAAGGAAGTTGTACCTTTTAGCATGTATATCAGGATTCAGACAATAACTCTGAAAGATACACTCATGGACAAAAATTAATGAAGTTGTACCTTATAGCATGTATATCGGGATTCAGACAATAACTCTGAAAGATATTTAAGTGACCTTTATTGAAGACACACTAGATAACCAAGTGTGAATAAAATTGCCTTTGTCTCCCTAAAAAAAAAAGAAAAGAAAAATAAACGATATCAAAGATTTTCCTTAAGTTTTGTCCAAGAGTGTAAACCAGTGATTCTCAACCTTTTTATTGTTGCGGCATTATTTTAAAGATTTGAAAATTTGGCGGCACAATTTTAGAATTTCGCGGCACACTTTTGCTAACTTGAATGCAAGAAAATTCAAATTATGTATCAATATTTCTATGCAAAATATAAGTAATATACATCTCTAACATTCAATTTGCTAATTTCGTTATTTTAAAAAGTAAAAAAATGAAAAATAAAAAAAGAAAAACCAATACAAACGTGAACATAATCATATGACTAAAATTCGGCGGCACATTTTTAGAATTTCGCGGCACACAAAATTACCGCGGCACATTGGTTGAGAATCACTGGTGTAAACATTTAATCTGCTACAACTCTACAATATTAAGCTTATATATAAAATGAAAGGATTTAAAAGCACGAATGTTTCTTTTATACACAATACAAACTATAAACTTATGTCCATAGTTTTTTCAAATACCATTTCTGAGATTCCACCCATAGTGCTGCGTATGTAAGCAGAATCATCCAATACAGTATTAGAGCTCTGAGAAGCGGTCAATTAGCGAAACCGCTGGGAGGGTTCACCACTGATGAGCCAAGCCCTCCCAATATATTTTAATCGCAGTAAAGACAGTAGAAGTTTGTTTTGTGTATATAAGAAACATTCGTGCTTTTAAATCCTTTCATTTTATATATATAGATGGCGCGTTATTGCTTTGTGTTACTAGTAAGCTTGGTAGATCAAATGACAATTATGTGACGTACAGACACGAATGGATGTGCCATATTAAGAGTAGGATACAAACCAGCTAAGGAGAGAGGTTTGACTGTGCGCAGCGTGAGTCCATGACGATTGGCAGCTTCAGCACGGCCAAGAAGCACCAAGAATCCACCAAAGAATGTCAACTGGAAGATGAAAGCTGTGAAGACAGATAGAGCCGCGTAGCAGCATAGAAGACGAGTGGCCCGATAGGGTGATGCGATTCCCAGAAGAAAGGCCAGGAGATTGGTAAGTGAGGTGATGGTAACAGAGAATCCAGCATGATGGTAGGTCTGTTCAAGTCGACGTTCCACCTCTAAGCCTGGGTCGGTAAGTCTCCAAGCGGCCATCAGCACGAAGGTATCATCCAAGCCAATACCTGGTCATACTGGAAGTTAGACACAGATAGCAAGACACACAAGACTGATGGTAAAATTAACATGCACAGAGATATCATCTGTCAAAAGACGTCTCTTCTTATTATTATTTCTTATCTCCACTCAATCACACTAAGGTATCAAGCTTATAATGCTTGAGACTTTTGATGGTGTCTGCCGAGGAAGAGTAGAGCTCATCAATGGATGAGTCAATACAGTCAATAATATGTCTTGAGGTTGCAAGCTTAGAATTGCACTTAGTACATATTGGGTAAACCATGTAACCATTCTGTCATTGTCCGTAGATGACCAGACTTAAGTCTGGAAATCAAAGACTGTTGTAGTGGGTAGAATATTCTTCTTTCTTATCTCCACTCAATCACACTAAGGTATCAAGCTTATAAAGCTTGAGACTTTTGATGGTGTCTGACGGTGAAGAATAGAGCTCATTAATGGATGAGTCAATACAGTCAATAATATGTCTTGGGGTTGCAGGCTCAAGAGACGTAACACAGAATAATGACCCAACTTAAGGAAAGGTTAATGTTATACTTCACTTTCTGTAGATAAATGTTGCTTCTGCTTATCCATCTAGACCAGAGGTCAGTAAACTGCAGCTCGAGCCACATGCTGCTCTTTGTATGTGAAACTGCGGCTCTTTATATAGTCTTCTTCTTCTTTCTTATCTCCACAGAGATTTGACAACCATCATGATTGGGTGAAGTAGAATGCGTCTGCCTTTGTCATTAAGACTGAGAGCACTACTCAGTGGCAGACCGACTTAGCTCCAAAAGAAATGGCCACCTCTGACATGAGGAACGATGCCATGTACAGCCGCTCCTAACATGGAGTACAAACGCTGCTCATCCTGTATCTCTGGATTATGAGCCCTTACAGGGTACTATCAGCATGGCCAGCTGAGCCCAGGTTTTTAGCGAGCTTGTTACTGCTCCCCCTCCTCCTTTTTCATCCGGGCTTGGGACCGGCAAAGGCCGGTTCATATAGTTCCATTTGTAAATATTATTCATGCGATTACTATTTATTGTTGGCAAGAAAACATTTTGTGGCTTTTTAAAAACTTCAAAATTTTGTAAATTGTAATTTTTCACTCTTCCGACTCAAAAGTTTTCCAACTCCTGATTTAGGAGAATCCTGTATGGGACGAATGTCACCAATAAAGGCTTTGTTGTGTGATGTTGTATTTTACAAATTATAATGATATATTCTTATGATTCATCTAACACAAATTAAATCAAAAGCAATACATTCAAAAATCGGTTATTCTAAACCAAAAGATATTGACCTGGTAAATATGCAAAATTTCTGGCGATGAAAGCGTGTAAATTGAATATTGCAATATCATCCAAAACTAAACGAACAGACGCATTTTAAATATATTTATTGGAGCTATAAATACCAAAATTGGAAAACGTATGCAACATACTTGGTAACAACATCTGTTGCAATAATTTGATTTATTAGCCTTGGAAATATGCAAAATTGTAATCAATCTTGACAGATTCACAGTTTGTAAGCACATTGTAACTGTTATTCTTTTGAAATCGTACAGTTTTGAAATAAATCTGACTTAAAGGCGTCAAATAAGCGTTTATCCTATACATTACACCATGTTAAACCAGCTTTAAAATGTCCCTGAGGAAAATTTACTCTGAATTTAGACAAGCTTCATAGAGACACACAAATCACTTTCCAGTGGATCCTATCCTACATAGGACTGAGAGGCAATGACACAGCGGATGAAATTGCAAAATCAGAAGCAATACCTAACTTAGACCTTGATTTCGACCTTTTCAACCGCACAAAAAAAGAAACATACAAAAAATACAGGAGTCAACATACCATCATCGGTATCTGAACCAAAAGTCTATTCTGGAATGTGGGATGAACCGACAGGAAGCAACCTATATCTCCAGGCTCAAAACTGGATATACAAAACCGCTCCTCTTTCAGGATGGTGTAAAGACCTTCCAACAATGTAACATCTACAGAACCAAAGAGACCTCACCAGACCACCTCTTGGAATGTATGGAAGCCTCAAGACAGCACCTATATTCCAACCTCTACCAAGATTGTGAATTTGATCAATTAATAGTCTCCATGACCTTGTATAATTATACAATGGGAAAATAATAAAATATTTCGCGATGAATATCTATTGAGAGGAGGGAATCAGTCTAATTCCAAACTGAAGTCGTTAAATGGTTCAAAGTTAACAAAACCATTTATGGAAATAAGTCATTGATACTGAAACTATGAATAGATGATCAGGGTAAAGCCTAAAATATGGTTGTATATATATGTTAAGTTTAATTAATTAATTGTTCCTACAGAGTATGTGTGTAAGATCACAAGTAAATAGGTGCTAACCTTATATAAAAAAGTTTCTATGTTTACTATGTTTCTTTTTAATTTTGTTCTCTCTCTCTCTCTCTCTCTCTCTTGTAAATAAATAAATATAGTTTTTTAAATTAAAGATACTTCTCGGCCAGTAAAGAGATAATAAAAAGATTTACTGGGCGAAGTATCTTTAATTTGAAGAACTATGAATGCCGGCCAGGCAACCTTTATCTTTAAATAAATATAATGTTTGATTAATCTTCTTGGAATCAGTATATCTTGAATAACTATAAGCAAAGTCAACAAATATTCACCATAATCCAAGAAGACCACTGACTTATATCATTGCTGACATTGAAAAGCTCAAGTGATGGCAAAATATCATCACAGTTGAATTTTCCAATATAAAAAACGAAAATTAATGCACTTTAGGAAGAATCTAATTTTGAAACGGCGAAACACGTCATGTAAGGTATTTAAATTTATTTTTATATAAAACCTTGCGTTTCACAGGTGTGCTGTAGTTTTTTTAAAGACGTAAGTATTATTTATACGAGTAATCTTTTTTTTTGGCAATAAAAAATGTTGTGGCTCTTTAAAAGCTTTGATATTTTGTAAATTATCATTATTGGACTCTTCCAACTTAATATTTTTCCGACTCCTGGTTTAGGATATACCCTGCATTTTCTATGGACAAATTTTATCGATAGAAGGCAATTAAATTTATAAATTTTGTAAAAATTTGTAAAAATTGTCTTTGTAGTGTATATATGTTATAAAAAAAGGATTTTCTTAGATTGTTGAAGGGTACATGAGTATGTTTTTTGATATTGCTTTGTAGTCGTTGAAAAATATTAATAATATAAAGGTTGAATCATAATTTACTTTAATTAATATGATAACATAATTGAGAATAATATAATACCTTGACGGCGGGTAGTAAAAGAAAACAAAATCTATTTGCATAATTACATATGGTTTGAGCCGGCCATCAGGAAAAAACAACAATGAGTTTTTATAGGGAAAGTGTTACCTATGGCGGTCGATTTAACAGTATTTAAATCTATAAAATATAATTTTAGATAAAATAATATTTTAATATAACATATATATATAAACCATTG
>CP092863.1:78402264-78415789 GCA_030710605.1 Cordylochernes scorpioides | reverse complement strand
GTTACATTTCAAAATTAATATTAAGGATGTTTTGTCAACTTCATTCAACATAATCCCTTTCTGTTCATCTTTCTATCATATTATCAATGTTTCTTGTAATCGTAACAGAGCGCCAACAACCATAATTTCCTAAGCATAAAGAGACATAGTTTGATGATTATCTTTTGAAGCCCATTGATTATTACTTAGCCATATGTTAGAGTAGTTTCTATAAACAAAAAAGGAATGCGTGCTAATGCCTAAAATAGGTATTAAAACTAATTCTTACTGCCTTTATTTCAATTTAATCTGAATATTGATAAGTTCTATGAAACAAACCATCCCTGAAGTTCAACCAGTTTATATCCAAATCGTTCAATCATTTGGCTGTTTGCCAAATGCCATCACAGTATGAACAGTAGAAGTTTGTTTTATGTATAAAAGAAACATTCCGTACTTTAATCTTTTAAAATTCCAATATTTCAATGCTAGTTATTACAATCCTTATTGATGGGAAATACAAAATACAATCATATCGATTCCATCTTTATATTCTTCTTTGTAAAACGACATTGGAAACTATCCCGCATGGGTTTCTTTTAAATGAAAAATCGAAATTTATTTTTAAGGAGAAATAACGAGTTTCTAACCTTAGAGATAAAGTATAAAAGGATGAATTGTGAAGAGTAATGATAAACGGAAAAATAAAAGTGTCAAGGGATGGGAATTACTCTTCACAATTCATCCTTTCATGCCTCATCTATAAGGTTAGAAATACTCGTTATTTCTCCTTAAAAATAAATTTCGATTTTTCATTTAAAATAAACACATACGGGATATTTTCCAATGTCGTTTTACAATCATAAGCCGCATTATATTGTATTATAATATTCTTCTTTACCTTCCAATATTTTTTCCGACCAAAATTTTTGACATCTCACTTTCTCTAAAAATGATTCATTCAAACTTACCTCTTTACTGGTTGAATAATATTTGGGATGAATTCAAAATTTTCAGAGCTATCTTTGATTGGAGATACTGTCAGTTGATATCTTTTCCATAGAATGATCAAGTCTCTCTTAACATCCGTAGAAACCATTCTTAGACAGCCTAAAACTTATCAGAAACATCAAAAGACCATCAGAATAAATCTATCTGCTCAAAAATAAAATTTAACGTCCATAACTTTCTCATAATACTCCAGGAAAAAAACCCTCATAAATATGCAAATTTCTATCTTCGTCTGTCGCAAAATTTGCATATGCGATAATTTATATTATATACATATTTACGATAATATATTTTTGTAATTGATATGTAAAACGATATTTGAAAATTATCCCGCATGTGTTTATTTTGAATGAAAAACCTAAAATTATTTTAAGGAGAAAAACGATTATTTCTAACCTTAGGAAGGAAGTATGAAAGGATGGATTGTGAAAAGTAATGATGAACGGAAAAATAAAGTGTCCAGGGATGGGAATTTCATACCTCATCCATAAGGTTAGAAATAATCGTTATTTCTCCTTAAAAATAATTTTCGATTTTTCATTAAAAAGAAACACATGTGGGATAATTTTCCAATGTCGTTTTACAATCATAAGCCGCATTATATTGTATTATAAATTGATATGTAAATAGATTTAATATTTGAATAGTCTTATGAAGCAAATATATCCCGGGTTACTCTATCCGTCCTGACAATCTTTTAAATGCTAAACACCTGCCATATATATAGCTAAAGATTTTATAAGAAATACTTGCCTTTATTATATAAAAGCTATAAATATGAGACAACTATCTCAATTTTTAAATATATAAACACTATGGCTTCACACTCTATGAAGATATATATATTTGTATGAAAAATGGTACAATTGTACTTGAAAAAAAGGCATCTCTTGATTGTGCAACTAAAAATTGCTGATGGCTTGCGTATATCTAGACGCAAACCATAAGAAATTTTAGTTGCATGACCAAGAGATGTCTATTTTCTTAATATATTTGTATATTTGTTTTAAAATGTATAGCTAGTATGCTTTCAAACCTTTTAAATATAAATATAAAAATGTTTGTGTTGTGTTTTTATTTTTAATTCACAGAGTTTCACTAAAATAATTAGTAAGGGAAAAATGGCATTTTCTAATGGCTTGCACACATAAAAAGCTTTATTAAGACCAGCGGTCTTATACAGATTCACCACAGGAAGAAATAATAGATGGAGCTCCTGTACTCCAGGCAGCGCAGCACCCAACAACAGACTCCTGGTCCGACGCATGTCCAATGATCACACGTTTCTTCGTGCATACGTCATGGTTAGCGAATCACTGAACAGGCGAGTGTGGAATCAGCCGCGTTCTAGTCTTCGCTTTCCTCATCCAAATGGACCACGACATTCGGTGATTCTATTAATCTTCCCCGAACGGTGACTGTGGTCTTGTAGAATTTATATAAACCAAAAAGAAAACCTTGATCAAACATCATTGTATTCATTCAGTTATAAATTTGTTGACTATTGAATTGAGACAAGGATAAATCACCCAAGAGTTCCCCTCTCTGTTTCTCCAAGCAAAAGCAACCAAATATTATATACATGATTCCGTCTTGTATTCTGATATTACATAGATCACAAGTTAAAGGACAGTCAGTCTTCCAGCACTTTGATCGATTTTCTGAGAATAACACCCATAGGAGTCTCAGTTGCGCTAATGGCTTGCAGACAACCCCTCCAGACAACCAATGGATTTGCACCTTCATCAACCAATCAGGCAAACTCAACTGCAACATGTTCAATTCCCTTTACTGAATATTTTCATAAAATATTCTCCGAAGAATTTATATATAGATGAAGAAGAAGACAAAAGAAATAAAGATTTACTGGCAGAAGTGGAATTTTAAGAACTATGAACTAGGCAGATTCTATCTTTACGATAAGACGGTTGAAATTGACAATTGTAGATATTTCTACGATATTTGATATGCAGATATTTGCATAGAGGTTTAGTATTGTCTATGTTAATTGACATCTGCCTATATAGCGCGGCCTTGTTGGTTGACTAGTGGTTATTGGATAGGACAGGCCGGCGTGAGCTTCTGATGTGTACATATAATTTGTCCTTCTTTTATTGTTTTATATCTTTAAGTAATAAAGCTTTTTTCTCTTCTTCTACGAATCTGTAATTATTTTCCCAACAAAGACAAAAGAAGATTTTAATTTTTATATTGCAGAAGACTTTTTTTTTCTCTTTCTCTCAATCTCTCTCTGTTGGAATAAATAATATCTCTTTAATTCATTTCGTTTCCAGATTATAAGACCAAAATACAAGTTATGTTGGCCTCTTATTTGCCTATTTCTTGCTTGAAAATAATATCTTTCAAATTGCAATATCTTTGTACCTTCTTATTATCAGAAAATCTTTATTGTCTTTATAATGTCTGATACATCTTTTGTTGTTTATTTGCGAACCGCAAAAATGACAAAAACAAATCAAAAAGGGATGATGATAACCTGCGTCTTGCATATTAACATTTTCATAGAAACATATATATATATATTTATTGCTAGTTATATATCACAAATCACCTTTAGTGGAGGGAAGCCAGAGCGTTTCCAGCATCTCCATCTTTTATTTTTCTTATTGGGCTCAAAAATCATACATTTAGGTTTGTAGCCCGTAAAACGATACTCTCTATCTCTCTGAAGATAAGAAGAAGAGATAAGAAAGAAAACAGGTTGTGATATTTTTTCTCATTTATCCAGAAGGCCCGGGTTCGATTCCCGGCGTAGGAACTTTTTTTGGGTTCGAAAATTATATACTTTGCTTAGTAGCTTGTAACACCATATTCTCTTTTTTTCTCATTTATTCTTTGGTCTGATGATGGTAACAACGCTGTTATCGAAACGTCACATACTATTTAGTGGTTGAGGTATAGCCTTCACCATGTTGAAGAAAGCCAACAGCTTGAAATGCATAAGTGCTTGGCTTTTCTTGATTTACTAAGAAAATGGTTTAGCTAATATTCTAAGATAAAAAAAAATCAAAATGTTTAGTTGAGATGTATTCCGAGAGATGGTGCAAACTAACAGCAACATTCAGAAGCATTTTTTTTCTTAATTTTACTATGTGAAATTGTTTGCATTCTTATTGTTGTTCTATTTTATTAAATAATATGCTTTCACGCATTATATAAAATATATACATATGCCCATATATCATCAAACTCTCTTCAAAGTTACATATAAATATATTGAAAAATAATGAAGGCATATCCTGATCAAAAGCACATGTGCTTTTTAGATGGCAGAGCGCCATCTAGTGAAGCAAAAATAAACTAAGCGTTTATTTAACTTGCTGTGTCTTCCAAACTCATTTAGGTCGATAAATGTGATTTTACAAATGTTTCTGAGTAAATGATTTCTACAGATTCCTACATCAGTAGATTTTGGATGTCTGTTTGCATTTTGTTATAGAGTAGGATTATGTCCCGGCTTCAACTGGGATATACCCAAGTGAATGTTTGTCTAATATTGAATTAATCATAATATAAAAGAACTTGTTAATATTATAATCATTTCAGTATTTAAATGTAATTCTACTGTCCTAAGAGCTTATGTCTATAGTTTGCTTAAATACCATTTCTAAGATTCCACTCTTCAGTGTAGCATATAAAAGCAAAAACTCCGCCTTTGCCGGTCTCAAGCCCGGATGGAAAAGGAGGAGGGGGAGCAGTAACAAGCTCGCTAAAAAACCTGGGCTCAGCTGGCCATGCTGATAGTACCCTTTAAGGGCTCCAGGTATACAGGATGAGCAGCATTTGTACTCCATGTTAGGAGCGGCTGCACATGGTGTCTGTTCCTCATGTCAGAGGCGGCCATTTCTTTTGGAGCTAAGTCAGCCTGCTACTGAGTAGTGCTCCCAGTCTTAATAACAAAGGCAGACGCATTTTACTTCACCCAGTCATGATGGTTGTCAAGCTTTACAAGCTTGATACCCTAATATGATTGAGTGGAGATAAGAAGAAGAAACATAAAAAAAGCAGAATGATCCAATACAGTTTTAGAGCTCTAACGAAGCGGTCTGGTGGATTAAATTGGTGAAGTTGAGGGTTCACCACTGATAAGCCAAGAGCCCTCTCAATATTTTCTCATCGCAGTAAAGACAGTAGAATTTTGATTTAGAAGTTTCTTTTGTTGTTTATATATATGTGAAAAACGATTAAAAATAGAAAGAATAAAAAAGGATCATATGCTGATATATGCAAATATTTAAAGAGTGAGATCTTTTAGCCTTTTCCGTATATTTGCAGAAGAATTATTGATGTTTTGAAAGGATGTATTCACCAAATAAACACTCATAACAAAAATATTATTTGCAATTTCTTCATTTTTTTTCTTTGTTGTGAAAGTCTTTGGAAAGAATTTCGATATGGCCTTTAAGAAAGAATTGCCATTTATTCCGTAAATTAGGGTAAAATTGGCCCAAGAAAATATCCCAAACACAATTTATCGATACATTTGAATAGAAATTGCAGCAATTTCTAACTTTAAATTCGATGTTTTTCCCTTTTGTTGTAAAAGTGTGAATTTAGCATTCTTAAATTTATGGTAAAAGCTAGGAAAATTGTAATTTATTGTTGGAGCTGTTTTCACTAACGCGGATAAGATATTAAGAAAAAGACATCTCCTTATCGTGCAACTGAAAGTTGCTGATGGCTTGCGCCATCTATCGGAATAAATATCAACTATTCTCGTTGATTTTTAATTATTCCAGAATTGGCCAAATACCCATTCTTGATTAACAAAGAAAAGCTAACCACGGACGCATTTCGGGCTGTTGGCCCTCATCAGTGTGGTGCAAGCTGTACCTCAAAGACCAAAAAAACTGGTCATTCAGGCATCCTGAAAAATCATGAAACGGGTAGTTAAGGCCAGAATTGCGTGAGACCGCGACACAATATGAAAAAAATAGTACAAATGTGATATTGTACTGGGAGATAAGGTGCATAAATTATGATAAAGGCATCTCCTTATCGTGTAAATATATATAGAGGATAAAATATATATTTATAGAGGATAAGATAATTGAGGTTTCTTTCTTCCTTATATTGTGACGTAGAAATTTAAGAAAAGACAAACTTCAGGATGACACAACAATTTATTAATGACAAGAACAACTCAAAATTTATAAAATACAAGAGGAGCAATGAAGTTTACAGAGTGACAGAATATAATACAGTAGAACCTTCATGAGAGGACAATCGTGCTAAAAGACACCTCTCTCTAAAGGACAGTTTTCATTTGCAAAATTACAATTTTTATTATGTAGTCGTTCTCTGGTAAAAAACACTTTAGCTCTGCAAACAGACATTTCATGATAAAATTGTGAAAAAAGTTTTAAAATGGCAAAATATTTTCTCACAATGAGTTTCTTTTTATTACAAAACGCTAACTTTCAAGTGATAATCTCTCTTCAACGGGCTTAATAAAAGACTACAAGAAATATTTACAAAAACATACGCGCGCCTCTAAACATGTGAAAGGAAGTTCGACTTTGCACTTACAAATGTATCAGAGCCCCGTTTGGTTACTTGCACTCGCTGGTGGGGTTGGACTTTTTCAAGAATTGGAGACGCGCGTATTTTTTTGTAAATATTTCCTGTAAGATATAGTCGATGTTTTATTAAGCCCGTTGAAGAGCGATTATCACTTGAAAGCTAGCTTTTTAATATAAAAAGAAACTCATTATGAGGAAATATTTTGTAATTTTTGAACTGACATTTCTTAAAATAGTTAAATGACCTATTATTTAGGGCAGACTTTATCAGACGACAACTATAGAAAAAGCAAGATTTTGTTTCTAAAAGTCCGGTAATTGACACAATTAACAATTAAAATATTCTGATTGAATATTCTAATCAATTGTTACAGAAAATAAGTATTAAAAAAAGGGTAATATATAATATAGGGATAAATAAAAGGTAGGAAAATGTATTTAGTTGTTTAATTAAAAAGGCATATTGAAGAAGGAATAAAAGTTAACGGTGACGAATTTCTTTTATTAATGCTGTAAAATCGGCAAGTTTTCGGACTTTGACGTTCTTTGACAGGCAACTTTCCAAAAAACTAGAAGATAATATTTATATATATACGTAAATATTTACATAATTAGAACTTTGTAGTGACAATTAAACAACTTTATTGACATCTCGTCAATCTTTACACTCAAAGGGAGTTATAAGGTAATAATAATGGTAGGAATGAAGAGAGATATATACAATCGACGTAGCCTTCTCCGAGGGCACGTCCGGATCAGGAGCTTAAAGCCGCCTTGAATCTAGACAGTTCCCTGCCATTTGGGGAGTTCATGTTCGGAACATGTTTGATGATAATGTCGAAGAATTTGTCGAGAAGAATCTTGTCTTCAGGCGTGAGTAGCCCGAGGAGGTGCTCCGTTTCTTCTTCGTAATAGACCGCGAGTATGATATCCATCCTGACCACATTATTCTTGTTAAATATGGAGTGCAGGAATTCTCGATCCTTCAATAGGATGAGTAACTTAATTAGTAAGTTAGAACTTTGGAAAATAATCATTTATTTCATTAAGAAAAGTTATAATTATATAAATATTTATGTGTAAATATATGTATATATATTATCCTCTAGTTTCTTGGAAAGCTGCCTGTTGAGATACGTCATAGTCTGAAAGCTTGCCGATTATACAGCATAAATAAAAGAAACACCTAGCCTTAAGCCTTAAGATGATGTCTGGCGATTCCTTCTCCTATAAAAAGGCATATATTGGATCAAAAAATCATTTATTTTACCAATATTTCAGTTGGCTGAACGCCAACCTTTATCAAGTTATTATAACATATTTATGTGTTATATGTTAATTAAAATTCGAAACTATTATAGACGCGTATGATTCTTTTAAAGATAAAACAAATTCTACTGCCCTTACTGCAATGGAAAAATGAATGGGAGGGCCTGGCTCATCAATGGTTAAAAGAATCATACGCGTCTATAATAGTTTCGAATTTTGATAACAGATGGCGCGTTAATGCATCATAATATATGTTAATTAATTGATTTTATTGGTTTTATTTTATTAATTGTAATTAAATTAATATGTTATAATACCTTGAAAAAGGTTGGCGTTAACCCAACTGAAATATAGGCAAAATAAATGATTTTTTGATACAATATATGTCTTTTTAATTAAAGAATTATTTATGGATTGCTATATATTCAAATATATAGTTGCATATATTATTAAAAAGGCATATATTGTATCAAAATATCATTTATTTTACCAATATTTCAGTACAATATGGTTGTATGTTGTTGAGCGCTGTTGGATTCTTTTGTTACATTTTAACTTACTTGTTTTGTCTACATCTTATGGATTTAATTGAAACTTTTTACAACTTATTTTTTATTAACTTTCATGTATAATTATTTTTACATAATTTTGTTTTCTATAATTATTTTACATACTTTTATATCGTTGCATACTTTTGTTTTTAGATTAAGATAATAATCTTTATTTATAAAGTTATTTTCCTCCAAACTTTTAGTTGGTAAATAAACGTTAAAAAGGCTTCTCGGATATTTTCTCACAGTACATCAGGTCACCAGCGCAACAATATGTACAAATATCTTCAGAAAGGGAAATTTCCTCACCTTGAGAGAGTTCTCTTCCAGACAAGGTCTTCTTAAACACTCCTCAGTTCCACGCTAAGGATTCAGTTCGGTAATTGAGGGTTTAAAAAAGGCGATTTTCACCTAAGGAAGTGTTCTGTAATGACAATGTGAACTCCAATTTCTATTTCTGTGATAGCGTTTGTATCAATTCCTCGCTGGAAATTTTCCCAATAAGGAACTTGAACAAGGAATTTGGTTATCAATACACATCACTTGTCGAGCATAATTTAAAATGTCTTTTATTCAAAGGTCATAAGGGCAAAAAAATAATGTGTTTTCACTTCATATGTACGTCCTTGGCCATTTTGTTGGATTTAATTCTTCATTTCCTTCTTCTCACTAATTCAAAAATTTCTGATCGCAAAATACCTATTGCATATACGTGGCGTATATACAAATCCATTAAGAGAATTTTATATTGAATTTTTGTCGTTGAAAACTTCGAACTTTCTGGTGCTATATGCTGTATTTTAACTTCAATTCTATTTTTTAATGATAATTCCTTGTAGCGTAGGATTATTTTAAAATTTAAAAAAATCATCCAGGGATAAGTTTTTAGTTTACCTCTTTTTAAGCATCGATTCTTAAGCTTTCGAGCTTTGATGTCTTTTTATAGAAAGATTAATTCATACCAAACGCATAAAACAACAAAAAATATGTTATGACTGAATTATTTTTTCTGTAGAAGGGCATTAGAGCTCGATAACTCGATAGAATCCATATTAGAAAATCATACAAGAAATTTATCCCTGAATGCCTTTTTATTAATTTCCAAAGATCTAAGTTCAAATTTGTAGCTTCGTAATGGTTTAAACTATAAATTAATTTGAACATTGTTTTCCAAAATAGATTAACGCGGATTAGATCGCGACTAGCGACAATGCAAATACGGAAATGCAAATTCTAATTTGAGATTCTTGATGCAAGCAGAGAACATTACAAAGTAGACCATCAGAAATTTCGTTGAAAGTGTATGCAACAGGTCGTTGCAATTTGCAACTACACTGAATCGTTGTGGAAGAAACAGAACTATATCATTGATGCTTAATTTACCATTTAACCATTACTCAAAGAATTTCTCAGTCTATAAGATTCTTATAAAGAAATTGTGAAAAGGATTACTGGAGCAGAGTTCAGGAATTCAATTTGGCCACTCCTCAATAAACTCTTCCCTCAACTGGTCAGTCTTGGAATCCTCTCAGAGGTTGACTCCAGAACCCTTCAAGATGAGCTTGTTATCACCTTTATTATAAGATCTCCAAAAATACACCAAAATTTAATTAGCATATTAGAAATAGAGTTCGATCAGGTGTTTCTTCAATTATCGAACATACTCGAAAGGATTGGGGAATGCATAGAGACAGGAGATTCTGAGATTAAATTCTTAGATGAAATATCTTACTAATAACATAATACCTAATCATTTATGTCACATCTATATCGTTGATTTAATCATTAAGAAATCAAGGGTCGTGTTTCTCTTCTTATTTCTTTTATTTTTCGAAATTTCGGGCCAACATGCCCTTCAACACAGAGATCCTGTGAAATTCTATAATTTTTGCTGTAAGTGTGTTTATTTAAAAGTAATGACAATTTTTTTTTAAATCATTAACCGAACACTATTACAGATGAGCCTGATTCTTCTATCCAGAAACAACCAACTACATTTAAAGAAACAGTAGTGCTTCTTCATTCTCCAACAGTGCATCATAGCTACAGCTGGACTATTCCAAGTTGTATCCACATGCAATATGATAAAGGCTATTGAGAAGATGAAAAAAAAAACCACAGAGATCCTGAAGTACAACTTCACTCGTATGGAAGCTTGAGAAATAAAAGAAATGAGAAAAGAAACCCTTGATTCCTTATTGATTAAATAAAAGTGTAAAAGCAGGGAGGAAATCTCTATGTATACATATCTATAATCTGTAGATGCCTAGATATCGTGAAGAAAGTGATCTTCTAAAGACATTCCACTGTCACAAGAGGTTTCTTCCGCTTTATGCGTCCTTTGAGGCTCAAAATTCATACATTCTGGTTAGCAGCCCCGTAAATAAATATATTTCCATCACAAGAGGTAGATGTAGGATTGAGTTACCTGGTGATTGAGCGAGATGACCTTCCTTTTCATCCGAATGACACTGATGAGCCATTAACGACACGCAGCAATTAATTATCCGAATTAACGTTATAAAAATAGCTGAGATGACATCAGAAATATTTCGACATGAGACTGTAGTTACTTGGTTGTCTATGTGTCACGTCATGGGACATTGATGACACGTTCACCGGCGTCCTAATTGACCGTGACATTCTCGTGACATTTGCTGTGGATAAAGAGTATTCGGTTCTGCAATCATATACAGGATGACTATTCTTCTTTCTTATCTCCACTCAATCATATCAGGGTATCAAGCTGGTAAAGTTTGTTGATGGTGTCTGCTAGGGATGTGTCTTCTTCTTTCTTATCTCCAATCAATCATATCAGGGTATCAAGCTGGTAAAGCTTGTTGATGGTGTCTGCTGGGGATGTGTCTTCTTTCTTATCTCCACTCAATCATATTAAGGTATCAAGCTTGTAAAGCTTGACATCCATCATGACTGAGTGAAGTAGAATGTGTGTCATTAAGACTGGGAGCACTATTCAGTGGCAGGCCGACTTAGCTCCAAAAGAAATAGCCGCCTCTGATATGAGGAGCAGACGCCAAGTGCAGCCGCTCCTAACATGGAGTACAGACTCATCCTGTATCCCTGGAGACCTTCCTGGGTACTATCAGCATGGCCAGCTGAACCCAGGTTTTTAGTCTTCCTTCTTCTTCTTTCTTATCTCCACTCAATCATATTAAGGTATCAAGCTTGTAAAGCTTGATATTTTTGATGGTGTCTGATTTGACAACCATCATGATTGGGCAAAGTAAAATGCGTCTGCCTTTGTCATTAAGACTGGGAGCACTACTCAGTGGCAGGCCGACTTAGCTCCAAAAGAAATGGCCGCCTCTGACATGAGGAACAGACGCCATGTGCAGCCGCTCCTAACATGGAGTACAAACGCTGCTTATCCTGTATCCCTGGATCAGGAGCCCTTACAGGGTACTATCAGCCGGGCCAGCTGAGCCCAGGTTTTTTAGCGAGCTTGTTACTGCTCCCCCTCCTCCTTTTTCATCCGGGCTTGGGACCGGCAAAGGCGGAGTTAGGTTTATAGTGAACTTGTTACTGGTAAAGATGGAGTTTACAAGATGACTGAAAAGCATAGATTCCAAAACCTTTTGCAATACCTCAGGGAAATGAACATATGAATGTAAAATTCAAAAAAGCATATATGATAACTAACTTTAAGTAAACAATTTATTAAATAAACATATTGAATTGCGTGCTTCTTTGGCCTTGATGCAGGCCTGGAAGTGTTTGGTGATAGACTCCACCGTGAGGTACCTGATGTTGATACAAGAGTTACATTTGATGATGTTTTAGGGAATTATTCAAGATCGAGTGACTAGGACATGACCTTATGGTTAATTGTGTGTGGCAGTTCATATCGCTGGACTCTGTCTATTACACATTCCTATGGTTTTTGTAGGCAGTTCATGTCGTCAGTGTCTTTCACACATTTCTTTAGGACCCCTGTGGTTAGTTCCTATCACCAGACTTTGTTTTACACAAATTCCTATGGTATTTGTTGAGTAGTTCATGTCGTCAGTTTCTTTCAAACATTTCTATTATGTATCTACTTTAAAATATTATGACGCAACGCTAGTTATTTTTGCATACTACATTTTAATTAAAACCAAAGTATTTATACAGCATATGACGATGATAAATAATCTCTATGAAAATATGAATATATAACAACTTCTCCCCACAACAAAAATTTACATTTCAAAAAACTTCGAAGGCCTTCTTAATCTTGAGGACCTTCTCAAAATAGGACCCGATGCTTCACCAGTAGGATCTATTTCCTGACCAGCTTGAAGGTCTTCAATTTTAGTTGACTCTTGTGGAGTTGACGATGTAGACGGAGTTGCTTCACTTTCCCCACAACTTCTGACCTGATCTAAATGCCAGTTTAAAATTTCTCCGTCATCTATCTCTACCTTAATAGAAACAGGACCAGTTTTTTCTTGCACTACACCTGGTAGCCATCTGGGGCCATGGTACCCTCGTGCTATAACTGCCTGTCCTTCATTTACTACTCTATGGGGTTTCCAATTTCTTATAAACCTGTCTTCCTGTCGCATCCTTCCCTCCGACACACTTTCAGGATGAAATTTATTTATGAGACTCTTCAGGTTTCTGTTCATCAACAACTGAGCTGGGGATTTTTGCGTCGTGCTGTTTATCGCTATTCTCATCGACAACAAAGATCTAGACAACCTAGTCGTCCAATTTCCCGAGCTGTTCTTTCTTAGCAGATTTTTAAGCGTCTGAATAGCTCTCTCCACCTGCCCATTTGACGCTGCATGATAAGGCGCACACAAGATGTGCCTTACGCCATTTCTTTTTAAGAAAGTCTTGAAAAGTTCCGATGTGAAGGACGTACCATTATCTGAAACTATCACATCCGGCAACCCGTGAGTCGCGAATATTTCTTTTAGACTATTGATGGTAGTTTCAGTAGATGTTGTAGATACGATTTTAGTCTCAATCCACTTAGAATAGGCATCCACTACAACCAGAAAAGTTTTCCTTGAAAGGGACCCGCATGATCAATATGTAGTCTCGACCAAGGTCTTGATGGCCAAATCCAAGGATATACGTCAGTTTTTGGCGGATCGTGACTACACGACAAACAAACTAAACAACTGGATATCATCCGTTCAATATCTTTATCCACCCCGGGCCACC
>CP092863.1:78282507-78402164 GCA_030710605.1 Cordylochernes scorpioides | reverse complement strand
TCACTCGTTTCATTTTGTATCCGTGGAAGGACATCTTGCCAGAAAGCTTGAACGATCATTCTTTTATAAAAAGAAGCTCTTCTCTCTGTCTTGTGTTTCTTCCATAATGAAAAAGATACTAATGAAATAAAGGGAATGGATGAAAGTGAGATGACCAATCATACTGAAGAAATCGTAATAAAACGTTGTCCGTGAAGAAGAAGAACGAAGTAACGAGGACACACGGACATGACCATGGCGGAATTAGATAACCGGAGCGGTGCCGCTATATTAGGATGGGACCTTGGAGTCCAGTGCCGAGTCATCCTGCCGGACTTCCATGCACTTTTATGTTTGCGTGTCCATCCGTTAAAACTTCCCGTTTCACAGTTTCAATATCTTCCCATGAAACGAGAGATCTTAGGTTAATAGCCTTTCTAAAGTGTTCACGTTTATCTGAACACTCTACAACGTCCAATAGTCTTAACGCTTTGACTTGGAATAGTGGGTGATGGTTACTTTAGAAAAAGAGGAACGGAACAAAGTCCCGACAACTCAATTCCCGACATGGTCAAAATCCCGAAACACCAAATTCCCGACATGGTAAAAATTCCGACAGACCGAAATCCCGACATAATCAAAATCCCCCCAACAAATATAAATTAAAACAAGTTTTAACATTTGAATAAATAATTTACTTTGCTTGGGGGTTAGAATGTTTCTAAAATATTATATTTTGTAGCAATAAAAATAAATCTTCATATTCTCTCTAATTTGTTTTTTTTTTTCCCTGTCGGGATTTTGACAAAATATAATATTTTAGAAACATTCTACCCCCCAAGCAAAGTAAATTATTTATTCAAATGTTAAAACTTGTTTTAATTTATATTTCATTAGTATCTTTTTCATTATGGAAGAAACACAAGACAGAGAGAAGAGCTTCTTTTTATAAAAGAATGATCGTTCAAGCTTTCTGGCAAGATGTCCTTCCACGGATACAAATAGGTTCTAAATCCCAACAGCCCAAAATCCCAACAGATCAAAATCCCGACAGACCAAATCCACGATAGCTCGAAATCTCAACAGATCAAAATTCCACCAGACCAAGATCTCCATAGGTCGAAATCCCAACAGATTAAAATCCCGAAAGACCAAATCCCCGATAGGCCGAAATCTCAACAGATCAAAATTCCACCAGACCAAAATTTCCATAGTTCTAAATCCAAACAGACCAAATTCCCTATAGGTCGAAATCTCAACAGACTAAAACCCCATAAGTCAAAATCCCGACAGGGAAAAAAAAAACAAATTAGAGAGAATATGAAGATTTATTTTTATTGCTACAAAATATAATATTTTAGAAACATTCTACCCCCCAAGCAAAGTAAATTATTTATTCAAATGTTAAAACTTGTTTTAATTTATATTTGTTGGGGGGATTTTGATTATGTCGGGATTTCGGTCTGTCGGAATTTTTACCATGTCGGGAATTTGGTGTTTCGGGATTTTGACCATGTCGGGAAGTTGGTGTTTCGGGATTTTGACCATGTCGGGAATTTGGTGTTTCGGGATTTTGACCATGTCGGGAATTTGGTGTTTCGGGATTTTGACCATGTCGGGATTTTGATCTATAGGGATTTTTACTATGTCGGGAATTTAGTGTTTCGGGATTTTGACCATGTCAGGAATTTAGTGTTTCGAGATTTTGACCATGTCGGGATTTTGGTCTATAGGGATTTTGACCATGTCGGGATTTTAGTTATCGGGATATTTTAGCTGTCTAGATTATGTCCGGGAAACCTAACTGAATATAACAAGCTAATCAGAGAACATATTGTAAAATAAGCAAATCGAAATAGAATCTTATTTTTCCATAAAAAGCACATGATTCTAGTGAACGATTAGAGTATCCATCATGGCTTGCTTACAACAATGGTAGCAGATGGATCTAAGTGTATGTAACTAGATCTAGAGGAAAAGGGCTGAAAGACAAGCCAGGTGTTCTGGAAGTGGGTCAGGTGTAGAGAGGGTGGGCAGCTGTTTGACGCCTACACCACACCTGGAATGGTAGGCATATTGATATTCATTAGAACATCAGTTTCTTCTACAACAAACTTCTACTGTCCTTACTACGATGAAAAATATTGGGAGGACTTGGATCATCAGTGGTGAACCCTCCCAGCAGTATAACCAATTTAATCTACCAGACCGCTTTTTTAGAGCTCCAATACTGTATTGAATCATTCTGTTTATATATGCTACACTGAAGGGCTTGGCTTATCAGTGGTGAAACCTTCCAGCAGTTCCGACAATTTAATCTACCAGACCGCTTCTCTTAGAGATCTAATACTGTATTGGATCATTCTGCTTATATATGTTACATTGAAGGGCATGGCTCATCAGTGGTGAAACCTCCCAGTGGTTTCACCAATTTAATCTACCAGACCGCTTCTCTTAGAGTTCTAATACTGTATTGGATCATTCTGTTTATATATGCTACACTGAAGGGCTTGGCTTATCAGTGGTGAAACCTTCCAGCAGTTCCGACAATTTAATCTACCAGACCGCTTCTCTTAGAGCTCTAATACTGTATTGGATCATAACTATTGTTCCTCCTTCTACATGCTTAAAAGTCCAAGCATTCTAAGGCATTACTATATTAGATCATTCTGCTTATATATGTTACACTGAAGGGTAGAATCTTAGAAATTGTATTTGATCAAACTATAGACATATGCTTTTTAGACAGTAGAATTACATATAAATATTTGCATCGAGTAATGCTCTTCAACAAACAATAAGGACAAGGCCAGTTAGGTATAAAATAATACAAAGCAATTACACGCCATCTATATATAACAAATGAAGACATTAATGCGCGAATGTTTCTTTTCACAAATAAATCAAACTTCTACTGTCCTTACTGCGATGAAAAAATATTGGCAGGGGTTGGCTTATCAGTGGTGAAACCTTCCCAGCGATTCCATCAATTTAATCTACCAGACCGCTTCTCTTAAAGTTCTAATACTGTATTGGATCATTCTGCATATATATGTTACACTGAAGAGTAGAATCTTAGAAATGACTATGGACATATGCTTTTAGGACAGTAGAATTACATAAAAATATTTGCATCGAGCAATGCTCTTCCGCAAACAATAAGGACAAATCCAGTTAGGTATAAATTAATATAAATCAATAACACGCCATCTATATATAACAAATGAAAACATTAAGACGCAAATGTTTCTTTTCACAAATAAATCAAACTTCTACTATCCTTACTGCGATGAAAAAATATTGGGAGGGTTTGGCTTATCAGTAGTGAAACCTTCCCAGCGATTCCACCAATTTAATCTACCAGACCGCTTTCTTCAGAGCTCTAATACAACAACAACAACAAAAGCCTTTATTGAGGACCTCTCGTCCTATAAAGGATTCGCCAGTTTACAGAGTAATTGAAGAGAAGATAACTAAGAATACAGAGATATAAGTAGTAGGTATAGTATAGTATTTTATACACTGTGACTATATACAACAGCAGCAACAAGCCTTTTACTGGAATCAAAGTCCCATACCAGAGCTCTAATACTGTATTGGACAATTCTGTGTATATATACTACACTGAATGGTTATAACTACCATTGCAAAATTGTAAATTGGAGAGGGGTGGACTTCAGGAATTTGTTTAATCATGGAGATAAGCACAACCACCACCCACACTGAAGGATGGAATCTTAGAAATGGTATTTAAGCAAACTATGGACATATGCTTTTAGGACAGTAGAATTACATATATTTGAATCGAGAAATGCTCTTCCGCAAACAATAAGGACAAGGTAAGTTAGGTATAAATTTATACATAGCAAAATAACATGTCATCTATATATTCATTTCAGTAAGGATAGTAGAAGTTTGATTTATTTGTGAAAAGAAACATTCGCGTCTTAATGATTTCATTTGTTATACAGTATATAGATGACACGAGTACAATATTCCTGACATCGAAAAATAAAACGGAGATTGAAGAGTTGTTTCTTGTGGGAATTTTATTAGCAAGCTTTAGGACGTCCTTCTACAGGCATTTTTACGATAACTAAACAAAAGAACGATATGAGTTTATATAAGACAAGATGTTTTTGCATACGAGAGAAAAAATATAGCAATTTAAAAAAAAATAAAGAGAAAAGTGAAAACGTAAATTTCGTATGTACAACATTGATATGCAAAATTTGTGCTAAAGACGTTAAATTTATGAAATAAAAACTTTTTTTTACTATTTTTTGTGACTTCAATACGACAAAGGTAATGGTAAATAAACAATGAGGATGAACATTTAGCTGGACTTAGTAGGACAGCCTTCGTATCTAGGGTGGCCCTATAAGGAGTACAAGACTCCAGACATACTGTCCTGTTCAAGGTCACTTCCCAGCAACGTTGAGGCAGTTAACAGGACTTAGAGGCATCTTGTTTCATGATCAAATACCTTTTTTTCTTAAAAAAATAAGGTTAATTGTGATTGTAAAGGAATACGTGAAGGTGTACCTAACTGAAGTAAGAGTACTGTAATAAATCTGTTTGCTGTATTGAGAATAATCGACGGGGGGAGTCGATGGAAGGATGATCTAAACCGTTGGTTTCGACCGCTACGATCCGGGTTCGATTCCCGCATTGGGCACTTTTTTCTGATTAAAAAATGCTCCAATAGCCCCCGATTCTTGCAAAAGTCCAACCCCACCAGCGAGTGCAAGTAACCAAACGAGGGCTCTGGCATATTTGTAAGTGCAAAGTCGAACTTCTTTTCACATATGTAGATATGTGGTGCACTTAGAGTAAAAGCAGTCGCCTACTTCTACCCACCATGATTATAATGGCCTATACCATGTGTATTAGGGATAAGCAAAAAAAAAAAAGAATAATCGACCAAAATGTTCAAGACAAAATTAAAAATCAAATCATGACAAATTCACTCGACCAGAATGTCCTCAACTGTTCAGCAACGTCAGCTCCACCTGGCGACTGTCCTGCAATGTCACATTGCCTGCCACTAGCACCCACAGGTCTTTCCGGTTTCACTGATGCGTGAAACGACACACCTGTAATAAAGAATGGCACAAAATAGCCCTTTTCAGGTGGTTTATGCATTTCCTGTGGGCCAACAATGATCAGTTACGCCATCTATCAGCAATCAGAACGCCTTGGTCAACTGCAATGTCCATCATGTGTGGGCCCTTCGTCTATAGATCACCATTATTTTGACTCTTCCTTTCTGACGCCTAATTACAGCAAAAAAAATGGTATTCTTGTGTAAAAAAAATCAATTCGAACTTCGTTTTTGATCAATGCAGATTCGTCTTTAATAAAGAAGCAATTTATATAAGTAGAACCTTTCTTTAGCGGACACCTCTTTATAAAGGACAGTTTTCATTTGCAAAATTACCATTTTTACTATTTAGCAACTCTCCGGTAAGAGGATATCTCTCCATAAAGGACACTTTGACTTTGCAATTAGGTTTCTTTTACAGGGAGGTTCTACTGTAATAAGGATTTTTGATATTAATAAAAATCTCATATACAACTTGTGGAAAAAATGTTGATTTTTTTAAAGGAATATGATGCAGAAAAAGAGCTCGACTTAATTTTAGCGACTCAAATATGATGAATAACCCTGTACATATTCTCTCTATCATGCTTATAATCATTTTATGTAAATAATTATACAATTAGATAGTAAAAAGGCATATGTTGGATTAAATAAAAGGTTTATTTGCCAATATTTCGGCTGGCTAATCGCCAAACCTTTATCGAGGCATTGGCAAATACACCTTTATTCAATCCAACATATGCCTTTTTACTATCTAATGATTTAAGTATGGATTTCTCTATTTTCAGAACAAATAATTATACAATGTGTAACGTCTAAATAAAGCTTGTTTCTTATCAGCAACCAGAATGGTAAGTAACCATAGAGATTAACTGACATTTTTTTAAAATTCTATAAGATTGTCCCAAAAGTTCATAAACACCCCCCCCCCCCCCCCCTGCAACAAATTCCAAATTTATAATATAATATAATTGGGCTTATGATTGTAGAACGAAATTTGACAATTATCCCACAAATGTTTCTTTTGAACGAAAAATCGAAATTTATTTTAAGGAGAAATAACGATTATTTATAACCTTAGGAATGAAGTATGAAAGGATGAATTGTGAAGAGTAATGATAAACGGAAAAATAAAGTGCCCAGGGATTTTTCGTTCAAAAGAAACATTTACGGTATAATTGTCAAACTTCTACAAATTCCAAATTTTTTTAAACATTGTTTTTCTTATTATTTAGCGAATGATATCAGCAAACAAATCTAAGACAATAGCTTACTATAATTTTTTTAGATTATCATTATGTAAGGACCAGTCAACAAGTGAATGACTTTGAGATGAAGAATAAAGCCAGTTCAATTTCTATGTAAATAACACAAGATGATTATTACCTTACCCAATTGGGAGAATCTGTATGAGGCAAGTCCCTAATTTTTGTGTATGTGTGTTATTTAAAGAATAATATTATATATTACGGTGAATGCAGAATAATTTGATAAAGTAACAATAAAATTCAGGTATAGAGTTTATTTTAATATGGTTTTTCAAGTTTTAGAGCAAATTTTTTGCTCTTCAACGGGCATATAAAATTTGCTCGAAATCTTGCAAAAACCAAAATTTAAAGAAATACTTTACTTGAATTCTATTGTTTCTTTTTCAAATATTTTATAGGTAACAATTGTTCACATAATACAATTACTTTCTTCTGTGTAACATATATAAGCAGAATCGTCTAATACAGTATTAGAGCTCTAACGAAGAGGTCTGGTAGAATAAATTGGCAAAACCGTCTGGAAGGGTTTACCACTTATCAGTCAAGCCTTCCCACTAGTTTTCTAACTGCTGTTTATAGAGAAAAACTAGCGTTCTAAGAATGTGTCTACTCGGTTAGGTTTGATCTGAAACAAAGTTTTGATTGGGACATCCATCTTGGCGTAATGCCAGGTAAGATAGGACAGGTACTACCAACTACATGGCTGCATAGAAAGGTGTTCTTTGTAACAACAGCGTCTACGTGCATCTACAAAGTTATCCCAAAAGTTAATAAATACTTTCAAAAAAATTAACCAATATTATTCGCTGTTATGTATAATGTCTTTGTATTATGTATTTTCAAATAATTTCTAAGTAACAATTGTTCACATAATACAATTATTTTATACATAATACAAAAACATCATACATAACAGCGAATAATATTGGTATTTTAATATTTTGCAAGTATTTATGAAATTTTGGGATAAACTTTGTAGATGCACGTAGACGCTGTTGTTACAAAGAACACCTATCTACACAGCCATCTATTGGTAGCACCTGTCCTATCTTACCTGGCATTACGCCAAGATGGATGTCCTAATCCAAACTTTGTTTCAGATTAAACTTAACCGAGTAGACACATTCTTAGAAAAATAGTGGGAGGACTTGACTGATCAGTGGTGAACCCTTCCAGACGGTTTTGCCAATTTATTCTACCAGACCTCTTCTTAGAACTCTAATACACACACACACAAAAACCTTTATTAAGACACACAGGTCTTACAGAGGATTCTCCTTGGGGTTACAAGACGGAGAAACCCATGAAAGTGGAAAAAATACAAAGGGGTAAAAATGGAGAAAGATTATTAGAGATCTAATACTGTATTAGACGATTCTGCTCATATATGCTACACTGAAGGGTGGAATCTCAGAAATGGTATTCAATCAACTATAGACATAAGCTTTTAGGATAGTAGAATTACAGAATTCATCGCAGTAAGGACAGTAGAAGGTTGTTTTAATCCACCAGACAGCTTCTTAGAGCTCTAATACTGTATTAGACAATTCTGCTTATATATGTTACACTGAAGGATGGAATCTCAGAAATGGTATTCAATCAACTATGTACATGTGGCGAACGCACTTTGCTTCAGCGAACTGGGACAAAGCTTCAAAACACATACGGGCAGAAAAATGGCGGCCCCACTATGCCTCGGCAAGCACGTGTTTGGAGAACACTTCACTACGCATGCGCGGGCGTCAGCCGGAACTTTCTAGCGGCTGGCGTCTTCCGACACACTTGATCTGGCACTCACGCGGTAAACAACAAGGCTGAAGCCGACGGCCGTTACTTCGACCGTTGCTTCTTTTCTCTTTATAATTTCTTGCTTTAAATAAATTAATTTTAATTATAATTTTATCAGCAGCCTTTCCACAAGCCACGCCAACACTTCACTCAACAACCATCCTACAGACATGCTTTAAGGATAGTAGAATTACATATAAATGTTTTCATCGCAGTAAAGACAGTATACTCGTAAGTTCATGTTCAAAAGAATTCGTGTTTTGATGATTCCATTTTTGGAATATAGATGGAACATTATCGCCTTATAATTAATCAAACTTATATTTAGGGGAAAAGCATTTTGTCGGGAAGCAGAAGATGCTTCTAAGTCTTGTAAACTGGCTCAGCGTGGTTGGTAAGTGATCCTTAGCAGGACAAGGAAAGTATGTTCAGAATTAACACAAAGCTATAACGCGCCATCAATACATACAAATACATTTGAATGTAATTCTACTGTCCTATAAGCTTATGTCCATAGTGTTCTTGAAAACCATTTCTGAGATTCCACCTTTCAGTGCTGCGTATATAAGCAGTATCGTCCAATACAGTATTAGAGCTCTGAGAAGCGGTCTGGTAGATTAAATTGGTGAAACCGCTGGGAGGGTTGACCACTTATGAACCAAGCCCTCACAATATATTTTTTCATCGCAGTAAGGGCAGTAGAAGTTTGTATTATGTATAAAAGAAACATTCGTGCTTTTAACTCCTTTCATTATTCATGTTTTAACCATTCCATTTTATATATATAGATTGAACGTTATCGCTTTATAATTAATCAACCTTATATTTAGGGGGAAAGCATTTTGTCGTGGAACAGAAGAAGCTTCTAAGTCCTGTTAAATGCCTCAGCGTGGATGGTAAATGATTCTAAGCAGGCTAGGGAAAGTATGTTCAGAATCTTGTACTCCTGTTAGGGATACCTTAAGCTTAAAGGTTGTCCTACGTATAGTGAGCATGAAGAGAATAATAATAAAGCATTCTGTCGTGGATTAGAAGATGCTTCTAAGTCTTGTTAAATGCCTCAGCTTGGATGGTAAGTGATTCTAAGCAGGACAGGGAAAGTATGTTCAGAATCTTGTACTCCTGTTAGGGCCATCTTAAGCTTTAAAGCTGTCCTACGTATAGTGAGCATGAAGAGACTAATAATAAAGCATTCTGTCGTGGAATAGAAGATGCTTCTAAGTCTTGTTAAATGCCTCAGCGTGGATGGTAAGTGATTCTAAGCAGGACAGGGAAAGTATATTCAGAATCTTGTACTCCTGTTAGGGCTACCTTAAGCATGAAAATGTCCTACGTGTAGTATATAGAGAATAATAATAAAAAAATAAACTTACCGAGCATAAGAAAGGGGATGACAAGGTTGATCAGCACGAAAGGCGTTCTGAAGTAGAGTAGAAGCCCGAAGACTGCTCCAACAGCCAAAGTAGACGATGTACAGCCCAGGATACCAAACCAGGGTTTGCTACGGACACAATCAGATGTCATACTGGTGACCATACTGAATCCCAACATCACCAACACCGTCACAATGAAGTAGACAAAAGAAGAGAATGTATCCTGACCAAATTCATCTTCCATACTTCTAGATGTAAATCGATAGATTTTAACGTTCTCTGATTGATAATCCTCAGCAAATTTGAGAAACTCTTTTTCCCATTTCTCATTCTGATTAGGAAAACGATCAGAATCGAGGAAGTATTCAAGAGATGCACCTTTTGCTTCCTTAATATGATTGTTATCATCAACTGTCACCCCACCCAGGGATACCCCGTGCATCTGGAACTTGATACTTCTTGTTTCCATCGTTAACGGATAACCAAGCCTATAGATTCCCCTCTCTATATCTGGTATTGAATCCTTTAATTTAAGAACTTCTGATTCATAACAGGTATCATGTAATCTTGCACATATATCTTCGTATTTCCATTCTTTTTCATCATATTGAATTGAAATTGATTTTACTTCTTGATCGATTTTAACAATTTCGTCAAAAATGTCAGATCTAAGCACATTACTTTCATCAATAGAAAATATGAGTATTCGTCCATAGTCCTTCAATTCCAACTGTCTGGTTGGAAGGAAGTCGTGAGAGTAGTTCATATGGAAAGCCTTTTCGGCTCGTTCACGTTCAAGGATGGTCCTGCCATTGGTCGGTGCGAATTGGTATTCGATGTTGGTGACTACAGAGACGAAGTAGGCGCCAGGTAGACACAGCAAAGCCACTGCCACAGGAACTGCTATGAAGATCTTGGGATGGTTGGCAGTGGCGTGAGCCAACTTGGTGAAGATCCTTTGAAGGAAGGCTTCGATACAGTTCAATTTCATGTTGAGTCCTCACCTGAAAACACAAGAATTCAGTGTTATATATATATATAAAGATATTTATGTTGATTTTGATTATCTTGAGAATAATTCTATGGTAATGCGGTTGTGGTTAAAATCATGAAAGTATATACTGAAAATAGTATTGATCAGTAATTACTTTAATTGAACTAAAGGGGAATATATATAAAAACATAATTCGATAAAAGTACTGCCTGCCTTAAGGCGTAAGAATAAATGAGAAAAGCTTATTTACATAATGTACAAAAGTTTTGAGCCGGCCATCGGGGAAGAACAACAACGAGTTTTTATAGGGGAAGCATGACCTCTGGCGGTCGATTTAACAGAGTATTTGGATCTATGAAATATAAATGTGTGAATAGAATAATATTTTAATAAAACATGTATATATATATATATGTGGTAACTAGCGGACGTACCCGGCTTTGCCCGGGTTTTACCCGAGTAAAGGTTTGTTTAACGAATCTCTCGATAAAGTGAACATTTTTTCCCGGTCCCTTGAAAAATACTCGATAAGTTGAATAAAATCAATATTAATTGGTTCCCTCGGTAATTGGAAGTTAAAGGAATAGTATCTTGCCTTGGAATTGTATCATTATTCTTGTCTCAAATAAATTGCCGTGTCATCCTGAATTTTGTCTTTCCTAATTTTCTACATTACAAAATCATCGTATCATCATGATAATATTTAGAGCAGATTGTTGAATTATAACAGATAAATTAGAATAATTATCTTGATTATTTCTAGGCGAAAAGTTATTTCAAAAATTTATTTGCTAGAAACCTTCCCAGTACTATACTAAATAACTTCCCAAAGTTTCATGGCGTTCCAATGAGTGGTTTGGTCAGGCATAAAGGACAAACAGACACACACACATACATTCATTTTTATATATATAGATAAGAGGTGGGGAGAGAATAAATAAACATATCACAAGTTGAAAGAGGGACCCAGGCACCCAGAGAGAAAGAGACGGGCCTGCCACCGCCGAGCGGCCGTTCGTATTGCACACAATCCCCAACTCCTCAAAGTCCCGAAGTGTTGACTAATAGGCCCCAGTGGTCGCCCCTTGGAATGTCGCTGGTAGTGACCGGACTTTACCCTCCCGTCTCTCTCTGGGTTGTCTGTAGGTTGGCTTTATTTGTTGAATACAATGTACATGTAAATAGGGAGGTTTTTATACTACATATATATCATATAATTTAGAAATATGTAAATAAAATGTTCTGTGTGGAAATATGAGGAAAGGGAAGATAAAATAGCCTGGTCAAGACAACCCTCTTGGTCACCAGAAGTCAGCCTTTACTCCCCTGAATAATTTATCTTACTTAAAGCGGTTTAAAAGCACCTTGATTTTGATTATCAAGAGACAGTTTGTATCGAGGTGATCTCGACACCAGTTCTCAGGGTGGTTCTCGGACATTCGCTCTTTCCTCTCTATCTACTCCCCACGGGTTTTTGCCTCTGTATCCTGTCTCCTGGTTGTCTTTACCACTTGCCACAAAACTACCATGACTGTTTCACAAATCACCACATATATTTATTGTATATTATATGTTGTACATAAGAATGTTTTGCATAGAAATATCAAGCCTGAAGGATCAACTTTTGATTCAAACCAAAACTGATGTAACTTAAAAATGGAGTTAATAAAATGATACCCGGAAAGAAAGAACGGCGAACGGCACTTAGAAAATTCAAAACAGGTCGTTAACATTGTCCAAGAAACTAAGACAGGATGTAAATATATTGGCAATGCTAGAACTTGATTGGACACGGACGCCTTATATTGAATAACATGTGGATCTTCGGCATACTCTATTAAGTGAAATTATTTTATTGGAAATAATTATAACTCGTAAAAAAGTGTCCTTTCCTATCTGAGCAAAGTAATTAATTCTGTCACAGGTCTGGTCGATCATGTCAGATAAATTGATCATTTCACCACAACAAAAAGTTTTCTGCCATTTACCGACTCAAATTTGAGAAGTTTGCATAATCGAACAAGAGTTTGGACAACGTTTTTCGTCCTTTATTCTGCGAAGTAAGAGGAAACTTTCATCATTTTAGATTCACACATACAATTACATAGTTTAGCAACAAAAAAAATCTGAAAAAATATATATAATCAACAATATAGTAAAATTAAGAAAAAAAAAGCATTTCAGTTCCTCGATCAGGAAATGCCTTTTTTTTCTTAATTTATCTACCTGATCCAAATACTAATTCACTTTTGTACTATTTTTCAAATATAGTAAAAGTTAAAATGAAGACAGAGGCATTTCCTGACCACGCTCACATGCAGCTTTATTAAGACCACCTATACAAATTCACCACAGGAAGAAAGGAAGAAAGCGAAACCGCTGGGGGGTTTACCACTAATGAGCCAGGCCCTCCCATTAATTTTTCCATTGCATTAAGGGCAGTATAAATTGTTTTATTTTTAAAGGAATCATAAGCGTCTATAATAGTTTCGAATTTTGATAACAGATGGCGCGCTAATGCATCATTATAGATGGAGCTCCTATACTCCAGGTAGTACAGCACCCAACAACAGCCTCCAGGTCATGTCCAGTGGCCACACCGTGCATACGTAAAGGTTAACGTATCACCTAAAAAGCGAGTGTGGAATCAGCCGCGTTCTAATCTTCACTTTCCTCATCCAAATGGACCACGACATTCAGCGATTCTATTAATCTCCTCCGAACACTGACTGCGGCCTTGTAGAATTTATATAAACCAAAGACCTTGATCAAACATCATTGCATTCATCCAGTTATACATTTGTTGACTATTTTTTTTAATTTTAATACCAACACCTAACCTTTTTTTAATTTTATTATTATTATCTCACGTAGTAAAAGTTATTTTTCAGCAAGATAATATAATCAAACTTATCCTATAAATTACTAGTTTCACAATGAAGTTACCTGTTTGACTATCTGAGCCTTAATTCGAAAATATATACAAAAAAAGGTATTTACAACAACAACAAAAAGGCTTTTATTAGGGCCCATTGCCCTGTATGGATTCGCCATACAACAACAAAACAATACAGTAATTCCTCTCCCTTTCCCCATGTGCACGCGAGTCTTTGTTTGAAAAGGGATTTATTTAGGCATCTGTTCTAAAACTTTCCTCACTACCTCTTTTGTGTATGAATCTATTTAAAATTGATCTGTAGAATTTATAGAGTTCTATTGCTATATTTTTCTTTTCTGAAATAGTTCTCAGCGTCTTCAGTGGGTTGCTAAGTCTCCAGAAGGTGTTTTTAAGAGTTTTTTTCTCTTTCTTCCCCTAAATATTGGCATTCTGTGATATAGTGGGAGATTTCATCAGATAAAAAAAGGTATTTATTCAATGTTGCATGAATTTCCACAGTAGTCTTCTTTTTTATGGGAGCAATAGTTACCCAGAAATTATTTGAAAGAGGAACCACTGGACACACATTCAATCTCAAAAAAGCAATAGCCCATTATCACGACATAAAAAGCAAGCAACAACGATTATTCCTGGAAGCACTGGTATCATCAAAGATAAATATCATTAATAGAAAAATTGACCACCCACCCCAATATAACAATCTCTCTCACAAATTATCTAAATATTAATAATTATTTCCGTGTATATATATATTTTTTTTTTTTACAAGATGCATATATTGGATTTATAATTATTTTATTGTTCCAATATTTCGAGGGGCAACTCGCCTCTCTCTATCAAGGATGTTTGTGTTTTTCACTAAAACATGCGAGCACGCGTACACCACTCTCGCTCTACAAGGCCAATGAAAGAATTGTATCTTTGATTTAAATATTGCATTCAGTATATATACAGCTAATAATTATATTTAATATTATAGATTATTATTTTATCTATGAAAGAGAGAGAGAGATTTATATACAAAAGTGTAATTGTAAATAATTGTGTGTATACATATTATTCTAAATTAATGATTATAAATATATATATGTTATATTTTATCCCAGTATAATATCTATTACTTTAGCTGTAAGCAATCTGATGCACGCCCACACATGCCAATAACAAAAGTTTTCAATCTATTTTGTATAAAGATTATTATGAGATTGTACATAAAGTATTAGCCCGTTGAAGAACAGTATATTTGCTTGAAAGCTTGAAAATTCAAAATTAAAAGAAACTTTTAACCTGATTTTTATTTTTCCTCTTTCAAAGTCTTCATTTTATAAGATTTTAAAAGTTTTTAAGTGAAATTGAGAAGCTAGGCATCTTACCATCAAGTTCCACTGAGTGACAATGGAATTCCAAAGTTGTCTGTGAGGAAACAACGGTTGAACATGTTTTCCGGTATGATAAACCATGAAGATGCAAATATGTTGGAAGTGCATTACTGAATAGCTTAGTTCTTTCTTTATTGAGTAAAAATATCAAGCCTTCGGGAGAAAAAAATCTTTTTAAAAACCTTTTTAATCTCTAGCTTTCAGACCCCCTGAGTCAGCGGCCCCCTGACCTGCAGGCTTGGATCTTCGGGCATGGCCTAGAGGACGACGCCCTGGCCATCCTCGCGTCTGCAAAGGCGCATATATATAGGCACTTCCTCGCCCTGGAGTTTCGGGGGTTGCAAGAAGACCCCCTCCTGGTCTGGAGGAGGACTCTTTCAAGATGGTGGAGTCCTCCCTCACTCATAATTCATTGTATATATATTCCCATTTTTCTTCATTTATATGTAAAGTCTAATTGATAAGATGTCAATAAAAGTGTTCAAATATCAATGTCTAGCTTTCAAGACACGAACAGTATACCATATTTTATCCTGTAGAAGGGTGCCCGTACCTGAAAGCTAGAGATTAAGAAGTGTTTGAAAAGATACTTTTCCTTGGAGATCTGTTACTTTTACTCAACATTGTTACAAGGGGTTATTTTATTGAATACTTTCACACACAAAAAAAACTTTATTAAGACACACAGGTCTTACAGAGGATTCTCCTTGGGGGTTACAAGACGGAGAAACCTATGAAAGTGGGAAATATACAAAGGGGTAAAAATGGAGATAGATTATATACATGTGATGATTTAAGACCATGGAATTGTTGTAAATAATCCAGATATCTACTACCACATGTTCCACCACGTGACTGTATATAACTTGTTATTTACTGCAAATATAAAGCATCACATAATATCATTCTGCACCGCGTAAGACTCTAATAAAGTATGGCAACTGTATAGATAGAAGGAATGGAGAATAACAGGAGAAAATTAAGGTTAAAACTAATCAGGCTTAGGTGAGAATAGGAAAGTAGGCCTAGCGAGCCCAGTCCAATTTTTACGAGGTCGTGGCCATCCTGGATTATGTAACTTCCCCCCCCCCTGTTTACGTCATACACATGATAAATATATACAGATTATTATTTGAATGATCCTATGGAAAATTAGAATATGGATTTGGAAGAAAAAAAAATAGAAAAAAAATTGGAAATATGGGTGGGAGAAGTGGAGAGCGAAAAGAGGAAAGAAAACAGGTATTTACACATGGAACATACATATAATGGAACAAGTCAATTTAAGCTCTTCTGCTCACACAGCACAGGTGGACCATGGCTTTTTTCAAAAAATCTTTAAGAGATTTTCCAGGAAAATCCGAGTGTTCAGAGTTGTTATTGAATACTTTCTTCATCTCAAAAATAGATGAAATTAGCAGAACATTTAAAAAGGCGTTTATTAATATACGGTTGTCCCAAAAGTTCGTGTTTTTCTTTAAACGTTTTTCTTATTACTTGGCGAATAATTTTATTACGGCGAATACATAATAATACAATTACTTTATACATAATACAAAGACATTATATATAACAACGAATAATATTATTACGGCGAATACATAATAATACATAATACAATTACTTTATACATAATACAAAGACATTATACATAACGGCGAATAATATTATGGCAAATAATATTGGTATTTCATTTTTTTGCAAGTATTTATGAACTTCTGAGACAACCTTGTATTATAAAGAACATAAAAATTTCGTGAAGCCAATTCTTTTATTGGAAACGAATACAAAAGTAAGTTTATCTTTCATGGGAGCCAACTTAATCTGAAGTTAAGAAAGATATCATGACAATGGGTAGATATTAACTAACCAGACAATAGCTTAATAGGTTTAATTAAATCCTTATATGAATAAATGTATAACACATATTTGCATAATTTTTATCATTTTTATAAATTCAATAAACAATAACAACAAAAAGCTTTATTGAGACCTTTTAGAACTCCGCCTTTGCCTGTCCCAAGCCTGGAAGAAAAAGGAGGAGGGGAGCAGTAACAAGCTCACTAAAAAAAACCTGGGCTCAGCTGGCCCGGCTGATAGTACATGCAGCCATGACAGCATATTCAGATGGGACTTCTTCAAGGCCACCGAAGCCGTCATTGATTGTGGCAGAAATGAACTCCATCTCGGAGAAACCTCCGTCCTGGAATCTCGAGAGGAGGAAAACCAGAGATTGTTTGCTTCCGACGACTTTGTCATCCCGCCTAAATCAATAAATAAGATCAGTGTGATAAACGAAGAAGTATGCGGTGTTAGAGATGTTTTAGTCTCAACTTCTAAGGACTTATTATTAAGAAAAGAAGTTCTTATACCAAACTCATTGGTTACATTTCGACACGGCCGAGGTAGCATTTGGGTTGCGAATGGAGCGTCTTGGCCGCAACTGATTCCATCAGGAATGAATATGTGCACATGGAAAGTTATGAGTATGGAAATATCTGCAGTCTTATCGAATCCAGCGATAAGTTACAAGAAACGCAGCTAAAGTCACGTGAATGGTCACAGAAGATAAACCTTACTCTAGATCCAGGGCTGTCTGAAATTCAAAGGTTACAGCTTGTTTCATGCCTTGACGAGTTTATTGACATATTTGACTTTGGGGGAACTCCTATCAAGCCCACCAGCACTGTGAAGAACAAGATAAACACAGGAGACCACTCTCCTATCAAACAGCGGCCCTATAGAGTAGCACCAAGTGAACGACGACTAATTCAAGATGAAGTGAACAAGATGATTGAAAATCACATCGTGAAGCCCTCTGAAAGTCCTTGGTCATCTCCTGTTATTCTAGTTCGAAAGAAAGATGGGACCTGGAGATTCTGCGTAGATTACCGTCGATTAAATAAGATAACAAAAAAAGATGTTTACCCGCTGCCACGCATTGACGATGCCTTGGACAGTTTAGCTGGCTCTAGTTACTTCTCCACGATGGATCTTCGGCCCGGGTATTGGCATATTGAAGTGGACGAAAAAGACAGGGAGAAAACTGTTATTTTGCTAATTAAATAATTTTCTAGAAATTTATTTTAAACAAAAGATGTCTGCACTTATATTTATTAGTCAAATATTCTACATTATTGATGGACTCACCATTCTTTCCCGAAAATGATTCTCCGTGGGCAGACGCTTCACTAGATATTCCTCTCTTTCTTGGTTGAAAATATCCATTCTTAGATTTTGAATGACAAACAGTTGATATATGTCCCAATTGTTTACAAGAATAGCAGAAAGAATTTAAAAAAAAAACATTTGTCCGAATGATGATTCATCTTTCCTCAATGTTTGCATTTAGAATGTAATTTGTTTATTTCTTTAGTTTCAGCATAAGACTTCATTTTCAACACATTACAATCTAGCGATTCTATTGTGGTAGCCATATTTACTGCCATATTAAAAGTGAGCTCAGGCTCTTGCAGTAATCTTTTCAAAATAACTTGATTAGAAACTCCTGCAATGAACTTATCCCTTAGGTGTTCTTCAATATTTAAGCCAAAGTTACATTTATTAGCTTGTTTTTTAATTTAAGGACATAGTCTTCTATTTTTTCGCCATGTTCCTGAACCAATTGGCTGAATTCATATCTTTCAAAAATGATATTTAGCTTAGGTGTAAAATGAGAGAGTGAGTAAAACACTAACAATTTCTTCGAATTCTAATGCACAAACATCTCTAGGTGAGATTAATTCTTTTAGAATACTATAAGTATTTGCTCCAATAGACATAATAAAAAAGGAACAATCTTCTTACCTTCGATTTCATTCACAAAAATGTACTGTTTGAATCGTTGAAGATAATTTTCAAAAGATTCTTCTTTCATTACATATGGTTCGAACGAAAGTCTCGTCGCCATTGTTATTTTGCTAATTAAATAATTTTCTAGAAATTTATTTTAAACAAAAGATGTCTGCACTTATAAAAGAAAAAAGTTTATTTCTCTTCCTTAAGAATAGTTACATGCAAACAAAACTAACAAAACAAAAATTAAAATTAACATTGAACGAACAAAATTTGCGTAGCTCTTGACAGAAATAATTTACCTTTTCTTGGTCAAAACCAATAAAAAAATAAATTAATTAATATTCAATTATTATTTAATATTCAACCACTAATATTTAATTATTTTTATAAGTTCATCCACATCAAAAACTGCCTTCATCACTCCAGATGGGCTGTATGAATTCCGAGTAATGCCTTCCGGTCTATGCAACGCTCCAGCAACGTTTGAAAGGATAATAGCTAGTGTTCTGGGCAGTCTTAAATGGAACATGTGCCTTTGCTACCTAGACGACATCGTAGTTTACGCACCTACCTTTGAGGAGCATCTACGTCGTCTACAACTTGTATTAAGGTGCATCCAGAAAGCTGGACTAAGCTTGAACCACAAAAAGTGTCTTTTTAGATAAAGAAGGATAAAGATTTTAGGACACCTTGTTGACGCCAATGGAATTCATCCAGATCCAGATAAAGTTGAAGCCGTCTCTAAATTTCCGAGGCCAAAGAATATTTCTGAACTGAGGAGCTTTCTTGCCGACAAAGCTAGATCTTTGCATGACCTACTGAAGACTGAAAAACAATTCTATTGGGATTCAGCTCAAGAGAAAGCGTTTGAAGTCCTTAAAACAGCTCTAATTTCAGAGCCTGTCTTGGGACACTTTGATGAATCCGCTGATACCCATCTACACACGGATGCAAGCGGACATGGTATTGGAGCTTTTCTTCTACAAATACAAGGTGGAAAGGAGCGGCCTATAGCTTATGCATCTAGAAGCTTGACAAAGGCTGAACATAACTATTCTACAACAGAAAAAGAATGCCTTGCTGTAGTCTGGTCTATTAGCAAATTCCGTCCATATTTGTTTGGTCCACCATTTACGGTTGTCACTGACCATCATTCTCTATGTTGGTTGGTAGGACAGAAAGATCCTTCTGGCCGCTTGGCAAGATGGGCGCTGAAGTTGCAAGAATTTGACGTGACCGTTATCTACAAGAGCGGACGCAAACATAAGGATGCCGATTGTCTGTCAAGGAGCCCGCTTGAGAACGATCAACCAAGTGATGTGATGTCACTAACCAAAGTCGATATAGAGCAGACTAAAGACCCGGATTTATCTAAAATAATCAAGAAACGATTCTATTGGCCTGGCCTTTATAGAACTGTTCGCCAATATGTAAGCCATTGTCGGGAGTGTCAACGAAGGAAGAAATTACCTCGACGTCCGGCTGGACAACTTGTATCCATACCGCCCGTAGAAAAGCCATTCTATAAGGTCGGGGTTGCTCTCCTTGGAAGATTTCCAGTTTCTAAAGATGGAAACCGTTGGATCATTGTGTGCACCGATTATATGACAAGGTATGCCATAACGAAAGCGATCCCAGACGGAGGAGCAATCGAAACAGCTTTGTTCCTGGTTGAAGATGTTATCTTGAAGCATGGAGCTCCTAGAGAAATGATAACAGATCGCGGAAGAAATTTCATTTCTCAAGTAATAAAAGAGATCAATGCTCTGTGCGGAATTGTGCACAGATTTACAACGGCCTACCATCCCCAGACCAACGGCCTGACTGAAAGGTTCAACAAAACTCTGGGAGATATGTTGTCCATGTACACAGGTGTGAGCAGAAGGACTGGGACCAAGTTTTACCCTACGTAACTTTTGCTTACAACACTGCTAAACAGGAGGCGACCGGCTACACTCCGTTCTTTCTTGTCCACGCCCGCGAGGCCGAGACCTACATCGATGCCGTACTACCTTACCTACCAGATGAGATCTCTGACGACTACGTTGGAGAACTTGTGACCAGAGCTGAGGAAGCGCGTCAACTCTCCCGATCACGCCTTCTACAATCACAGGCGAAAGACCGTAGACTATACGACCAGAAACATACTCCAGTCTATTACCAGAAGGATGATCTTGTGTGGGTTTTTACTCCCATCGGAAAAGTAGGACTATCAGAAAAGCTACTGAAGAGATACTTCGGTCCCTACAAGGTGACCAAGAAGCTTTCAGAAGTTACGTATGAAGTAGAGCCCGTGGACCCCTCTCCCCGATCACGGAAAGCCAAGGATATCGTCCATGTCATTTGGATGAAGCCCTACCTGGACCCTGAAGAACAACATTCTATTCTACTAGGGAACACCAGCCGTGATAGATTTCCTTCCAGAACAAGGGCTGAGACAAGCTAATCAGCGGGTCGCTGTTTTCTCTAAGGAGGGAGTAATGTCAAGCGGCTCAGCGGTTCCAACCACGAGAGGCCCCATGGGACGCCTGTCAATCATCCCTGGACACCGGGTGTGAGGGGTTCGCGGAATCTGGCCGGCGGGGGGAGCTGACGTCCCTCATTAGGATTAACTTTAACTTGGGGTAAGTTGTACTTTTTCTCTCTCTCCCTATAAATACCCCTTATAATAAATTAATTATTCCCAAATTTGCCCTTGCTTTATTTATCTCCGCGACAATATATTTATATATGTTAGTAAATTAAATTTTATTGCCATCTATCGTTAAAATTTTACACAAATAAATTTACTGGAAATGCGTTTCTTTTAAATATCATCAAATATTATTTGATGATATTTAAAAGAAACGCATTTCCAGTAAATTTATTTGTGTAAAATTATATTTATATATGTCGCAGAGGTAAACCCCGATATGGTTGTACCACCATAAAACTTGCCCTGTAATGCTTCAAGAAGTTGAAGACTCCAGAAATAACTTTGACGAGTTTTAAAAGCCTTGAGACATGTGTTTATTGTAACAGCTAGTAGCGCGGTCTCCTCTAACCACAATCTTTTCTCTTTTTATAAAGGCAAAAATACAAACAAAAGAAAATATACAAGAGAAGGAATCGCCTGACATCATTTGAAGAATAAACAAAACTTTTCTTGGAAATTTTCCTGTCGAAGGACGTAAAAGTCCGAAAGCTTGCCGAATTTACTTGTATATAAACATTATCTTTCAGTTTCTTGAAAAGTTGGCTGTCGAAGGACGTCAAAGTCCGAAAGCTTGCCGTATTTACCTGTATATAAACATTATCTTTCAGTTTCTTGAAAAGTTGGCTGTCGAAGGACGTCAAAGTCCGAAAGCTTGCCGTATTTACCTGTATATAAACATTATCTTTCAGTTTCTTGAAAAGTTGCCTGTCGAAGGACGTCAAAGTCCGAAAGCTTGCCGAATTTACTTGTATATAAACATTATCTTTCAGTTTCTTGAAAAGTTGGCTGTCGAAGGACGTCAAAGTCCGAAAGCTTGCCGTATTTACCTGTATATAAACATTATCTTTCAGTTTCTTGAAAAGTTGGCTGTCGAAGGACGTCAAAGTCCGAAAGCTTGCCGTATTTACCTGTATATAAACATTATCTTTCAGTTTCTTGAAAAGTTGCCTGTCGAAGGACGTCAAAGTCCGAAAGCTTGCCGAATTTACCTGTATATAAACATTATCTTTCAGTTTCTTGAAAAGTTGCCTGTCGAAGAACGTAAAAGTCCGAAAGCTTGCCGTATTTACCTGTATATAAACATTATCTTTCAGTTTCTTGAAAAGTTGGCTGTCGAAGGACGTCAAAGTCCTAAAGCTGCCGTATTTACCTGTATATAAACATTATCTTTCAGTTTCTTGAAAAGTTGCCTGTCGAAGGACGTCAAACTCCGAAAGCTTGCCGTATTTACCTGTATATAAACATTATCTTTCAGTTTCTTGAAAAGTTGGCTGTCGAAGGACGTCAAAGTCCGAAAGCTTGCCGTATTTACCTGTATATAAACATTATCTTTCAGTTTCTTGAAAAGTTGCCTGTCGAAGAACGTAAAAGTCCGAAAGCTTGCCGAATTTACAACATTAATAAAGAAACACGTCGCCGTTAACTTTTGTTTATTCTTCAAAAGAAAATATACAAAATATCTATTTACATATATAAGAAAGTAAAGTATATTTTTACATATAGGATAAATATTTTTCAACAAAATATAAAAATATTGATCAAATTTCTTTCAAATACAACTTGTTCTATACAACCGCCTTTTACAGTTCTAATCTTTCCACTTTATCTCACAATCTATCTAGCCAATCAGCAAGCTTGATACGGACTCCTAGCTTATCTTATTGGGTCAATATTCCAGATAGAATAGACACTCATGGAGACAAAACTTAAGGAAATTTTACCTTTTAGCATGTATATCGGGATTCAGACAATAACTCTGAAAGATATTACAGTGACCTTTATTGAAGACACATTCATAGACAAAACTCAAGGAAGTTGTACCTTTTAGCATGTATATCGGGATTCAGACAATAACTCTGAAAGATATTACAGTGACCTTTATTGAAGACATACTCATGGACAAAACTCAAGGAAGTTGTACCTTTTTGGCATTTATATCGGGATTCAGACAATACAGTGACCTTTATTGAAGACATACTCATGGACAAAACTCAAGGAAGTTGTACCTTTTAGCATTTATATTAGGATTCAGACAATAAATCTGAAAGATATTACAGTGACCTTTATTGAAGACACACGAGAGACCCCTCCTCCTACTTCAATGCCTTCCTCTACTGAGCGTGGCTGGCCACGTGGTCTCTCCATACTTCCTCCGCCATCCTCTTCATAAGTGTGTCGTCCAGTCCATTGTTTTAGATCGTCTGTGTATCCCAGTCGTCTCCTTCCCTCGATCTCTTCCCCTGGAGCTTTCCCTACAACACTGTCAGCAATATCTCTCCTGCTGGTCATCACATGTCCAGTAAACGTCAGTTTTCGTTGTTTTATGAACTTTAGCAGCTGGTGTTCAGTACCCATTCGATCGAGTTCTATCAGAAACACCAAATTGTTCCTGCGGAGAAACTGAACAAACTGCTCTTCATCTCATCTATGACTGTCCGAACTTTACAGAAGTGAGACATCGATTGTTCCTTGATTTAAATGATTTAAATCTTTTTACATCAGCCAGTTTATCTATATAAATTTTATGAACTCTGTAGAATAATACATGTGTAAATTTGTAAATATTTAATTCTAAGTTCTAATTTCTTGTTTTGTTTTCTCTGTATTAGGCGCAAATATTTCAATATCACTCCTGGTTGATTAATAAATAATAACCACTACATGTAGAAACTGCTTCATCTTATAATGACAAGGTACCATATTTTTGATATAAATACTAGACAGGTGACCCGGGATTGACCCGTGTGCATATCTACCCGAGTGATATATATTTAGATAATATTTTTTAAATAATTGTTTGTTATTAGCATTATCGATTTGTTTGAATCTGCATAATTCAATCTAATCTTTGATAGAGGGCGCTGTTCGTGAGCTAAGTAGAATAATTTGAATATATAGTTTTAATAATTGATTTATATATATTTTTAAATAGCCTATCGTCTTCCCCGTATTTTTTTTTTACCTATTTATGGATATTTTGGTTTGAATTAGTGAACTACTGCGAATTTGTATACCGGACATACAAACAAACAAACATACAAACATTGATTTTTATATATATAGAAGAAAGATATATTTTTACATTTATCTCTTAATTATTTATTGATGAATTATATTTTATTGCTTTGAATTCAAGCCTAACCATCGTACATACAACTGTCCTAACTTGAAAAAATGTATCAAATGTGGCCAGGACGGTCAGCATGCCCGCTGACCTTAGGGAACTAAATCAACTTCCCATAACAAATATGCAACATCTGGTCTACACTAAGGACATACACCAAAGATTCAACAAATTCTGCAGAATGTACTTAACTAAATAAGTGACTACTAATGTAATCAATACTGATATGTAAATATGTATATATCCTTTTAAACTACTTTTTCTTTCATTTAAATGTACATATTTCACACGCAAATATCCGATTTGTGGATATAGCGTGTACTCTGCAATTGTTAAATAAAAAATAAATGAATTATATTTTATGTCCTCTTAATACAAAATTTTTAAAATATAGTATAGACCTCTTTTTTTTTTCCTCCTTTAATATTTTAAGATATTTAACTTATTCTGATTGTAATTTTTATAATAATTTTTGCATGTCACAAATTTCCCCCACCTACTTTGTATTTTTTTAAATGATTTCAACTGTGATATTATAACACTATGCGGCGCTGAGTTTGTGTATGCAAAAATGTAATGCCTTGATAAAGGTTTGGCGTTCAGCCAACTGAAATATTGACAAATAAATCTTTTATCAAATCCAATATATGTCTTTTATTTTCTAATAATGTATATGTAACGTGCTATCTATATATAGGTAATGAAGATATTAAAACACGAATGTTTCTTCTATACATAAAACGAACTTCAACTATACTTACTGCGTTGAAAAATATGTATTATAAAGAAAATAAAGTCTCCAGGGCTAAGTTTCTTGTTCAATTTTTATTCTCTAGCTTTCAGACCTGTCAGTCCTTCCACAGGAGTATCACGATAACAAATTGATGATATTTTATACAAAATATTTTTTTACATATTTATTTTATAAAGTTTTAATTTAACAAAGATAATAGTAATAGATAGAATATTTACATATTAGATTACGTAATAGAATGTTTACATATTTAACTATTGATAATATGGAAAGGTGGAGGAAAACGTATATTGCCTTCTTTGTGTGTTATAAGCTGTTTTTTGCAATTATATGTGCATGGGTGGAGGCTACGCGCTGGTCGAATGATATCTCGTGATCTCAAATTAAACCAATTAAATTCATGAACTAATATGGTGTATATAGAAGACTGTTTTAAATCTAAGGGGTAGTGTTTGTTAATATTGTTTCGTATGTTTCTGATATTTCTATGCATCTGTTTATGTTTTTTGGTGTTTGGTTATCATAGATTCTAATATCTTTATCATAACTTTAGAATAATCACATAAGTATGATTGTATATTTGGTTTATAATTATATATAATTACATAATTTAAAACTTAATTCTGTTGACGTTATGTGGCGCTGAGTTTATTGTTGACACACATTAACATGTTATAATACCTTGATAACGGTTGGCGTTCAGCCAACTGAAATATTGGTAAAATAAATGATATTTTGATACAATTTATACATTTTTGATTAAATATTTATTCATGGATTGCTCTATTTTCGAATTACATAAGTATGGATATAGTATTAGTAGATAAATATAGGTACTTTAGGTATGATCACGTAAGTATAGGCATTCTTGGTATAATAGGTATTAAAATATAAGCAGACTTAGTATAGGCACGTAAATATAGGCATAGTTGATAAAAGTACACATACCTAGTAAAACACATACGTATACCTAGTTTTAACACATAAACAAATGCACAACTAGTATAAGCACATATGTACATACATACCAAGTAAAACATAAGTACATGCATATCTAGTAAAACACATAAGCATATACCTACCTAGTAAAATACATAAGTACAAGCATTATATATGCATACCTAGTTTTAGTACATAAGTATACATACATACCTAGTAAAACATAAAGGCATATACCTACCTAGAAAAACACATAAGCAAATGCATAGCTAGTATAAGCACATATGTACATGCATACCTAGTAAAATACATACGTTTGTGCATACCTAGTTTTAGCCCATAAGTTCCTACACATCTAGTAAAACACATAAATACACTCATATCTATTTTTAGTACATAAGTAAATGATTACCTACTAAAACACATAACTACATACTAACCAAGTAAAACTTATTAAAAAAGAACATTAAGCCTCCATGGAATGTATTAAAAGTTTTAAAAGGAAACTTTCCCTGGAGGCTTTATATTCTTTTTTTAATATTGATTCGATGGATTATTTTATCAAGTAAAACTTAATTTCTTCATATAAATACGTTTTACATTTATTATTCATACTGTTATTTTAAAATCGTAATGAACAATTAAAAATATATAATACGCTTTCCATAGAAGATGTATATTGTGCACTTAAAAAATTTGAAAATTTCGCTCTATAGCTATGGAAAAATATAAGGTAAACATGGTATCAGGAAGTGTTTAGATGAAATTCATCATTAAATTTTCTCGGTTGATATATTTCCGGGTACTTCCACTACCACCTTGGGTGGATGAGAAAATGCAGGTATTTCTACATCTGGAGGTAACAATGGGATCTACAGAAAATATCCAAAGTATGTAGATACCACGGTAACCTACCTGAGTATTGTAGACACAGCGGTCTTATCTACCACCTTCCATCAGCGCCACCAAATGTTGCCACTAGAGGCGCTGCCGTCACTGTAATTTCCCAATAAGGCAGACGACGTCTAACCGGGTGACCAGTTCCTTCTGATAACTGTCGTTTGGCGACCTTAATACCCAATCTAGTGGTGACGTATAGATGCGTTTTCTCTTTGGTAAGAAAATCTTCAGAGTAAATATGTCTATATCCACTCATGGACAAAACTTAAGGAGTTTTACCTTTTACCATGTATATCGGGATTCAGACAATAACTCTGAAAGATACACTCATGGACAAAACTTAAGGAAGTTGTATCTTTTAGCATGTATATCGGGATTCAGACAATAACTCTGAAAGATACACTCATGGACAAAACTTAAGGAAGTTGTACCTTTTAGCATGTATATCGGGATTCAGACAATAACTCTGAAAGATATTACAGTGACCTTTATTGAAGATACACTCATGGACAAAACTTAAAGAAGTTGTACTTTTTAGCATGTATATCGGGATTCAGACAATAACTATGAAAGATATCAGAGTGACCTTTATTGAAGACACTCGAGATATCCAAGTGTGAACAAAATTGTCTCTGTCTCCTTCAAAAAAAAAAACTGACAACCGTACTTCCTTAAATTTTGCCCATGAGAATATGTTCGAGAGAAAAAAAGATAAAAGAAAACGTAAGAATGTTGGGAAGAAAATGTCAGGCAGGTAAAAAGAATGACATGTTCTGAACCGCTCAAATGTTATTTTATTTTATTTTTTTATTGCAAAAGCGCCATCTTTCATACTAATAATCTACTTAACTTAGATTTACAAAGTGGAATATATTTTAAGTAGTAAATACACTCATGAACAAAACTTAAGAAAGTGAAAATCTGATCTCGCCGGTCGTCTGTTTTTTTTTTTTTTTTTATGGGGACGGAGACAATTGTGCTCACACTTGGTTATCTCGTGTCTCTTCAATAAAGATCACTGTGTATCAAATATCTTCCAGAGTTATTGTCTCAATCCCGATATACATTCTAAAAGGTATAACTTCCTTAAGTTTTGTCCATGAGTGTATCTTTCAGAGTTATTGTCAGAATCCCGATATACATGCTACAAGCTACAACTTCCTTAAGTTTTGTCCATGAGTGTATCTTTCAGAATTACTGTCAGAATCCCGATATACATGCTAAAAGGTACAACTTCCTTAAGTTTTGTCCATGAGTGTATCTTTCAGAGTTATTGTCAGAATCCCGATATACATGCCACAAGGTACAACTTCCTTTAGTTTTGTCCATGAGGGTATCTTTCTGAGTTATTGTCAGAATCCCGATATACATGCTACAAGGTACAACTTCCTTTAGTTTTGTCCATGAGTGTATCTTTCTAAGTTATTGTCAGAATCCCGATATACATACTAAAAAGTACAACTTCCTTTTGTCCATGAGTATAGTTGCGCCAATCTGTCAGACATTGAAATTATTTGCTTTTCCTTTTTTGTCTCAGCGGAAGCTTGTAGTAGCAGAGGATATCAAGCATCTACTAACCAAGAGGATTCTAGTATACATACAATTCCACAATAAACATGAAGATTTGTCTCAGAATGGCTAAATGGTGCATCTGTAAAATCTCTTTGGAAATCATCTATATGTATCTTTGGTGTACCGGCTGATTTGAGGGTTTCAGTTCAATCATAGTGGTGTCAATGGAACGACAATTTTGAGGATCAGCATTCGCGAATGGCTCGCAGGTCATATCTCTCTTTTGCAGCATGTACAGAACATCTTAAGAGTCGATGGACGAGTAGGTAACACCCTCGATTCCCGACAGTCATGAACCGGGATTGAATCCCTCGTTAACATTTTGTTTAATATGTAAATAACCTTCACATATATTATTCATTGTTGCAAATATCATAAACTAGGTTGCTCTTTTCAAGTGGTACCTAATAAAATGATTTTGGAACAGAACATCGTTGATGCTTCCATATAGATCAAGAACGTCAAATAGTTGCCTATAGATTCCTAACGCTAGTTAAGAAGATTTTCCAAAGAGAATAGACGCCACCGCTTGCAATGATAAACAGTTATGTTGGCAATGAACTGAGATATAGGTTTTCAAATAAAAGACACTTCGGCCAGTAAATATTTTTATTGTCTCGACGTTTCGACAAAAACTTTTGTCCTCGTCAGGAGCGAACTAAAACATTTTGCAAAGCGTTAGAAATTATTCTAATTACTGGCCGAAATGTATTTTCATTGAAGAACTATGAATATCGGCCAGGCAGCCTCTATATTTATGATATAGATTCGTTATCAAGGGATGACAGTGGCAATGTAGGAGCTTGATGGCGAGTTGACAAGTCCATTCAGTCACTGTAGAATTACTCGGTGTGACAACTCAGTACTAAGGCTTGGGGCACCATGGCAGGTCACTTCTGGTCAGTATTGAGGGCACTATGACAGCGCAAAGAATGACGTCCAGCGGACCGTGACATGATTCTTCCTCCAGGGGACGCCTAAAGCCACTTCCATATTGTTACATCAATTTTAATGCGCCTTACATTTATTCAAAATATTCTATGATATTTAATATTTATTTAAAACAGAATATTTAGATTATCATCATTCCTTTTTATAGTTTCATTCCTTTTGTAATATTTTATTGTACATATATCTGGATTGGTTATTGGAACGAGAGAGGACCTAGAGGAAAACTGCGGATCACGACCTACGAGGAAGACCACGAATAAATAAACACAATAACGTTGAAAGGTAATTTATTTTTATTTACTTTTACTTTTATTTATTTTCTTTGAAAATAGAAACCCGCTCGGGAAACGTGTATAACACCAAGAAGGAAGAAACTAAGGTCGACGACCCTGCAAAGCTGCAACTTGGTGCAACAATATCAACAGAAGAAAGCTCGACCGAACAGAACGCATCAGTCAATATATTCTGTAAGGTACCTTGGTTCTCCTCTGACTATCAATCTTTCTTTATCTCTAGTGATCTACCTAGACTAGGGATTGGCAACTTGCGACTCGTGAGTCACATGCAGCTTCTTTGATGTAAAGCTACGTGTAGTACTCGCATATAAACTTTATTCATGCAAGTACTTTTTATTGTTGAAAAAATTGTTGTGACACTTTAAAAACTTTGATATTGTAACAAAGTATTTATTGTGAAAAAATAGTACAAATGTAATATTGTACTGGGATAAGGTGCATAAATTAAGAAAAAAAGGCATCTTCTTATCGTGCAACTGAAAGTTGCTGATGGCTTGCGCCATCTATCGGAATAAATATCAACTATTCTCGTTGATTTTTAATTATTCCAGAATTGGCCAAATACCTTAACTACCCGTTTCATGATTTTTCAGGATGCCTTAATGACCAATTTTTTGGTTGTTGAGGTACAGCTTGCACCACGCTGATGAGGGCCAACAGCCCGAAACGCGTACGTGGTTAACTTTTCTTGATTAATCAAGAATGGGTATTTGGCCAATTCTGGAATAATTAAAAATCAACGAGAATAGTTGATATTTATTCCGATAGATGGCGGAAGCCGTCAGCAACTTTCAGTTGCACGATAAGGAGATGCCTTTTTTTTTTTCTTAAAGTATTTATTATTTTTATTAACAGAGTGGTCGTTTTTATGTTTATATTTTTCTATTCTGTAAATTTCCCTCGTGGCTTATCTTTTGTTTACTATTCATAGTTTGTTCTTGCCTGAAATAAATTGCTGTGTCACCCCGAAGTTTGTCTTCCCTAATTTTCCACGTGGCAATATTTTTTAAATTGTAATTTTTGACTCTTACGACTTAGAAGGTTAACGATTCCTGACCTAGACTGAAATCTGTAATCCAGGAAAATGAGAATGGGTAGTCATTGCTCAAAACACTATCTAAATGGCCGATGAAGGCATGCCTGGAAGGGCTGATACCTGTATCGAAGCCATGGTAATCCCAATGAACTACTGATCAGACAGTGCATAGATTATTCAAGACTCAATAATAATACCATATCTTGCGGCTTATGATTGTAGAACGACATTTGAAAATTATCCCGCATGTGTTTCTTTTGAACGAAAAATCGAAATTTATTTTAAGGAGAAATAACGACTATTTCTATCTTTAAGGATGAATTGTGAAGTGTAATGATGAACGGAAAAATAAATTCCCATCCCCCACAATTCCCATCCCTGGACACCTTCATTTTATTTTTCATCATTACTCTTCACAATTCATCCTTTCATACTTCATCCCTAAGGTTAGAAATAATCGTTATTTCTCCTTAAAATAAATTTCGATTTTTCGTTCAAAAGAAACACATGCGAGATAATTTTCAAGTGTCGTTCTAGAATCAATAATAAACTATATTATTTGCTTCTGCCCCAGAGAGATAGCCGTGACAATCTGGCGCCACATAACTTTACCACAGGAAAACAGGGAACAGGAAAGATCCGACCTCTATCCCCGGTAGGGGAGAGGGGGGGGGGTAACTTCAGATCCGGGGCTGTTGGAAGAGAGTTGAAATAAAAAGTTTAAAGGAGATGCAGCCATATTAGACAGTCTCATGGCTGGAGGCATGTCAACACGTCTGTTTCTTGGGACGTAGTTTTCTTGTCGCCACTAAGCTCTGAAGTGTTAATTTCCATATCCACATACATTTACATTACTACATATATATATATAGATATATTAAAAATAAAAAGGCATATCCTGACCGTGCTCACGTGAGCATCTCTAGATAGCAGAGCGCCATCTAGTGGAACAAAATTTATAATATCAACACCTGACCTTTTATATCGTAACAAAGTACTTATTATTTTATTAGCAGAGTATTATTTTTTATGTTTATATTTTCCTATACTCGGTACACTTCCCTCTTTGCTTATCTTTTGTTTATCACTCATAGTTTGTTCTTGACTTAAATAAATTGTTGTCTCATCCCGAAGTTGGTCTTCCCTAATTTTCCACGTGGCAATATACGTATATATATATTTTCACACATATAAATATATATATATACATATATTAATTTGCATAACCTCTTACCTCTTCAATAAAGAAACTCGTCGCTTTTACCTTTGGTCTTTTCTTATCAATGATATCCAATCTTATCAACGATTCCTCATTGTGTAATTTTCTTTTATTTAAATCAAAAACAGCGCAAAAAAACTTATCAGTAAAATTGTATTCAAAGTTAATTCAATGTAATGTGAGGTGATATTTGCAGTCTTGAACATCCTTTGTCCATATGTTCTAGCTACTGTCGCCGTCAATTCTGTATACTCAAGGCTGAAAGGAAGGTGTTATCGGATAGACAAGGTCGGTATGTGCTTCAAGATAAGATATTGCTCTTTCGCCTTCTCTTTCTCAATTTGGATTGTTTCCTCTAGAGCATTCTCCTAAGCAACTGATGTTCATCGTAAGTTGTAAACTCATGGACAAAACTTAAGGAAGTTGTACCTATTAGCATGTATATTGGCATTCAGACAATAACTTTGAAAGATACACTCATGGACAAAACTTGAAGAAAGTTGTGCCTTTTAGCATGTATATCGGGATTCAGGCAATAACTCTGAAAGATAAGCTCATGGACAAAACTTAAGGATTGTTGTACCTTTTAGCATGTATATCTGGATTCAGACAATAACTCTGAAAGATACACTCAAGGACAAAACTTAGGGAAGTTGTACCTATTAGCATGTATATTGGTATTCAGACAATAACTCTGAAAGATATTACCGTGAACTTTATTGAAGACACACTAGATAACCAAGTGTGAACAAAATTGCATCGGTCTCCTTCAAAAAAATAGACAACCTGCGACATCAAAGACATTTCATTTTCTTAAGTTTTGTCCATGAGTCTAGATACAGAGATAGTTGATAGTTCTCCAACAACGATTATATTGTGAATACACACATAAAAGCCTTTATTAAGACATAAAGTCCTTTAAATGGATTCTCCTTGTGATGTATGCAAAGGAAAAGAATAAAAGAAGGAAAAGCTATTTACATTTAATGAAAACATATTATGATACAGATACTTTCATTATTATTATTTTTATTCCTAGTACACGTGGTACAGGCCATGATAATCATGGTGGGTAGAAGTAGGCAACTGCTTTTACTGTGAGTGCACCACATGTCTACACATGTAAAAAAAAATAAAAGCAGTTCGACTTTGTACTTACAAATATTCCAGAGCCCCGTTTGTTTACTTGCACTTGCTGGTGAGGATCAACTTTTGCAAGAATCGGGGGCCATTGGAATATATTTTTTAAATCAGAAAAAAAGTGCCCATTGCGGGAATCGAACCCGGGTCGTAGCGATGGAAAACCAACGTTTTAGACCATCCTTCCACCGATCCCCCAAAAAGATAATTAATACAGTAAACTAAATTAAGATAATCAATATCATTCACAGATTAGAGAGTTAGATAAATCAGAGAAAAATTTTATCTCTCATTGAATAATATAAAGGCACAATCTTCTTTTTAAATAGAATTATATTTATTAATATTAATTCCCATTTTTTCTGAAAGCTTGTTGTAATATTTATTTAATTTGGTAAGAATGGTTATCAAAACTGCAATTGGAGTATAAAAACTTCTGTGAATGTGAACTCTTTTTCATATTGTAACATGGTATTTATTAATTTTATTATTTTCATTAACAGAGTGGTCATTTTTATGTTTATATTTTGCTACTCTGTAAATTTCCCTCGTGGCTTATCTTTTGTTTACCTTTCATAGTTTGTGCTTGCCTGAAATAAATTGTTGTCTCCTCCTGAAGATTTGTCCACGTACGCACTACCAGTCTGGGGCAAATATATCACACCTACGGATAAAAAAAAGAATAGATGCCTTCATGAGGATCTGCTTACGAACCACTATAGGAGTCCCATTCAATCTTTCAAACAAAATTCTCAAAGAAGATCTCAACCAGCCTAATATAGAAGAGATTTATCAAGACTCTGCGACAAGACTATTCTCGCAATTTCAAAAATCATCAAATCCAACTATGCAAGAAATTGTTCAAAATCAAGGTGACCTCAGCCACCGAATCCGACGACCTGGACCCAATGGCTAGCTGACAGCCAAACACCCAACAACTGCCCTCCTGTAAGGTTCAGGGAGCCACTCCAGCATTACAACTCGCCATGTGTAAATAATCTGGACAAGGTGACTCGCGAGCTGTGCTCGAATGTAACACCTGCAAATTGAGATGAAATAAATAAATAAATAAGTTTTGTCTTCCCTAATTTTCCACGTGGCAAATATCATTCTATTTCTCTCTCTAAAAAAATGATATTTATCGGCCCCATAGTTGTATAGAGATTACTTTCTCTTTTGCTGAGTCCACAGTGTGTTTTACTTCCCTCTTCTTTATAACTTACGGGAATCTTTCTAAAAATAAAGAGAATTGGAGAATACCTATAACATATGCAAATACACTGATGAACAAAAGTATCGCTGGTTATCTATTTTTTGTTAAGGAGACAGAGGTTGTTCACACTTGGTTATCTCGTGTGTCATCAATAAAGGTCACAGTAGTATCTTTTAGAGTTATTGACTGAATCCCGATATACATGCTACAAGGTACAACTTCCTTAAGTTTTGTCTATGAGTGTATGTTATTTCGTGTGTCTTCAATAAAGGTCACTGTAATATCTTTCAGAGTTATTGTCCGAATCTCGATATACATGCTACAAGGTACAACTTCCTCAAGTTTTGTCCATGAGTGTCTTCAATAAAGGTGTCACTGTAATATCTTTCAGAGTTATTACCTGAATCTCGATATACGTGCTAAAAGGTACCACTTTCTTAAATTTTGTCTATGAGTGTGTCTTCAATAAAGGTCACTGTAATATCTTTCAGGGTTATTGTCCGAACCCCGATATACTTGCTAAAAGGTAACACTTTCTCAAGTTTTTTCATGAGTGTATATAATAGTATGGTAGTATGGATTGCTCTATTTTAAAAATAATAGTATATCAAAATAATTATAGCTCTTTTTGTTTTATACATATTTTTCACATATAACTTTGTTTATTCAATTTTCATTTTTCCACTCATTTCTGTATCACTCGGAGGAGCATCTATATATATAAAGACTAAAGATCTTAATAAAGTTATTGATTAATATAACTGCTATTATGAAAATTCGAAACTATTGTTACGACGCTTCTCAGCCGTCGATGTTTGCGTTCAAGGTTTCTGTTGTATCTCCTCCCAGTATTAGTCACAACACGCAGCCGATATCTACTGGTCAATTTCTCTTTAATTGCACCGTTAATGTCGTATATATACAAATATATATTTACATATTAATAATAAAAACATGCAAAATACATACAGATGTTTAACTATTTACATACACAACACATCTCCCCTCTTAATAGTAGTGCAGCCGGTCTGGCGGTCTTCTGGATCGCTACGGTCTTGGACTGCGCACAGGGACAGAGACAGCCGCAGGGCCCGGTTCTGGTTCTGGAGCGTCCTCTTGAGATGAAGACTCCGCTCCTTTCAATTCTTCGTCCACATCCGGGGCTTCTTCCATTTTCTTCTCCTGTCCTCCAAGCCTAGGGTGATCTCGAGAAGTGCCAGGAAGTATAAAGTCTCTCGATATACTCGGCAATATCAAATTTCTCACTTCAGGAACTTCTTTCTTGATAACTGGCCTTAGTTGATTTATGTGTCTTTTCACATAACGGCCTTCGTCTTCTATAAGGTAATGTCGGTTGCTCAGTAGTTCCATGATCCTGCCCCTTTTCCATTTTGGTCCGTTAGCAAAACCCCGGAAATACACATCAGAGCCGACCGAAAAATGCTCTTGCTTCCTCACGGCATCATGGTACACCTCTCCCACCTTCGCCATTTTCGGAATCAAATTTGAAAATCTTGATCTTAAACTTCTTTTCATTAAAAGTTCCGCGGGAGACTCCTTTAATACCGTTTGAGGAAAAGCTCTATGGGTGAATAAAAATCGCTGTAGATTGATTTCTATACTGTCCTTTCCTTGGTTCTTTCGTAAAGAGTTTTTGAATTCACGTACATAACGCTTAGCTAAGCTATTAGTACTGGGATTGTACGGACTCGTTTTTGTGTGTCTTATTCCATTTATTCTTGTAAATTCTTCAAATTCACTTGAGACAAATTGCCTGCCATTATCGGTTACCAAAATTTCAGGTAATCCAAATCTGGCAAAGATCTCCCTAAGATGTCCTATGATAGTCCGGCTCGTAATGTCCTTTATGATGACAATCTCCAGCCATTTGGTGTACGCGTCTACAAGGACCATAAACATTCGTCCCATAAAGGGATCTGCTAGATCTAAGTGTAGACGGTGCCACGGCTTCTCAGGCCAAGTCCACTCTGAAATGGTAGACGGCGGCATACTTGCAGATTCTTGGCATATTCTACAATCTCTAGCCAACTCTTCTATGTTCTTATCTATACCTGGCCACCAAAAATACCGTCTAGCAATCATTTTCATTTTCACCATCCCTAGGTGCATCTCATGTAAATCGTCCAAAATTAAGGATCTTAATTTCTGGGGAATTACCACTCTTTCACGCCATTGAAGACACCCAAACTCACAACTTAATTCGTCTTTTATCCTATAATAGGAATAAAGTGGATTTTCCTGCGATACCTTTGGAATTTGCCAATTATTTTCCCTAACATTTCTCAACACAATTGATAGTAATTTATCCCGGCGTGTCTCAACTGCCACATCCTGGAATGAGAAGGGGACCTCACTCATTTTCCGAAGGAGAAGCACCTGATCCTCATCCAAAGATTCCGTGGTCTTTGAGCCTAAAGGTAAACCTGATAACGCGTCTGCATTGTCATTATCATCAGTTTTTCGAAACTCCACAGTGTATTTAAATGCAGCTAATTTTAAAGACTACCTCTTAATTCTTGATGCAGCACATATGGGGATCGGTTTCTGGGGTGAAAAAATATGCATTAAAGGTCGGTTGTCTGTGACCAACACAAATTCACGTCCCAATAGATATTGTCAGAATTTCTCACAACCAAAAATGATGCTTAAGGCTTCTTTTTCTAATTGAGAATACCGCCTTTCCGCTTCAGTTAGCGTTCTTGAAGCAAAAGCTATAGGAGTTTCTTCCTTTCTATCGTTCCTGTGACTCAGAACCACTCCTAATCCATAGCTAGAGGCGTCACATGCAAGGACTAGTTCCCTAGTTGCATCATAATGTGCCAGCACCGACTCGTTAGTTAGCAATGCTTTGCATTTTGCAAATAATATACGGTGTTCGCTAGTCCAATTCCATTTGAAATTCTTTTTAAGAGGTGATAGAAGGGCGCTAAAATATCTGCAATATTTCTTATAAACCTAGAGTAATACATAAGGAGACCTATAAAAGATCTCAATTGAGAAACGTTTGTAGGTTCAGGTGCCTCTACCACCGCTTCTATTTTACTACTTATGGGATGCAGTCCCTTTTTATCTATTTTAAAACCTAAATATTCAACAGCATTTACTGCGAATTTGCATTTATCCTTGTTTAATCTTAAACCTTTTTCTTGTAGCTTTTTTAAAGACCAATTCCAGCTTTTGCTCGTGATCCCTATGATCCTTTCCGGCTACTAGGATGTCATCGATGTAGCAAGCCACTCCCGACATATCTGCAAATAGATTGTCCATTACTCTTTGTAACTTATTTGGTGCTACAGCTACTCCATAGGGTAGCCTTTTAAAGGCAAATAACCCCTTCGTAGTATTAATGTTTACCACTCCTTTGGCCTCTTCAGATAACCTGACCTGCAAATAAGCTCTGGATAAGTCCAATGACGAAAACACTGTATTTCCAGACAATTTTGAAAAAATTTCGTCTATTGATGGCAGCGGGTACTTATCCAATTCTATGGCCTTATTTGCGGTGCATCTGAAATCGCCGCAAATTCTAAGGCTTTCATCTTTCTTCAGTACTGGTACTATAGGTGCGGCCCAGTTTGCATACTCAATAGGTTGTAAAATTCCCTCGTTAACCATACCATCGATTTCATTTTCTACTTTTTTCTTCAAAGAAAAAGGCAAACTTCTCGCCTTACAAAATACAGGAGTCGTATTATTTTTTTTTTTTAATAAAAATCAATATGGACGTTTTTTAAGCAACCTAATTCTTTGCTGAATAAATTAGCAAACTTATTTATTATAACTTTGATATCGGACTCGCTTACTTGTCTAATGTTCAATAACCTAGAAAAATCAAGATTTAAACTTTTTAGCCATTCTCGACCCAACAAAGCTATCGAAATATCTTCATTTACAACTATCAACCGCAAATTTTGATCTGCTTCCTTTACAAAAACTCTATATTTATTGGTTTTCCGCAAAAGGATTTCAATATTTTAAATAAGATGGAGATAATTTGCCATCCTTCCAGTATTTTTCATAAATTGTTTTCGGTATCAGTGTGACGGGACTTCCCGTGTCCACCACAAAACACAACTGGTACTCGTCAACATGTAGATTTATTTTTGCATCAGTATCACCTTGTACTGAATAAATAAATTCGTCCTGCACATATCTGCAGTCTGGCAATGATTTACCCGTTTTTCACACCCTGCTCAAATGTCCAATTTTTTTTTGCATTTATAAAAGCATTTTGTTTTATGTGGGCATGCAGGTGCAAGGTGAGAGTTTTTTTTCGCCGCATCGGAAACAAATTGTCTCCCTTCTTTGCATACCGGGCCCGTGCTGCCATCCCCTACGATTCATTCTTTCTATCTCCTCCTGGAACAATATCCATCTTAGCCACTAGTCCATCCTGCAGCTCCTTAGCATTTTGTTCAGCTAGCTCAAACGAGACTGCTATAGAAAATACCCTGTCCAAGGTGACATCGTCATCCTCCTGCAACAATTTCTTCTGAAGGCTTTCCGACTTTATACCAGCCACAAAACGGTCTCGTAACATGACCTCCAACATTTCACCAAAAGTGCAATCCATAGCCAAATGCCTGAGCTCACGCAGGTATTCTGACACGGATTCATTTCCTAGTTGTATTCTTTTTAAGAACCTGCATCGTTGAGGAATCACCTTCTTTCTTGGAGCTAGATGTAGCTTTATTCTTTGTACTATCAGTTCATAAGGCTGTTCTCTCATTGTACTCGGGAAGAACAAATCATTGCCCAGTTTCAACATTTCCGAATCCAGCAGAGAAACAAAGATGGGTATTCTTTTCCCCTCCTCCAACCCATTCGCCTCAAAGGCTGCTTCAAATCTTTAAACGAAAATATCAAAGGATTCTTCCACTGGTCTGAAGAAACCGAACGGTACAATCATTGAACACCCAGACATACTGTTGGCTTCTCGTTCACTTTAGATTTCAACTTCCTTTACTTGCGAAAGTGCAATTGATCTGGTTCCCACAGGTCCTCGTCGCCAGTTGTTGTATCTCCTCCCAGTAATAGTCACACACGCAGCCGATATCTACTGGTCAATTTCTCTTTAATAGCACCGTTAATGTCGTATATATACAAATATATATTTACATATTAATAATAAAAAAACATGCAAAATACATACAGATGTTTATCAATTTACATACACAACAGTTTCCAAGAAAACAATGTGGATTCTTTACAGCTTAGTACGGTATATTTATTCCCAGAGCTTTAAAAAGTGGATTAATAACTATATACAGTAGATGCCTTCATTGTCCGCCACTAGAGGGATCCTCCTCGTCACCGTCTTCTCCTTGCCGCAGATCTCGATGTCACCAGAATGACGTTCCTTCCCAGACTGTGATGTCCTCTCGGCACACAAACCCCCTTCAAGCCGACTGCTATCTCGGCTCCTTCCTTCACTACGGCACCAGCTGGACCTTTTATTTCCCGCCCCCCTCCTCTGGAATCTGCCAATAAACACTTCCTTGTGGAGGGGGGGGGGGGGGGCCTGCATACCTTCTTTTCTTGGGTTGCCCACATCTTCCCTACATCTTCTTCGTATGATTCTTAAAAAAAAAAAAAATTTACTGCCCTTACTGCAATGGAAAAATTAATGGGAGGGCCTTTGCAGAAAGGGCAGTAGAAATTGTTTATTTTTAAAAAGAATCATACGCGTCTATAATAGTTTCGAATTTTCATAACAGATAGCATTCTAATGCATCATGACTGCTATTATATCAATATTTTTCGAAAGATTATGTCGAATTTAAAAAAGGTACTCATAAACATACCTGCATAAAATGAGTTATTTTTATTCTTTAAAAAAAATCCTTCTTCACTATGTTTAAATGTTTTATGATATCAGTAGAGGCTGAGGGGAAGTACAAACCATCTATTTTTGTTAGCCACAACCTCGGATCAAATCTCACATTAGATACTTTTTCTGAAGAAAAATAGCTTCAATGGCCCCGATTCTTACAAAAGTCCAACCCCACCAATGATTGCAAGTAAATAAACATGGCTCTGGCACATGTGTAGTCATTTAGATAATAAAAAGGCATATACAGTGGTACCTCGACATACGAGTTTAATTCGTTCCGCAACCTTGCTCGTATCTTGAATTACTCGTATCTCGAAGCAAATTTCCCATAAAAAACAATTGAACTACCATTAATCCGTTCCAACCTCCAAAATGTCACCCCAGTTATTTTTGTTACGTGGTTTTAAATAATAAAAACTTATTTATAAATATCAAATATTTATTGCACAAAAACAAAAAATAGAATGTAAAGAAATAAATTAGATATCCTCACTGGTCTTTGCCTTTTTCGCTACATTTTTCTCGCTTTCACCTGTAGGCCGTTTAGAAAAAAAACATGTCCAAGGAGTTTTGTTTCTTCCTCCCTCTCAGAATGTTCCGGAAATGAGTTAGGCAAGTGTCATTAAAAAGGTCAGATGCACGACCTGTTGCAAACTTTTTCTGGGTGTTTTTTTTTCCCCACGAACTGTGAAACTCTCTCCCACATTCCTAAGATCTCCTTTATCTCACTTGTAGAAATAACCTCCTCCTCTGACTCCTCAAAACCAATTACTTGCATTACCTCAGACCTAGATCGCTCTTGCCTTCTCACAAATGATGGTCTGCGTCAAGGTATCTCCTTGGAGCTGCTTTTCTGTCACCCACACCATCAGCAGTTTCTCCATATTTTCATGAAGGGAGGTTCGCAGCTTGGAAATCATCGTAAGGCCCTTAGCCGGCGTTACACTCTTTATCGACTCCTTACGTTTAAGCACAGAACATATCATGGACGTACTACGGCCATACTGCCTCGACAAGTCAACAACTCGAACACCTTGCTCATGTTTTTCTATAATTTCACTTTTTAATTCAATACTCATCATCTTTTTCTTAGCACTTGACTTTTTACAAATTTTCTTCCGATCCATGGTTATAAAAATAAATGAACTAAAACTGTAAATGTAAACGCAACACAAAACGCGAACACAAAACATAACTTATCACAGCGGAAGCACGCTGCTAACTGATCGTGATGGCGCGACTGCGTTTTACTACCTGTTGTGTTTTAACTTTAAAAGCACACAAAAATATAATAAACTTGAATTTGTTTATTCAAGTCTCAAAAAACAAAGCTTTGCATATAGAACAAATAATAATGAAGAAGAAGAAAGAAACATTTTAGGAAAAGCAAAAACAAAACAAAAGTACTGGTCAAAAAGAAACATTCAAAATCAAGATTAATATCTTCAACACTACCGAACCGAACTCGTATCTCGAATTTCGCTCCTAACTAAAAGCAAAAAATCACTTGCTCGTCGGCTCGTATCTCGAAAAACTCGTATGTTGGGGCGCTCGTATGTCGAGGTACCACTGTATTGGATTTGAATAAAAAGATAGACAAATACATCTTTTTATTCAATCCAATTAAATTCTCTTTCAGGTAAATAAATATTTTTATTCAATCAAATATTTATACCCTTTTAGGTAAATAAATATTTTTGTTCAATCCAATATATTCGTTTTTTATTATCTAATAATTTAAATATGGATTGCTCTATTTTTTTCATAACATGTGTAGACATGCGTTGCACTTTTAGTTAAAGCAGTCGCTATATAAATACCATGATTATCATTAGTCTGGATAAAAATATGTTTAGTTGAAAAGGAGTAGTTAATTCCCCCTTTAATACATTTTGCTGGCTGGTGTAGCTTCAGGTTTCTACATATGCATAGACAAATAAATTTGTAGTTCGCTGCAACCACTGGCCCCCACCTTTTTGGAGATGTAAAAATTTGTAAATAGTTCATTAAAGCTAAAAGCAACAATAAACTAATTCTTATATTACAAGATAAAGTGATATTTGATTAGGGTATATCCAAAAATAATGATAATAGCAAATATATGTTAGGTATGAAACTATCAGTGATATGAATGTGTTATGTCGGATTTATGTCCTATTGAGGACGTTTCGAACTTAAACTTGGTTCAGCTCAGCAATAATAGTATTTTATAATTATATTCCAAAGTGGGTTAAACTTAGATACACACACAGAAAGATGTAGCACACACCAAAAGGTTCATACATAGTTTGTCCATAGCATACATTTACTTCCTCTTTCCCCTACTTTACAAGTAGAATCATTCAAAGAAATTTATAAAACCAATAAAACCTCTGATGGTTACTGGAAATTTCAACAATTTGTTTAGTACATATATATATTTGTTTCAAGGAGAAATTATTACAAAAACATTAAAATATCAATATATGAGTTTTTATTTTGCCTCAACAAATTTACAAGCTTTCATTTGTAGACAATTCTAAGTAGGCTTAATATTATTTTAGCAAAAATTATAAGACTTCATGCAAAGAAAATGATTTGGGAATATTCTACCTGGCAATTCAACCAAGATACCACATCTAGATAAATGGATTAATAAAAAAAAATGTTTACAAAGTTATAAAATAAAAGGAGAGATTAAAAATTCTTACATAGATGTATACCTATAAACGAGCCTTTTTAGGCCCATACACTAAGATTTAAGAAAATATTAAACCTACCATTATCTTTCTCCACGCACGGTCCCCCGTCAGTTCGCTTGTTTTCTCGTAACTGTCTAAATTTTCAAAAAAAAACGCCTCCCTCCCAAAAAAATGTATCATCATCTTACAGAGTAAGAAGAAAATTAATTTAATTTCGCAGAATATATTCAAAAAAATAAATAGTAAAATATTATTCTTTTTTAGTAAAAGAAAATTTGAATTAATAATAAAATAATAAAATATAACAGGTTTATTCCTTGAAAATTTTATTTAGTGAATTCTTCTTTAAAAGTTTAATTTTTATATTGTTATCTAAAAAAATACCTAATTTATCTAAAATATGTATATAATTAATCTTTATTCTTTAGAATAAAAATAAATTTAGAATTTTCGAGATGGTAATAGATTTTTTTCTGTACCTTTTATCTTATATATTTAAAAGGTGATTGGTAATACACATATGTCACATATTTACAATCTGATATGTACATTCTGTACATATCTCCATCTGGGCCCTTTTTTGCAGCGGGCTTCGGGGTACAAGAGGGTCAGTGCCATCTCCAGCTGTGCATCTTCCTTGCTTTGTTCTTTGGAGCATCGTCGGCCATCTTCTCGGCCTTTCCTCAGTGGGGAATTTTCCATCTGGACAACAAACACTTTGGCGAGACACTGCACATATATGATGTAAAATGTTTACATCATTGTTGGGTCTGTTTTGTGAAAATCTGGCCCAACAAATGCTTGAAATCATTTTATAAGAACAATAATCAAAGGGAGGTAGATGAGCTTATGGGATGGTTGCGTGTGTGGTGGTTTGGCTTGTGGAAAGGCCGCTGATAAGATTATAATTATTTTTATAAAATAAGTTAATTTATTTAAAGTCCCGAAATATTTAGAGGGGAAAGAAGTTACGGCCGCTGTAAGCAAACCTTGTTGTTCGAACGACGCGCGTGGCAAGAGTCCCGGATGCCGCCCGCACATGCGTAGTGAGGTGTTCTCCAGCTCGCGGTTGCCGAGGCGTAGTGAGGTCGCCACAAGCTCAAGTACAATCACATGCGAGGGCTTTACAAAATAAAAATATATATATTGAATGTTTATACTAAGATAGATCTGAAGAGAAACGTTTGTAGATGATTTTATAAATTCTATATAAATCTGGCGAATTTTAATAAATTATTGAGGAAACTTGTTAATGTTGTTGTCGTGTCCAATGAAGAACGTCAGATACATGTATCTCTATCACAGCAATTGCAATGTCCTCTATATTGGGTGTGTAAATGTGGAATAATGGATCTCCGGACGCCGTCCAGACAGCTTGGGTGACAGTAAACAATGCCGGCGGCGCCAGCCGCCAACAAAGAAGTAAGAGAACACGGCTTGGTCTGCGACCAGTTGCGTGTTTTCCACTGTCCTCTTAATATGTATTGAATAAAAGCTAGTTAGAAGGAGATTTTTACCCCCTCCTTTCAGCTATTTAGTGATCTTATTTAAATCCTTGCAACAGCCCACAAAGAATCATCACAGCGAATTCTTCTACCGAATCTCGCTACAGTGTTTTGTGAACCGACTACCCGACATTTCTACACAAAGTGGTGTCCCCGGGTGGGCTTCTGACAAGTCAAGATCAAGTGGATTAACGGCGGAGTGCAAGTTCAAGACTTAAGATAAGTACCTTTTGTTTTACCCTCTGTTTATAGTGTTTTTTGAAAAATGGAAATTTTAAAAAGACATAGAAATTTACTTAGAAAGCGACTAACTCGCCCGACGTACTCCACCGATACCTGTAGAGGACATTGAAAATAATAGAGAGATAATTGAAGAAACTCACTGTGAGCTTCTTGTGATCCAAGGCAAGATAAGAGACTTCATGCTAACTTCAGACGTTAGCGAAGAGGAACTAGAGCAAGACGATGAGGAAGCCTTGCAATATACCCAGAGATATAAGAGAATATATGAAAAATGTCTCGCTCTTGTTGAACCCAGGATCACTGCATCCAGTCCCACGACCAGTGAAGTGAGCTTCGCTTCTAGCTCACACCATAGAACTGTAAAACTACCCAAGATAGAATTAAAGAAGTTTACAGGAAAAATAAAAGATTGGTTGGGATGGTGGGCACAGTTCAACAAGATACATGTCGATCCCACTTTAGAAGACAGCGACAAGTTTCAATATCTTGTACAGTCTATGTCGCCGGGAACCAGAGCTAGTAAACTGGTTGATAGTTACCCCCTGACTGCCGAGAATTACCCCAAAGTTATAGAAACTTTGACAGAAAGATTTGGAAGGCCTGAACTGTTGCAACAAGTCTATGTCAGGGACCTTATACGCCTTATGATCGATTGCTCCTCCAAACAACAGTTGAAGGTGACTTCGTTTTATGATGAGTTGGTGACTCATTTGAGAGCATTGGAATCCTTAAAGATTGAGGCCAGACAGATGTCTGTATTTATATTTCCAATGATTGAGGCATGTCTCTCAGAGGAACTCATGAAGGCTTGGCAAAGAAGCCCCCTCCATGATGTCAAGATTGATGCTAATGATTCGACTCAAACTAGAGTTGACCTAATTATGGAGTTTCTCCAAAAGGAAGCTGCAGCAGAACAAGACAGAGCCTTAGCTGGATCCAAGTTAGGACTTAGATCTCTGAAACAAGATAGAAACGTGGGCAGACAATCACATCCTGCTAAGCTACCTACGGCCTCTGGACTCTTTGCTGGACGTGCCCAGAATTGCATCTTTTGTAATAAAGATCATAAAAACACAGAATGTCTTGCTGCGCGCAGAATGAGCATTAAAGAAAGAAGAGAGCGTATTAAAAACGCTAAATGTTGTTTCTCCTGCCTCCAACCAGGTCATATCTCTTCTAATTGTAGAAGGCGCATAACTGAATGTAATCGATGTAAGAAGAAGCACCTTGATATTTTATGCCCTCTTAATGCTCCTGGACGAGAGTCAGCGGATGAAGACAAGGAACAGGTGGAAGACTGTGACGTTTCTCCTACAGTTGAAAACGGAGTTTCATTCTCCGGTCTTAGCGCTTCGTCTCTGATTTTGCTACAGACTCTGAAGATTAAGGTCGAAGGTGCGACTTCGGCGAAAGTAGTGCGTGCCCTCCTTGATACAGGTTCCCAACGATCCTATATTTTGTCTAAAACTGCACAGGATCTCGGACTATCTCCCATTGGCCAGGAATCACTTAAACATGTGGTGTTTGGAGGTCATACTAGTGAAAGTGTCCACCAAGAATACAGAGTCAATTTGGGTCATGCATCGGGGAATTTTAAGATGGTTGCGAAGCTTCTTGACCAACAAAAAATCTGTGGTAGCCTACCAAGATTGAGCCGCGGGCCATGGTTGAAAGAACTCAAAGCCCGCAGAATATGGGTTCCTGATATTGGAAAGGATGACATGGAAATTGAAATACTTCTAGGATGCGATGTATTGGGATCTATTTTCATGATGAAATCTTGTGTGTTGTCAAATGGCTTGACTGCGTCGCAGACGCGTTTCGGATGGACTTTAATGGGAGAATGTCAGCCAGGTAGTGACGTTTCACTCGCTCATCATGTTACAACGATGACAATTTCGGAGAGCAGTATAACCAATCTGTGGAATCTCGATGTTCTTGGCATTATGGATCCTATTGAGGTTAAACAGAGAGATCAGAGAGACGCACTGGCGCGTCGACATTTTCTAAAAACAGTCCAACATTCTGTTTCTGGAAGATATGTTGTTTCCCTCCCGTGGACTGTAGAGAAAGCTAAAATCGCGGACAACAGGGAGGTTGCTATGAAGAGATTAGAACAGACGACTAAGAAATTAATCTCTTTGAATCTTTATGAGGACTATGATGATATTTTCCGAGGCTGGTTGGATGATGGGATAATTGAGAAAGTCCCAGCTGAACAACACGACGCCGAGGCCTTCTACCTGCCTCATCGTCCTGTGGTGAAACTCTCCAGTGGGACTACGCCTATCAGGCCTGTCTTTGATGCTTCTAGCAAAGTCTATAGATCCCCATCTTTAAATGACTGTCTTGAAAAGGGACCTAACCTCATAGAGATGATTCCCAACCTTATGCTAAGGTTTAGAAATGGCAAGTTTGGTGTCGTGGAAGACATTAAGAAAGCGTTTCTTCAGATTGAGGTAAATGAAAGGGACAGAGATTACCTGCGTTTTCTATGGTATTCCCGAAATAGAGAAAAGACAGAAGTATTCAGACATAGACTTGTCGTTTTCGGCGTTAACTGTAGTCCTTTCATTTTGGGGGCAGTAATAGAATACCACCTGTCTAATGTTCGACCTGAACATAAACCGTTAGCTCAGAGGTTGCAGAAATCCTTTTATGTGGACAATTTAGTCACAAGCGTGAACTCTTTTGAAGAGTTACAAGATCTCAAATTGACCGCAACGTCCATCATGGATAATGCTAGGTTGGAGCTAAGCCGTTGGGAGCATAGCCTGGACGTGGCCTCCGATACTTACCCCTTTGAAAGAGCAGAGATATCTAAAGTGCTTGGTATATGTTGGGATAAAAGGGAAGATTGCTTGTCATGTGAAATTCCCGTAGCCATACCCCCCAAGATAACCAAAAGGAGTATCCTGTCCTGCTTAGCTCAGATATATGACCCTATTGGATTTCTGAGTCCAATATTAATAAAGCCTAAAATTCTATTGCAAAAAGCTTGGACTCTAAAGTTGGCATGGGACGATGAATTGGACCGTCACTACAAGGATGAACTAAGCCTATGGTTCGACGACCTTCAGCTGCACAAAGGCATGGCAATTCCTAGGAATTTCAATCCATTGATGGTACCGCAGAAGGACTGGCAGATACACACGTTTGTTGATGCTAGTAGTGAAGCTTATGCTGCTGTGGTCTTCCTTCGGACTCGGGTTGGTGACAAAGTTGAAGTGCATATGATGGCGGCTAAGTCTCGAGTCGCTCCTCTCAAGAGACCTACGATACCAAGACTTGAACTTTTAGCCTGTGTTGTAGGAACACGATTAAACAAGATGATCTTTGAAGCTCTAGAGTTAAAAGATATCAAAAATGTATTCTGGTCTGATGCCACAACAGCCCTCGCTTGGATAAAACGCGATGATCAGTGGGGTACCTTTGTCGGGAATCGCGTGAAGGAGATATGCAGACTTAGTGATCCTGGAAATTGGAGATATGTTCCTAGCGAGTGCAATCCAGCTGATTTACCCTCCAGAGGATCCAGCCTCTCCCGACTGATACAGTCTAGATGGTGGGAGGGCCCTTCCTGGTTAAAACTCTCCGAAGAATTTTGGCCTTCCAGGTATAAAGACCTGAATGAAGAAGAAATCTGTGCGGAAAGAAAGAAGATTGCTGTTGTGACAACAGTTAAGAGTACCGATCATTGGTACATGAAATATTTCTCCTCGTTCATAAAAAATGTGCGGATGATGGCGTGGATTAGAAGGTTCATCAACAACCTCCGATCTTCAACGAAAGTAAAGGGCGAACTTTCTGTGAAGGAAATCGATGAAGCGGAGCTGGCGCTTTTGAAATTAGTTCAGGCCGAGTGTTTCCCTAGCCACTCTATACCTGGTCTGAAGGTATATGAAGTAGAAGGAATCCTGCGTGTGAAAACAAAATTGATTTACAGCAGCGACGAATATGGCTTCCGTTTGCCAGTACTATTACATGGGACTCATCCGTTGATTGAACAAATGATAAGTGATTCACACGTTGAGAATTGCCACGCTGGTGTACAATTTTTGATGAACAAACTTCGGGAAAAATATTGGATAGTAAAAGCGAGACAGACCATTAAGAAAATAGTGAGAAGATGTGTCACATGTCGCCGCTTCTCCGCTAAACCCGTTGTGGTGGAAGACGCTCCATTACCTGCCACTCGAGTACATAATGCCAAGGTATTCGAAGTGGTAGGGATTGATCTGGCGGGCCCGCTCTATCTGAAAGATCAGACCAAGACCTGGGTTGTTCTCTTCACCTGTGCTGTGTACCGCTGTGTACATTTGGAACTGGTAATATCTCTCAGCACAGAAGATTTCCTAATGGCCCTGGAGAGATTCATCAAGAGACGAGGACGTCCATCCACCATCTTCAGCGACAACGGAACAAATTTTGTAGGAGCCAATAACTTCTTTAAAAAGATTGACTGGGAACGCGTTTCTAACGACGGGAAAGTGAAGCGTATTGAATGGAAATTCATCCCGCCCACTGCTGCCTGGTGGGGTGGATGGTGGGAGAGATTGATTCGTTCCCTCAAAGACATACTAAAAAGAAGGCTTGGAACATCAACATTAACATATCAACAATTGATGACCCTGCTGTGTCATGCAGAGGCAGTGATGAATGGAAGGCCCATGACTTATGTCAGCGACGATCCGAATGATCTTGTGACAATATCACCTTCCATGTTTCTACAAGAACAGACAGATGTCGAGTTTCCCGAGTGCCAGAATATGGGATCTAATCCAACGACACAGAAACTGCGCTATTTGAACAAGCTGAGGGAGGAGTTGAAATCACGATTCAGGAAGGAATATTTATCCCTCCTGGTCCAGAGAAACAGACGCATTTACAATCCAAAACTCCAGGCTGGGGATGTTGTCCTTGTTGGTATGGACAATAAAAAGCGTAACTTCTGGCCATTAGCAGTGATCGAGGAGATATTATTTGGAAGAGATGGAGTGAATAGATTAGTGAAGGTGAAAACCGCAGTAGGCACCTTCCTAAGACCTATTCAGAAAATATATCCCTTGGAAATATCATCAACAGCAGCTTCTTCGCGTTTGCTGAACGATAAAGTGAAAACTGCAAAAATACAGACTAGATCGGGAAGAACCGTTTGTATACCCAACCGATTGGACGATTATTATTGTTTTTCTGTGTGCCTAGATAAAAACAGGTGGGAGTATGTGGAATAATGGATCTCCGGACGCCGTCCAGACAGCTTCGGTGACAGTAAACAATGCCGGCGGCGCCAGCCGCCAACAAAGAAGTAAGAGAACACGGCTTGGTCTGCGACCAGTTGCGTGTTTTCCACTGTCCTCTTAATATGTATTGAATAAAAGTTAGTTAGAAGGAGATTTTTACCCCCTCCTTTCAGCTATTTAGTGATCTTATTTAAATCCTTGCAACAGCCCACAAAGAATCATCACAGCGAATTCTTCTACCGAATCTCGCTACAGTGTTTTGTGAACCGACTACCCGACATTTCTACACAGTAAAGCTGCTGTTCTGGGTCTATGTCAATTTTACGCAAAGTTACGCCATTGCTGGACATGAGAAGTATTTTTAGGAGTATGTTAATAATTATTTTAATACACTTAAATGTTTAAATCCTTGCTCTTCATAATAGCTTGCTCTCAAACCTCTTTTTAAAAAATTAAATAATGATATAAATATTTTAATTATTTAACTATCCAAGTATTATATAAAAGGGCGTACCTGGATCTGTAAAAAAACAACAACAATTTTTTCTCAAAATATTTTGAGAGATTGTGCTTTCGATAGACTGCTATCAATTGATAAAGAGGAAGCAATCTCTCGAAATATTTTGAGAAAAAAACATTTTCTTCTACTTTACAGATCCAGGTACACCCTTTTATATAATCTTAATTGATGGATCGCCTTTTGACTTAAACTATCCAAGTATTATCATAAATATTGCTTTCATGCAATTATGTTTTCAATAGGGTGTCAAATAATTATATATTTCTATATATTTAATAATTACTCAGTAATACTGAACGCGAAAAGAATAGCTTGTGGATAGTTAGCACTGCACCTCAAAAAAAAAAAAAAATTAGATAGGCTTGACACTCCAGATAAAAAGGCAGTAGGTCTATAATGTCCCTTTTCCCAATTCAAGATAGGTTACGTGGATATGCTCATATTGTCCTTGGGGACTTGTTCTGAGGTACATGAATTGTCTCAAGGTATCCTCTAGATTTTTACTTTCTTTTCACTGCATTTATAAAACAACCATTTTTTAGAATAATTATGATATTTGAAAATATTTGTCTAGACACATATATTATTTTCTAGAAAATTCTTTCTGCGATGGGAAAATATTGGGAGAGTCTGGCTTTTCAGCGATTAACCATCCAAGCGACTATATTGGTATAAATTGTTTGAAGATTTTTTTCCAGACATTTTAATGGACACAAATTGCCTTTTATCTCAATAAGTGGTCATTTACTTTTTAATTATCTCCGTGCTAATTGACTTTTAAAAATTAATTATCGTGTTTGTCTCTAAAATATTGGCGCTCTCAAGCACTTTTATTTAGTGTTTAAGTTTTGATTGTTAATTTAACTGATGGAAAATAAAGCGCTGATTTTAAAAAGACGTTGATTTCCTATATGTAACAGTAGTGAAATAAAAGTATAAAGATTATATTTAAGCAAAATGGTGTAAATTATAATTATTCTATTAAATAACCTATTTTAAGGCTACATTAGAAACCATATAAAATTGCCAATAGTTAAATTTTTATTCGCTTTATGATATATTATCAATATAATTTAATGCTCGAATAAAGAAGAATAGGTAAATGATAAGTTTTTAAATACCTATAAATTTATGATATTCACACAACTTTTTATATAAATATTTTCAAAAATAAATATTGGTCTTTAAGGAATATTGCATCATTCTTTTATTCTTTGAATATATTTAAATATTGTTTAAACTAAAGAGTGTAAACTACAATACGTTTGTTTTATTATATAATATGAACCTTGAATCTATATTTAGCGTATATTTACACTTTATTTAATATTTGTTTATTTACATTTATCATCATCATTAACGTCGCATTCCAAAGGTATGCGCAAAGGATTCTGCGCGCAAGTTGACGCATTTTGTAACCTTTATAGATTAATTTTACCCTTTTTTTGTCCTTACATCTTCTTTTAAAAATGTAAGTAGCATATATCTTAAAAATATCGGTCTGTTTCTCGTGTCAATTTAAGCCTTAAAATTCTAGATCAATATGAAGACGATCAGGCATGTGCCATGGGTCAATATATTTCTTGTCACTTTGAAAGTACGTTCATTCATCAAAAAAATATAGTGAAACTTTTAATTATTAACCTATTGTCAATAGGATAATCAATATTAGACCTATTTTTTTAAAAAAATCAACAACTATTATTATTTTTCTCTACCCAAAATGTCCTTGGTTGAGGACGTTTTTAGAAAAACAAAATTGTCTTGTTTTTAAAGATACTCAAAATTGCTATAAATAACAAGATTAACTTATTTTGGTATACTCACAACTACTTATATAATAGTAATTGACATTTGATTCATCTTATGACAAAATTTTATTATGCTTATATAACAAGCATAAATATTACTGTATTATGTTAACTTATTTTATAGGTATAGTTTTAAATTGGAGAAAAAATATCAAAAGTTTATGTATATTAACATTTAACTACATTAGTTACTTAATTGTAACCCTTTTAAAAAATATATTCTTTCTTTTGACTTGATCATTTTTTTTCTTTTGGCATTATATATCTGAGACTTTCATTATTTAGTTAGGTGTAATTTTTAATAAATCTGAAGAAGAAAAAAGAAGTATTGCTATGAAAATATTCTAACTGTCCATTTGTAATAAACATTTGACAATCAGATGGAAAAATGCATCATTTTTATCTACCATTAGTGAAATAGCCATTTCTGCATATCATAAAAATATCCTTAGTAATTGTATCATTCCACGCTAAGCCTACTCATGGTAAACAAAATTAGTTAAATGATAAGGTAAAATTTAGATTATAGATTAGAAACATAAGATAATAAGACCAAATTTTAGGATTCACTAATTTTGTCTGAAGATAAAAGGAAATAAGACCTAATCCAAATAATTTATTAGTGTGTGACGTTTCAGCAACAACATTGTCACCATCATCAGACAAAAGAATGTTGTTGCCGTCACACACTAATAAATTATTTGGATTAGGTCTTATTTTCTTTTATTATAATCTATAATCCAAATTGTGCTTTATCATTTTGTCTGAAACGGGGGGTCGATTGAAGGATGGTCTAAACCGTTGGTTTTCGACCGCTACGACCCCGGTTCGATTCCCGCATTAGACATTTTTTTTCTGTTTAAAAAAAAATGCTCCAATGGCCCCCGATTCTTGCAAAAGTCCAACCCCACCAGCGAGTGCAAGTAACCAAACGTAGCTCTGTCACATTTATAAGTGCAAAAGTCGAACTGCTTTTCACGTGTGTAAACTTGTGGTGCACTTACAGTAAAAGCAGTCGCCTACTTCTACCCACCATGATTATCATGGCCTGTACCACGTGTGTATGGTGTATTGCCTTGTTATAAATAAGAAGATACTCTTACCTTAAGGATTTATATCATAATTTTATTTATTTAACTATTTACAAGGTAATTATCTAACTTATAACAATCACAGCTATGCCGGAACTTCCGCCAGCCTAAGGTAAACAAAAACAGTAGTAATATAATGATGATCACCTTCCTGACAAATCCGCCAGATCGTAACTTATTCTCAACAGTGTACTAGGGATAAGCAAAAAAAAAGAGATGGTTACAACTCTGTTGTTGAAATGTCACACACTATTTATTTATTTGGTCTTTATTACCTTGTTAAAAAATAACACAGAAGAGTGTACTGGGATCAGGTAGATTAATTAAGAAAAAGGAATCTTCTGATAGTGAAACTAAAAGTTACTGATGGCTTACACCATCTGTCGGTATAAATATCAAATATCCGTTGATTTTTTTAAAATTATTTGATTGATTAATCAAGAATATGGGTATTTGGCCAATTCTGGAATAATTAAAAAATTACAGTTAATTGATATTTATTCCGGCAGATGGCGCAAGCCATCAGTAATTTTTAGTTGCACAATTAGGAGATGTCTTTTTCTTAATTTATTACCTTGTGTTTCACACAGTAGTAAGTTTACACACTTGATAACAGGAACTATTTAAAACCATGCTATGGTAAAATTTCTCATTCAGTACTTTAGTCTGAAGATGGTAACAACGCTGTTACCGAAACGTCACACACTATTTATTTATTTGGTCTTATTACCTTGTGCTTATAATCTACTAGCCGAATGACCCGGGCAACGCCCGTGTTTTACCCGATTGAATGTTTTGATTCAAATACTATTTGTTACAATTATAAATTGGCACCTTAAATAAATGCATTTGTTAATAACTATAGCCTATGTGCTTTATCTGTCTATGTACTGTTGGCTTCCGTAGGCGTCTCTTACTGGGAAAAAGAAAGAGAGGATTCCATTTAGTTATTAACTAATATATGCATTTATTTAAGGAGCGACCCACTCCAACACAATAGTTACAAAAACCAAAAAGCGAGTGGTGGGGGGCAAAGTCAAAAACAAAGTGGCTCGCGTAGTGGCGGCGCCATCGTAGCCACGTTATCGTAGCCAACCAATAGGAGAGCGCCATTCCAAAAAAAAAGCAAACGGTGACAGAGATGACGCATGACGCTCGTAACTGTATAATCTATAATCCAAATTGTGCCTTATCAACCTTGTGTTTCAAAAATACAGTAGAACTACCTCCCTGTAAAGGACAACACCTAATTGCAGAACCAAAGTGTCCTTTAGGGAGAAGTGTCCTCTTACCGGAGAGTTGCTAAATAGTAATAATGGTAATTTTGCAAATGAAAACTGTCCTTTGTAGAGAGGTGTCTGCTAGCGGGGTGTCTGTTAAAGGGAGGTTCTACTGTAGTTCCATGTTTTAAAACAAATTAAACCAAATTAAGCTGACCCAATTTAACCTATCTGAACCTGGGTTCAGCTGGCCCGGCTGATAGTACCCTGTAAGAGCTCCTAATCCAGGGATACAGGATAAGCAGCGTTTGTACTCCATGTTAGGAGTGGCTGCACATAGCGTCTGTTCCTCATGTCAGAGGCGGCCATTTCTTTTGGAGCTAAGTCGGCCTGCCACTGAGTAGTGCTCCCAGTCTTAATGACAAAGGACATTCTACTTCACCCAGTCATGATGGTTGTCAAACAGATACCATCAAGAGTCACAAATTGATACCCTAATATGATTGAGTGGAGATAAGAAAGAAGAAGAAGAAGCCTATCTGAATCTAATATTGATATACCAGTTGTGTTCGTAGAAGTATTGGACCATCTACAGATTAAAAGCCTCTTTCATCAAAGTATCAACATATATATATATATGAAAAAAATGAAAGAAAAAAAAAAGATAAAAAGATCAGGTGTATTATATATATATATATATATATATATATATATGGAAAATTTGCCAGGAGGAAATTGATCCATAGAAGCATAGGGTGCCTCTCCCGTCAAAATAAACGTCAAGACCTGATGCCATCTATTGATCGTCGTCGCAAACTAGCGGCCTCAGGTCAATGACAAAGCCACAACACCAGCTTCTCAGTTTAACAAAGCTGGTGTTGTGGCTTTGTCATTGACCTGTTAATAGATGGGGTCAGGCCTTGACGTTTATTTTGACGGGAGAGGCGCCCTATGCTTATATGTGTGTGTGAAAAAAATAGTACCAATGTGAAAGTATACTGGGATAAGGTGCATAAATTAAGAAAAAGGCATCTCCTTATTGTGTAACTGAAAGTTGCTGATGGCTGGCGCCATATATATATATGTAGTAATATATTTAAATGATAGAGGACACTGCTGTGATAGAGATGTATGGAGACATCTGGGGCTCTTCATTGGACACAACAAAATATGTTAATATACACAATATTTTATTAAGTACCATAATTATAAATAGTATAACAGCCCCCAAAATGTAGATACTATATTAGATGCACTAAACAGGACCTTTGGGAGAGGCCGCTACTTATCATAAAACAGCTCAAGAAGCATGAACTCATGGAATTTGTGTAATCTTTACACAAGGGGATAAGGAACAACAACAAAATGTAGACACAATTTAACTCACCTGTTTGGCCATCGTGTAATACAAAACAAAGCAATAAAGTTTTATTGAGAGTCTGCCGCGCCCAAGACTGGACATCTCCGATTACAGAAGTTGTTAGTTTGTTTATGGCAGGAGGGACAAGCACCGGTTCTGCCCTCCCAAGAGAACAACAGTCTTTGATTTCCAGACTTAAGTCTGGTCATCTACGGACAATGACTTTCCAGAATGGTTGCAGGGTTTTCCCACTATGTACTAAGTGCAATTCTCAGCCTGCAACCCCAAGACATATTATTGACTGTATTGACTCATCCATTGATGAGCTCTACTCTTCCCCGGCAGACACCATAAAAAATCTCAAGCTTTACAACTTGAACCTTAGTGTGAGTGGAGATAAGAAAGAAGAAGATGTAGATAAGACACCCTTCTTGGACCTTTTTCCAAGTCTTCGGCGCTGTCCTCTCTTCTAGGTGACATCCAACATGCCCGTCCTTTTGTGTTACCCATTAATGCCTGAAACCACTTGGCCCCATGACTGCATAACCTGTCTACCACAACATATATATACAGTATAACCTCGTTAATTCGACACATGCAAATTCGACCATATTCTGATGTCCTGACCTCCTGCCTATCAAATAACAAACTGTAATTCGACAGTATCGATAATACAACAGTTCCGATAGTTCGACCATTTTAAAATTCGAATTTCGAGAGTTGAATTTTTTTTTTTTGCATACAACTTTGCCGCTAAAAAGGTATTACGGCAGCGACGATTGATTTCAAAAATATGTATTATTGCCATTTTGTCCCTGATACTAATGTTAACCATGAAAATAAAAGAATAATACAAAAAAAAAAAAAGGACTCACAATGGTTTTAATTAATATGATCAATTTATATTACAAAGCTATTTAAAAAAATATATTATTTTAGCGAGTTAGATGATTAGCTAATCATCTGAATAACTTTAATTAAACACTTCCTTTAATTCAACCGAAAGCTCTGATCCCTTGGGGTGTTGAATTAAAGAGGTTTGACTGTATATAAGCCATTGCCACTCGTGTCATTTTGACCCCATAGAAGGTTGTCTTGCCTGAAAGCTTGTACAATCATCCTCTTATATAAAGAAGCTCTTCTCCCTGACCTGTGTTTTCTTCTTCTACAAGCCTCTACCTTTGCCAAGAATGTAGCCTATTTTATTATGTGTCAACCTAACCAACTTTAACCTTATTTATAAAATGTAAAAAACTTAAATTTCGTAGCCACGACACAAATGTGTCGTAGAGTATCAAATTGTTAGATTCAAATAGGTTAGATTGTTTAAAAAATATTTTAGTCAATATATGGCCAGTAGTCCTAGCGTGGAATAATACAATCAGCTGTGAGATACTCTTCTTCTTCTTTCTTATCTCCACACTGGGTGAAGTAGAATGCCTTTTTTCATTAAGACTGAGAGCACTACTCAGTAGCAGGCCGACTTAGCTCCAAAAGAAATGGCCGCCTCTGACATGAGGAACAGACGCCGTGTGCAGCCGCTCCTAACATGGAGTACAAACGCTGCTCATCCTGTATCCCTGGATTAGGAGCCCTAACAGGGTACTATCAGCATGGCCAGCTGAGCCCAGGTTTTTTTTGTGAGCTTGTTACTGTTCCCCCTCCTCCTTTTTCATCTGGGCTTGGGACCGGCAAGGACAGAGTTAATGAGATACTCATTTCTGCGGACCACTGGTAGCAAGGTGCAGCTGAGTATATCAATATGTTAGGTTAAGTTGGTTCATATAGGTTAAATTAAGTTGGTTTAGGTTAGGTTGATTTAAAAATGGAACTATTTTTGTTTACAGAAAGTAGGACTAGCGCGGAATAATGCAATCGCTGATCTTCTTCTTTCTTCTCTCCACTCAATCATATTAAGGTATCAAGCTTGTAAAGCTTGAGACTTTTGATGGTGTCTGCCAGGGAAGAGTAGAGCTCATCAATGGATGAGTCAATACAGTCAATAATGTGTTTTGGGGTTGCAAGTTGACACTTAGTACATAGTGGGAAAACCTTGCAACCATTCTGGAAAGTCATTATCCGTAGATGGCCAATCGCTGATGGTACGCTGAAATGAGTAACTCACCCAATTTGCATATCGAACGGGAATAATTCATTTGTGGCCACTGAAATGAGTAATCTTGCCCCAAAATGATATAAAATGTTTATAAATAGACAATGCCCATTTCTGAACTTGAGAGCTTCACTTCATTGTTTCCCCTTGGCAGAGCTGACTGCTACAAGGCACATCCCCAGGTGGCAGATAGGGGAATGATCTTCAGATATGAAGGCCATCTGCGAAACAAACAGAATAACTCTGACAAATAAGCAGTCACAGACCAACAACAGCATTGTTAGAAAGAGGAGAAAAACCTCTTTGAAAATCCTGAGTTCAATTGACCCGGTTGATAGACCTCAGCAAGGGTCCCTCTCCAGGGATACTGTGTCTGTACTCATGCTAGAGTTGGCAGCAAAGGCTTTCATGTTAGGAATAGCCTCAAATTACAGGAAAAGTTTCACCAAAGTGTGCCATGGTGCCATGATCAATGAAAGCTGCATCCCTACATCCCATTCCATGATATCAGGATCATAAACTCATGGGATTTGTGTAATCTTTGTACAAGGCGATAAGAAACAACAACTTTATTGCTTCAATCTTCCCATTGGGCAATTGAAAAAGAATACTCATAATTGAGGTGTTCCACATAATCAGCAAATGCCTTCCTCTTCTTCTTCTTTCTTATCTCCACTCAATCATATCAGGGTATCAAGTCTGTAGAGCTTGTTGATGGTGTCTGCTGGGGATGTCTTCTTTCTTATCTCCACTCAATCATATCAGGGTATCAAGTCTGTAGAGCTTGTTGATGGTGTCTGCTGGGGATGTGTCTTCTTCTTTCTTATCTCCACTCAATCATATCAGTGTATCAAGCTTGTAGAGCTTGTTGATGGTGTCTGCTGGGGATGTGTCTTCTTCTTTCTTATCTCCACTCATTTATATCAGGGTATCAAGTCTGTAGAGCTTGTTGATGGTGTCTGCTGGGGATGTGGCTTCTTTCTTATCTCCACTCAATCATATCAGGGTATCAAGTCTGTAGAGCTTGTTGATGTTGTCTGCTGGGGATGTGTCTTCTTCTTTCTTATCTCCACTCAATCATATCAGGGTATCAAGCTTGTAAAGCTTGTTGGTGGTATCTGCTGGGGATGTGTATAGATCATCAATGGATGAGCTAATACAGTCAATAATGTAGTTTGGGGTTGCAGATTTGCACTTAGCACATAGTGCATACATAGTACTTAGTGCATTTCTTATTTGATTCATGGGAAGGGAGATTTCTAAAGATGAAATTCATGCTAAGAGGATATTGATTAGGTGTGCATTTTTCTGGTTTGCACTCTCCCTTCTCATATGATGTATTAAAAGCTGGTCTAGTGTTATAGTCTTTGGTATGCAAAGAGATGTTTAGTATTGTTATGGTATCAACATTTCACTTTCGGGGGTTGGTGGAAGGGTGGTTCAAACCATTGGTTTATGACTTCTACGACCCGGGATCGAATCCCGCATTGGGCACTTTTTCCTGAGTTAAGAAAAAAAAATGCTCTAATGGCTACCGATTCTTGCAAAAAGTCCAACCCCACCAGCAAGTGCAAGTAACTAAACGGGGCTCTGGCACATTTGTAATTGCAAAGTCTGTTTTTCACATGTGTAGACATGTGGTGTACTTAAAGTAAAAGCAGTTACCAAATTCTACCCACCATGATTATAATAGCCTGTACCACAGGTAAATGCGATAAGCAAAAGAAAAACATTTCACTTTAGGAGGGTAAAATTTTGAGCAGGGACTTTGCCAAGATGTTTTCCCCTGGGTTACTCGGATTACATAACAGTCTAAATCTTTGGCCCACAACTCTACTCTTGTTTGCTCCCCCCCCCCCCCCCCCCCCCCACATCTAAGCATATCAACAATTTTTATGCTTTCATTTGCAAAGTCATCTATTGGTGTGACTTGTGTCATTTGTTGTTTATCTCATTGTAGCATTTGACTCAATTTCAAAAAGTCAAAATGCAGAATTACACAGAAACAGGATTGTTCTTCTTCTTTCTTATCTCCACTAAATCATATCAGGATATCAAGCTTGTGGGGCTCATGATTGGATGAAGTAGAATGTGTCTGCTTTTGTCATTAAGACTGAGAGCACTACTCGGTAACAGGCCGACTTAGCTCCAATATGAAATGGTCGCCTCTGACATGAGGAATAGACACCATGCACAGCCGCTCCTAACATGGAGTACATCCTGTATCCCTGGATCAGGAGCCCTTACAGGGTACCATAAGTTGAGCCCAGGTTTTTAGGAGCTTGTTACTGCTCCCCCTCCTCCTATTTCATCCAGGCTTGGGACTGGCAAAGGCCAAGTTACAGGATTATTGACTTAGTATAATGACAACATCAAAAGGTAAACATGACCAAATGCAAATTATTGAAATGTTTGTGATGTTTTGGTAACAGCATTGTTATGATGGTTACAATTCTGTTTTAATATACCCAATGGTAACAAACATTTAAATATTAAAATAAGAACATTAAACCTCCAGGGAAAAGTTTCTTTTTAGAATATTTTTAATTTAAATATCTCTCAAGCTTTCGGGTAAGAAAGCCCTTCTACGGGAGGAAATATTTTACATCATTAAAACTCCAATAAAATAAGATTTAAAATTAAATAAAGTGATTTTGTTGTTTACATTTGTTTCAATGCAGAATCAACGCAGGTTTCTGTTGCGTGTGCTTTCGTGTTTGCTATTCCAAGGCAATATCTTCACTTTCATTTCATAACCCCCAAGTGAAGATATTGCCTCGGAATAGCAAACACGAAAGCACACGCAACAGAAGCCCGAGTTGATTCTGCATTGAAACAAATGTAAACACCCAACTAATTTATTTAATTTTAAATCTTATTTTATTGGAGTTTTAATGATGTAAGATATTTTCTCCTGTAGAAGGGCTTTCTTGCCCGAAAGCTTGAGAGATATTTAAATAGGAAATATTTTAAAAAGAAACTTTTCCCTGGAGGCTTAATGTTCTTATTTTGATATTGATTCAATGGATTATTTTATCATGTTACCTTTTGATTCTAATCTATAATCCAAATTGTACCTTATCATAATAACCATTTCTTTCTCGTGGCCAAGAGAATCAATGAGAGGATGCTACAAGATTATAAGCCTTACATAGGATGGTGACTTGTACAATTGTTTCTGTAAACTGGGAGGAGTATTCCACGACCTGAGACTGTAAACACTGTGGTGGTGTTGGCGGTGTCTTGTTTATTCCATGGAAAGGGAGGGTGCCATTGCCCCGTTAGTCAGCCACATTTCAGAGTTCCCTGTTCACAGTTACCGTAGCGGCTCGGGGCTCATGACACCGTACTACAGGGCAGTCCCTTACTTGTGCTGCTTCTCCTGCCCGCCATGTATAGTAAAAATGGTAATTTTGAAAATGAAAACTCTCCTTTGTAGAGAGGTGTCCTCTCATGGAGGTTCTACTGTATTGGTGATGAAAACTGTCCTTTGTAGAGAGGTGTCCTCTAGCATGAGTGTCCTCTCATGGAGTATGTTCTACTGTATTGGTGATGGAAACTGTCCTTGGTAGAGAGTTGTCCTCTAGCGCGGTTGTCCTCTCATGGAAACTGTCCTTTGTAGAGAGGTGTCCTCTAGCGTGAGTGTCCTCTCATGGAGTATGTTCTACTGTATTGGTGATAGAAATGGCCTTTGTAGAGAGGTGTTCTCTAGCATGAGTGTCCTCTCATGGAGTATGTTCTACTGTATTGGTGATGGAAACTGTCCTTTATAGAGATAGGTCCTCTAGCGTGAGTGTCCTCTCATGGAGTATGTTCTACTGTATTGGTGATGGAAACTGTCCTTTGTAGAGAGGTGTCCTCTAGCATGAGTGTCCTCTCATGGAGTATGTTCTACTGTATTGGTGATGGAAACTGTCCTTTGTAGAGAGGTGTCCTCTAGCATGAGTGTCCTCCTCATGGAGGTTCTACTGTATTGGTGATGAAAACTGTCCTTTATAGAGAGGTGTCCTCTAGGGTGAATGTCCTCTCATGGAGGTTCTACGGTATTGGTGATGGAAACTGTCCTTTGTAGAGAGGTGTCCTCTCATGGAGTATGTTCTACTGTATTGGTGATGGAAAATGTCCTTTGTAGAGAGGCGGCCTCTCATGGAGTTCTACTGTATAATATTTTAGCGAGTCAGATGATTAGCTAATCATCTGACTAATTATGTTTTTTTCAATAGGATTTCTTGAACATTGAGCAACATATTAAGAAAAAGGCCTCACCTGATCATGCAACTAAAAGTTGCTGTTGGCTTGTAGCCATCTTTCTGAATAAATATATCAAAGATTACTTGATATTTATTCCAACAGATAGTACAAGCCATCAGCAAGTTGCACAATCAGGAGATGTCTTAATTTATCTACCTGATCCCAGTACACTTTCACTCTTTTGTAACATTTTTTCACTACATATCAAGGTTTCATGAAATTCAACTTTTTATATTGTGATTTCGTGGGGGTCGGTGGAAGAATGGTCTAAACCGTTGGTGTTCGACCGCTACGACCCGGATTTGATTTCCACATTGGGCACTTTTCTGATTAAAATATAAAAAAATGCTTCAATGGCTCCTGATTCTTGCAAAAGTCCAACCTCACCAGCGAGTGCAAGTAACCAAACGGGGGCTCTGGCACATTTGTAAGTTTAAAGTCGAACTGCTTTTCATGTGTGTAGACATGTGGTGCACTTACAGTAAAAGCAGTCGCCTACTTCTATCCACCATGATTATCATGTCCTGTACAATGTTTACTAGGGATAAGCAAAAAAAAAATTGTGATTTCTTTCCCAGCTACCAAGCCACTTTTACAATGTAGTCGGTGGCCTCTCAGGCTTTGTTTTAGTAGTCCAAAAAATGCATAGAAATCGTTAGAATCAGATGTTGCAAGGATCATAGGAATGACAGAAATTTCTATTGTCATTGGGCCATGTAATTGGGAGTTGAACTCAACGTGGGCTGGCTATGGACCTGATTCATACATCAAAGATGAAACATATATATATATTTTTAGTTATCCTAAGTACACGTGGTACAGGCCCTAATAATCATGGTGGGTAGTTAGTAGCTGCTTTTACTGTAAAGTACACCACATGTCTACACTTGTGAAAAGCAGGTTGACTGGTTACTTGTACTCGCTGGTAGGGTTGGGCTTTTTCAAGAATCGTGGGCCATAGGAGCATTTTTTTTAATTAGGAAAAAAAGTGCCCAATGCGAGATTCAATCCCAGGTCGTAGCGGTCGAAAACCAACAGTTTAGATCACCCTACCACCAAACCCCAGGCCACATGTGAAAGATGGGAATACATCCTTCAGTTACTTCATGTTCCCCATGATCTCTCTCATTAGAAGAGAAAATTGCCTTTCCACCAACCCCCTTTTTCCAGAGTTATTGTCTGAATCCAGATATACATGCTAAAAAGGTACAACTTGCTTAAGTTTTGTCCATGAGTGTATCTTTCAGAGTTATTGTCTGAATCCTGATATATATGCTAAAAAGGTACAAATTCCTTAAGTTTTGTCCATGAGTGTATCTTTCAGAGTTATTGTCTGAATCCCGATATGCATGCTAAAAAGGTACAACTTGCTTAAGTTTTGTCCATGAGTGTATCTTTCAGAGTTATTGTCTGAATCCTGATATACATGCTAAAAAGGTACAACTTGCTTAAGTTTTGTCCATGAGTGTATCTTTCAGAGTTATTGTTTGAATCCTGATATACATGCTAAAAAGGTACAAATTCCTTAAGTTTTGTCCATGAGTGTATCTTTCAGAGTTATTGTCTGAATCCCGATATACATGCTAAAAAGGTACAAATTCCTTAAGTTTTGTCCATGAGTGTATCTTTCAGAGTTATTGTCTGAATCCCGATATACATGCTAAAAAGGTACAAATTCCTTAAGTTTTGTCCATGAGTGTATCTTTCAGAGTTATTGTCTGAATCCCGATATACATGCTAAAAAGGTACAACTTGCTTAAGTTTTGTCCATGAATGTATCTTTCAGAGTTATTGTCTGAATCCAGATATACATGCTAAAAAGGTACAACTTGCTTAAGTTTTGTCCATGAGTGTATCTTTCAGAGTTATTGTCTGAATCCCGATATACATGCTAAAAAGGTACAACTTGCTTAAGTTTTGTCCATGAATGTATCTTTCAGAGTTATTGTCTGAATCCCGATATACATGCTAAAAAGGTACAACTTGCTTAAGTTTTGTCCATGAGTGTATCTTTCAGAGTTATTGTCTGAATCTCGATATACATGCTAAAAAGGTACAACTTGCTTAAGTTTTGTCCATGAGTGTGTCTTCAATATTCTCTCTCTCTTGAGCCAATCCTGATGTCCTATTGACAGCAATGATAGTTCCTGCTGTTAGGGAGGTTCATGGATTTGCCTCACTCTAGCTCTGCCATGTTGTTTCTTAACATTTGACCATCCTATAGAATGTGGTCAATACTACGTTCTCTTTTGATGAAACAGGCTAGTGACTGACTAACCTACTTTAAACTCTATAATCCCATCACTGGGGAGGGACCAGAAGCAAATCAATGGCTGTCAATGTGTCATTTCTCCCTCCTGGTCACAATTGAACCTTCAAATGTCTATTATTATATAACCTCACCACTTTTCATTGTTGATGATAATTGCTGCCCTCTCTCTGGACATCAGTCTCTCATTCGACAATTGACTTAATTCTAAACACAAGGTAATTAGACCAAATCCAAATAAATAGTGTGTGAAAAAAAGTGCCCATTGCAGGAATCGAACCCGGGCCGTAGCGATCGAAAACCGACGGTTTAGACCATCCTTCCACTGACCCCCTTTACTTGGATTTGGTCTTATTACCTTGTGTTTATAATCTACTAGCGGATGTACCCGGCTTTGCCCGGATTTTACACGAGTAAAGGTTTGTCTAACGAACATTTGTTAAAACAATTCTCTATAAACTTATTAAAAAATAATAGATATATTTTGATAATTTGAAACTTGTAAATTTGAATCTCCCGATAAAGTGATCATTTTCCCCCGGTCCCTGTGTGCCGTGTCATTCTGAATCTTGGCTTTCCTAATTTTCTACATTACAAAATCATCGTTTTATCTAGTGAACATTTTTTCCCGGTCCCTTGAAAAATACTCTATAAGTTGAATAAAATCATGGTCGTTTATGGAAGATGGACGAAGTTCCCGCCGAGCCTTTTTTTCTTGTCTACTTGGCACAGCTGTGTCACCAACTCTGCCCCCGCGCGCCAGGACATCTTGACCCCTCTGATTGGTCGGTGGGTACTTGGACTGTCCATCCGGCCGGCGTCTCGACAGGGGGTGGGGCAGACCTAAGCCTATCTCCGTTGCAAGGTGGCGCTGCTTGCGAGCTAAAGCTACAAATCTGCAAATAACTCTAAGGATATTCAAGATATTCAAGAAATTATTTTTCAAAACCTTTTCGGGGATATACCTAATAATATCCCAAAATTTCACGGCGATTGGATGTATGGTTTTTGAATCTATAGAGAACACACACACAGACATTCATTTTTATATATATATAGATAATCCAAATTATTATTATTTTTTGCTTATCCCTAGTACACGTGGTACAGGCCATGATAATCATGGTGGGTAGTTAGCGACTGCTTTTTTACTGTAAGCGTACCACATGTCTACACATGTGAAAAGCAGTTCAACTTTGCACTTACAAATGTGCCAGAGCCCCGTTTGGTTACTTGCACTCGCTGGTGGGGTTGGACTTTTGCAAGAATCGAGGGCCATTGGAGCATTTTTAAATTTATTTTTAAAACAGAAAAAAGTGTCCAATGCGGGAATCGAACCCGGGTCGTAGTGGTCGAAAACCAAACTGTTTAACCAGCCTTCCACCAACCCCCCATCCAAATTGTGCCTTATCATAACTTAATTCTATTAACATCTTTTTTTTTTTTTTGCTTAGTACACATGGTATAGGCCATGATAATAATGGTGGGTAGAAGTAGGCATCATACTTTTACTGTAAGTGCACCACATGTATAAACATGTGAAAAGCAGTTTGACTTTTACATTTACAAATGTGTCAGAGCCCTGTTTCTTTTTTTCTTCTTCTTTATTATCTCCACACTTGGTGAAGTAGAATGCGTCTACCTTTGTCATTAAGACTGGGAGCACTACTCAGTGGTAGGCCGACTTAGCTCCAAAAGAAACGGCCGCCTCTGACATGAGGAACAGACACCATATGCAGCAGCTCCTAACATGGAGTACAAATGCTGCTCATTTTGTATCCCCGAATTAGGATCCCCTACAGGGTACTATCAGCAGGGCCAGCTGAATCCAGGTTTTTTTAGTGAGCTTGTTACTGCTCCCCCTCCTCCTTTTTCATCTGGGCTTGGGACCGGCAAAGGCGGAGTTAAGAATCCTGTTTGATTACTTGTAGTTGTTTGTGGGGTTGGACTTTTGCAAGAATCGGGGGCCATTGGAGCATTGGTCTTAGAGATTGTATAGAGTTCCTGTATAGCCACCCAGCCACCTGGAGTAACAGCTGTGGCCTGTGTGCAGAGATAAGATGGTGTTGTGACGTGCCGCACAGGAGTCTGGTGCCGGAGTTCAACAAATGTGAGGAGGAGACTGCACTTGAAATACTTGAAGGTAATACTTTGAAGTGGTTCAGCCTACTCCACGCTGACGAGCGCCAAAAGCGCGAAATGCGTTCGTGGATGGCTTATCTTGATTTATCAAGAAATTGGGTTGGCCAAATATCAGGGAACAGGCTAAATCAATGTTTAGTTGATTTCTGTTCCACCAGATGGCGCTCTGCCTTCTGTAAAGCACATGTGCTCCTGGTCAGGATATGCCATTTTTAATATACTTGAAGGTATGTCCATACCTCTCTTTGGACTCTGAATGCCTTTATACCATTTAGAGGGGGTCATTGGAAGGGTGGTCTAAACTGTTGGTTTTCGACCTCTACGACCCGGGATTAAATCCTGCATTAAGCACTTTTTTTCTAATAAATAAAAATGCACCCATAGTGTGTGACATATCAGTAACAGCGTTGTTACCGAAACATCACACACTATTTATTTATTTGGATTTGGTCTTATTACTTTGTTTTTATGATCTATAATCCAAATTGTACCTTATCATTGATTCTAAATTATAATATAAATTGTATCTTATTGTCATTGCTTGATTTCAACTTCCCATTTGTGAGTTGTTTTTTTTTTTTTACTCCGAACCTTTTTGATGGGGATAAAACAATGCAACCAGCCAACCCATCTCTAGTCAAACATCCCATCTAATTGATAAGGCACAATTTGGATTGTAGATTATAAACATAAGGTAAAAAGACCAAATAAATAAATAGTGTGTGACGTTTCGGTAACAGCGTTGTTACCATCTTCAGACAAAAGTACTGAATGAGAAATTTTACCATTCAATACTTTTGTCTGAAGATGGTAACAACGCTGTTATCGAAACGTCACACACTATTTATTTATTTGGATTTGGTCTTATTACCTTGTGTTTATTCCATCAAATTGATCAGATTTAATCCCAGATTAGTGGTAACTTTGCAATTTAATTCATTGATCTTTTATGATAAGGATTAGGGGGTCGGTGAAAGGATGGTCTAAACCGTTGGTTTTTGACCACTATGACAGGGATTGAATCCCGCATTGGGCACTTTTTTTCTAATAAAAAAATGCTCCAATGGCCTCCTATTCTTTCAAAAGTCCAACCTCACCTGTAAGTGCAAGTAATCAAACGGGGCTCTGGCACATTTGTAAGTGCAAAAGTCGAACTGCTTTTCACATGTGTAGACATGTGGTGCATTTACAATAAAAACAGTCGCCTACTTCTACCCACCATGATTATCATGGCCTCTAACATGTGTATTAGGGATAATAATAATAATAAAAAAATAATAAGGTATAATTTGGATTATAGATTAGAAACAAAAGGGACCAAATTATTGAAATGTTTGTGATATTTCATTAACAGCATTGTTGTCATTATCAGACAAAAGTACTGAATTATATATTTCCAGTTCTTCAAATAAAAGATACTACGGCCAGTAAATCTTTTTATTATCTCGACGTTTCGACAAAAATCTTTTGTCCTCGTCAGGAGCGAACAAAAATTAATTTATTTTATTTATTTGATAAGGCGTTAGAAATTATTCTCCCTATTTTAATTTTTGTTCGCTCCTGACGAGGACAAAAGATTTTTGTCGAAACGTCGAGGTAATAAAAAAGATTTACTGGCCAAAGTATCTTTTATTTGAAGAACTATGAATGCCGGCCAGGCAACCTTTATCTTTAAAATATTGTAGTGTGGAAGCCTGGAAGTCACAGGGCCTACTAAGGGATGTAACTTTTTATTGGTGCCAGGGTTGGGGCTGGTCCGGGGATGTCTGTAGCTTCTTGGCACTCAGGTCGGTCCTCTGTAGGGTCGGTCGGTTCGGGTCGGGCTGTCTTCATTTTCTGTTGATCCCAAAAATGGAACTTGAGTCCCCCAAAAACAATTCTCTACCAAATAAATAAAAGAGAGCAAGCAAGAAAGTTGGTCTGTGGTCAAAGTGCAATTTCTTGCCGAACTCTGTTGTTTGATGACTCACAAGAGAGAGTTTTATATTAATTAAAATTTTAATTAAAATTAAAAAAAATTTCAAAATCGTGAGCCTTGCTAGTTAAGATAGCGGCGTGTGTTAGTCGCGCCCACGTGTCCGGTGTTCAGGGTTGCGCCATGGTTACACAACAATATATATTACCAGTACTTTTTTGTCTGATGATTTTTTAACAATGCAGTTATCCAAGTGTCGCAGAACATTTTGTTGGTTTTTGTGGGTGTTTTAAATGGGAAGATAGAGTCAATTATATAATCATTAAAATATGGGGGTCGGTGGAAGGCTGGTTAAACCGTTTGGTATACAACCACTACGACCCGGGTTCGATCCCCGCATTGGACACTTTTTTCTGTTTAAAAAAAAAAAAAATGCTCCAATGGCCCCCCCGATTCTTGCAAAAGTCCAACCCCACCAGCGAGTGCAAGTAACCAAACGGGGCTCTGGCACATTTGTAAGTGCAAAGTCGAACTGCTTTCACATGTGTAGACATGTGGTGCGCTTACAGTAAAAAGCAGTCGCTAACTACCCACCATGATTATCATGGCCTGTACCACGTGTACTAGGGATAAGCAAAAAAAAAAAAAAAAAAAAACACTTACGACCCGAGGGACGCGAATTCGCGTCCTTGCCATTGTTTTACAGGTACATTAAGTCAGCTGACATCCCCCAACCCACTGATAGATAGACAAGAAGGAACAAGATCCTGGTGGACGTGACTTCAGTATTTAATATTATATTTAAATTTGAAAATCGGAAAAGACGCGAAATCACATCCCTCGGGTTGAAAGTGTTAAAAGAAAGGATATATAAGAGCCACGTAAAGTATCTGTTCTTGCCTGTTCTTCTCTTTTCCTTTTTTTGTTTATCTTCTTTCATAGAATATTATTTATAATTGTAAATTTTAATCATACTTAAAATTTAAAAAAACAATATTTTTAAATATTAAATAAAATCCTGTATGGGACTCTGATTCCAGTAAAAGGCTTGTTGCTGCTGTTGTATATAGTCACAGTGTAGAAAATACTATACCTACTACATATAGGTTTCTCTCTGTATTCTTAGTTCTCTTCTCTTCAATTACTCTGTAAACTGGCGAATCCTATATAGGACGAGAGGTCCTCAATAAAGGCTTTTTGTTTGTTTGTTGTAATATTAAATAAAAATGTTACACAGAATTTATAGGCAACATATAGGCAACACATTTCAATAATTTGGACCATGGACTGTGGACATAGTACCATATGTACTAGGGATAATAATAAGGCTTGACTATGTTTTAAACCAATGTGTGAATGTTGTTTCCAGGAGCCACGGCATGAATAGGAAGCCATCGTTGCACACTGCTCAAGATAAAGTTCTCTCAATGTAAGCATATACCTTTCTCTTCCTATCTGATACTTTATACTTCTTCTTCTTATCTCCACTCAATCATATTAAGGTATCAAGCTTGTAAAGCTTGAGACTTTTGATGGTGTCTGCCGGGGAAGAGTAGAGCTCATCAATGGATGAGTCAATACAGTCAATAATTATTAAAATTACAATTATATTCTCACAATGAATATCTTTTTTATTTAAAAAATGCTAGCTTTCAAGCGTTAATCGCTCTTCAACGGGCTTACTTTAATATTGACTTTATCCCACCAGTCGATATTATAGTAAGCCCGTTGAAGAGCGATTAACACTTGAAAGCTAGCGTTTTTTTAAATAAAAAAGATACTCATTGTGAGAATATATTTGTAATTTTAATAATTTTTTCACAATTTTATCATGAATATAGTCAATAATGTATCTTGGGGTTGGAGAATTTCACATATAACATAGTGGGAAAATACTTCATACTGAAGTCTGACATGTACTCTCTTCACAACATTCCTCTTCTAAGTTCTTTAATGGGAAAGACATTTATAAAATTGGGCTTTTTTAGATGACAATTTTTGTAAAAACATATAACCTTCATCCTCAAGAAGTAAGAAGGATGTCAGACAATTCAACTCAACCTTCCTGAGTTCACTATATTTCTTCTTTCTTATCTCCACTCAATCATATTAGGGTATCAAGTTGTGACTCTTGATGGTTTCTGTTTGACAACCATCATGATTGGGTGAAGTAGAATGCATCTGCCTTTGTCATTAACACTGGGAGCACTACTCAGTGGCAGGCCGACTTAGCTCCAAAAGAAATGGCCGCCTCTGACATGAGGAACAGATGCCATGTACTTTGGAGTACAAACGCTGCTCATCCTGTATCCCTGGAGCCCTTACAGGGTACTATCAGCATGGCCAGCTGAGCCCAGGTTTTTTAGTGAGATTGTTACTCATCCCCCTCCTCCTTTTTCATCTGGGCTTGGGACTGGCAAAGGCGGAGTTATATTTCTGGAAATAACCAGGCATTGTTGTCCATAGCTAGAATGGTTGGGAGCATTCCCTTAGTTATCTAAACCATCTCTGAGGGTGGCTAGCTATTCAACAATGCTTACTGTTTGTTTCTCATTGTTGTTGTTGCTTATTCCTCAAGTCCTTTAGACAATCTCCATTAGGTTACATTGTCTCAGATTTTCTATTATAGTCCTGGGGGTTTTCCCAGAGGTCTTTTTTTGGAGGATTTGATACAATGATCCTCTCTTAGAAAGTTCTTGTAGTGGATGTGCAGAAGAGCTTCTATCTTTGCTCTTAATGTGTGTAACCCAGGCTTTGTGGTGGGTGTTCCAGGAAACCAACAGAATCTCTATCAGAATTGTTCTCTTCTTTTGCTGATTCCTGCAACATCTTCAAAGAACGAACGAAAAACGTTGATTTTTGTCTTATGTTCCTTCAAGCTCCCACAAAATATATTTCCTCCAAATCTTCATGCCTGGTGGATTCAGCAGCTGAAATGGAAAATCTTCTATTTAAGTCCAACCTCGTCTGCCTCTCCAAGAAAGAGCCACTGGCGGACTCTCTACTCTCCGAGGTCCTTAGCACACCGACTAAGGAGGCTCCTCTGCTGCTACCTCCAGACTTGGACCCTGCCCTGCCCTTTGACTACCATCCCGATGGTAACGCGGGCATCATTGGGTCCCACCTGCGTAATGACAAAGTGGAGGAATGCCCTTCTAAAGCTGCCAGTCCCCTGACAGCCTTTGACTTCAAGAATATCTGTGAGGATGTCTGCATGGAAGAGATCAGCTTGAAGAGATGGGAGAATGTTCCGGCTGCTGCCAAAGAGGTGCCTGCTCCCACCTTAATAGATGCCTTGAACCTCGCCAAACACCTGATGGAAGCCTACGACCCCCAACAGAATAATAACGAAGAAAGTGCTCCAGTCTTCTCCTCCCATTTGTACTCTGGTACCACCACTCCTCCTCCCCCTACAGAAACTCATCCAGGAAATTTATTTGCTTCTTCCTTGGTTTCTGACGGCGGGGGGGAGTAGTACACAGAACAACTCGGATCCCTTTGAATTTTATATCGATTTTCTCTCTCTCCTGAAAAACACAGAGGAGGAGACCACAAGTGCTATCAGATCCCCAACCACATATTCCCCCAAGTTGAACCCTCCCCACAAGAAGTATATGTTTAGCCCAGATAGCTCCAAGAATAAGTTTGTGTTCCATGAGGATCAGAGTGGGTTCAAGGTGGCCTCTCCCCAACACCATCCTATCTCCTCCGCCTCCGCCAAGGTCTCGACAGAACAGACTGATCTGTCCAGCCTGGAGCATTACTCCAACGAATGGTCCTCTGCTGAAGAGAAGGAGGATTTGCTCACCTCCCCCAAGACCCACTTTAAGCCAATCTGCACCCACCTAAGCAGCTCAGGGGAGAAGAAAGGGGGAACCTCCCCCAAATCTCTGTGGCTTACCTGTGCCTCCCCGTCCCAGAAAGAACTGAGAGAGATCTTCAAGAGCCTGGACTTTGATAGGATTGAGACACCTCAAGTGCCTGCGTTGAGTTTGGAAGAGGAGCTGCGTATGATCCAGTCAATCCCCCAACACTCAGTACCTCTGTGTTCTTGCAAGTATTTCCTCAAACATCGGCAAGTAAGCCAGGGATGCAGTGCCGACCTGTCCCCTCCACCCTCCAGAAAGGAGCCCCCGGACACCCCACCCCCTGCCCGCCCCCCTCTACTCTATACCTGGACCACAAAGCTGACAGACCAGGTAGGTGACCTCCTAGAAACTGGGTAGCGATAGCTACAAATATATGTCGTCTCTTATCCCATTGTGTATAGATTACACAATTCTTTGATGATTGTAACAATGCTGTTATTGAAACATCACACACTATTAAATTATTTGGATTAGGTCTTTTATTACCTTGTAGAATGAGAATTGCAATTATACCGCAAATGTTTCTTTTGAATGAAAAATCGAAATTTTATTTTAAGGAGAAATAGCGATTATTTATAACCCTTAAAGATGAAGTATGATAGGATGAATTGTGAAGAGTAATGATAAACAGAAAAATAAAAGTGTTCAGGGATGGGAAACGAACCCAACAGTGTTCCGCTTACCGGGCAGATGCCATTGTCCACTAGGCTACCCTGGACATATTTTTACCTTGTATTCTCTATGCTCTTAATTCAATACAATAATCCCTTGTATGCAGTACAAATATCTCCAGGGAAAAGTATTGTAACTGAGTGGTCATTTTTATGTTTATACTAGCCGAATGACCCGGGCAACGCCAGTGTTTTACCCGATTGAATGTTTTGATTCAAATACTATTTGTTACAATTATAAATTGGCGCCTTAAATAAATGCATATATTAGTTAATAACTATAGCCTATGTGCTTTATCTGTCTATGTACTGTTGGCTTCCGTAGGCGTCTCTTACTAGGAAAAAGAAAGAGAGGATTCCATTTAGTTATTAACTAATATATGCATTTATTTAAGGAGCGACCCGCTCCAACACAATAGTTACAAAAACCAAAAAGCGAGTGGGGGGGGGGGCAAAGTCAAAAACAAAGTGTCTCGCGTAGTGGCGGCGCCATCGTAGCCATGTGATCGTAGCCAACAAATAGGAGAGCGCCATTCCAAAAAAAAAAAAGCAAACGGTGACAGAGATGATGACGCTCGTAACTGTATATAGAATTTTGCTACTCTGTAAATTTCCCTCGTGGCTTATCTTTTGTTTACCATTCATAGTTTTGTCCTTGCCTTAAATAAATTGCTGCACATCCTGAAGTTTTTTTGTCTTCCCTAATTTTTTTCCATGTGGCAGTATATTTTCAAAAACTTTTTCAATCTCTAGCGTTCAGGCACAAACACCCTTCTACAGGAGAATCATTATACAAGTGTTCTCTCCTGTAGAAGGGCGTTTGAAAGCTAAGAGTTCGAAAGCTAAAAGGTTTTTGAAAAAAGATACTTTTCCCTGGAGTCCTGATATTTCTACTCCTCCTTTTCTCAATTAAATAAATCAATCCATGTGAAATAAACTCTGAGAGAAAACTGACAAAAACTATCACAAGACTTAGAAAAAAACACTATAAAGGAATGACAATACATCCAGATGGCACAAGAACCTACAGGACATGCAACAACTGTCCCGGTGTAGAACTAACACCTACCTACATATTCTCATGTCCAGCAATGGCCGCAGACTTGCACAAAATTGACATAGACTCAGAGCAGCAGCTTCACACACCCAAGATAGAGGACATTGCGACTGCTGTGATAGAGATGTATGGAGACATCTGAGGCTCTTCATTGGATACAACAACAGAAAATTGACATGGACCCAGAACAGCAGCTTTACACACCCAAGATAGTGGACATTGCTGCTGCTGTGATAGAGATGTATGGAGACATCTGAGGCTCTTCATTGGACACAACAACAACAACAGAAAATTGACATTGACTCAGAGCAGCAGCTTTACACACCCAAGATAGAGAACATTTCCACTGCTGTGATAGAGATGTATGGAGACATCTGAGGCTCTTTATTGGACACAACAACAACAGAAAATCCACATGGACCCAGAACAGCAGCTTTACACACCCAAGATAGAGGACATTGCTGCTGCTGTGATAGAGATGTATGGAGACATCTGAGGCTCTTCATTGGACACAACAACAACAACAACAGAAAATTGACCCAGAACAGCAGCTTTACACACCCAAGATAGAGAACATTGCGACTGCTGTGATAGAGATGTATGGAGACATCTGAGGCTCTTCATTGGACACAACAACAACAACAGAAAATGGACCCAGAACAGCAGCTTTACACACCCAAGATAGAGAACATTGCGACTGCTGTGATAGAGATGTATGGAGACATCTGAGGCTCTTCATTGGACACAACAACAATGAACCATTCGGGGATTGGTTTCTTTATGAGCCTTTATTATATCAGCTCAAGCTTTTAGGCTTATCAGCCATTCAACAGTAGCAACACACTAACTCTATTAAAATGTTGTGTTAGACTTATCAAAGACTGATAAGCCAGAAATCTCGAGTTCATGTAATTAAACTGATAAAGAAACTTAAAAGAAATGAAAGCATTAAAGCACAAATATATTTATTCTACACATAAAGCAAAAACTTCTACTATACTAGAAAATAAGACCTAATCCAAATAATTTTTTAGTGTGTGACAGCAACATCATTGTCACCATCTGGATATCTAATGTTTTCATGCGTTGAATAATGTAAATAACTTATGTAAATAAACTTTTCTCCTTCTTTGGCGCAAGTATCCCTTGCGGGATATAGCGCTTTGGAAATAAAATAATTGTAATTGTAATCATCAGACAAAAGAATAAATGCAAATGTCCATTTATTCTTTTGTTTGATGATGGTAACAATGCTGTTTCTGTCACACACTATTAAATTATTTAAGATTAGGTCTTATTTTCTTGTATTATAATCTATAATCCAAATTGTGCTTCATCAAACTTCTACTATCTTTGGTAGAAACATATTGGGAGGGCTTGGCTCATCAGTGTCGAACCTACATTACATATTTCTATGTATTTCTACGGTCCTAAGAGCTTATGTCCATAGTTTGCTTGAATTTCTGAGCAGAATGATCCAATACAGTATTAGAGATCTAAGAAGTGGTCTGGTAGATTAAATTGGGGAAACCAGGGTTTACCACTGATGAGACAAACTCTCCCAATATATTTTTCCATCGCAGTAAGGACAGTAGAAGTTTGTTTTATGTGTAAAGAACCATTCATGCTTTAAGGCTTTCATTTCCTATCTATAGATGCTGCTTTATTATAAATGTAAAGCCACATATGGGGGGCTGGCTGCTCGTGCTAATGAGGAATTTTATCATTAGTCAAAGATTCCTGTTATTCCCAAGCCCACCCTCCTTATTCACCAGATATAGCCACTTGTATAAACATTTAAAACTAGGGATTAATGTATTACATCGAGAGAGAGATGTTAAAAAGTAAAAATTGAAAAGCATTCTGTGGTTCTTCACATTCTTCTTCTTTCTTATCTCCACTCAATCATATTAGGGTACTGGGTGAAGTAGAATGCATCTGCCTTTGTCATTAAGACTGGGAGTACTACTCAGTGGCAGGCCGACTTAGCTCCAAAAGAAATGGCCACCTCTGACATGAGGAACAGACACCATGTGCAACCGCTCCTAACATGGAGTACAGACTCATCCTGTATCCCTGGAGCCCTTACAGGGTACTATCAGCTGGGCCAGCTGAACCCAGGTTTTTTAAGTGAGCTTGTTACTGCTCCCCTTCCTCCTTTTTCATCTGGGCTTGGGACCAGCAAAGGCGGAGTTTCCTTCACATTGAAGTATTACAATCCAAATTTTGATGCTTAGGAAAGAATGTTGACAGGCAATGTATGGATGTCAATTTTTCCCATCAAGTTGATAGTGTGTAAGAAATGTCAGTGTTGTGTGCAGGCGCACATGTTTGTTGAATACATGTTGTTGTTTCTTATCCCCTTGTGTAAAGATTATGGGGGTTGGTGGAAGGATGGTCTAAACTGTTGATTTTCGACCACAACGACCCGGGTTTGATTCCTGCATTGGGCACTTTTTCTGATTAAAAAAAATCCTCAAATGGTCCCCGATTCTTACAAAATTCAATCCCACCATTGAGTGCAAGTAACCAAACGGGGCTATGGCACATTTGTAAGTGCAAAGTCTAACTGCTTTTCACATGTGTAGACATGTGGTGCACTTACAGTAAAATGAGTCGCCTACTTCTACTCACCATCATTATCATGGCCTGTACCACATGTTTTTTTTTTTGCTTATCCCTAGTACACGTGGTACAGGCCTTGATAATCATGGTGGGTAGAAGTAGGCGACTGCTTTTACTCTAAGGGAACCACATGTCTATACGTGTGAAAAGCAGTTCGACTTTGCACTTACAAATGTGCCAGAGCCCCGTTTGGTTATGAACACGCACCACATGTACTAGGGATAAGCAAAAAGAAAAAAAGATTACGCAAATTCCATGAATCCATGCTCCACCAGCTGTTGTTGTTTCTTATCCCCTTGTGTAAAGATTACACAAATTCTATGAGTCCATGCTCCTCCAGCTGTTGAATACCTATGGATCTGCCAACTGCTGTCAGTAAGGTCACGGTGGTGTGGTGTGGCTGCAGACTCCGGCAGAGGAAGGGGGTGGTCCACCAGCAGTTACTCGCTGGGAGGATGCGGCCGGCAACGAGGCTTCCCTCACTTCTTCTCCCAGCCACGGCTCCTCCTCTGCCACCTCCCCCGGCCCTAGAGCTCTGGAGGTAGATGCATGCCTCCCTCCGACTGTTCATCCCTCTAACTGGCCTGGTGTGTACAGGAGCCAACTCCCCCGGCCTACTCCCTCTGGAACAGCCCAGCAATGACATGCTCCCTGCAGGAGCTCAGAGACTTTTGACATCGGCCCCCGCCTAGCTTGTAGCATTGTCAATGGTCCTAATGGCAAAATGTTGAGCTGGGGAGATATCTAGTCATTCAGAGTGGTTTGACCCCAAGTTCCTATTGCCTCTCAGGACACTTTTTGTCTCTAGTCATTTAACCCTGCCGCGTGGAGATGTCACAGGCCCCCTCTTGGTCTGTCAAATGTTTTAGTGCTGTTATCCAGGCGAGTTTCTCCCCCCCCACACCCAATTGTACTTCCCCTCTTTGTGGCATCCTCAATGGCTGAGTTGGAACAACTGAAGGATAATTGCAGCTCTTTGCTTCAACTTGCCCCCATCTCCTCTCCCCTCTTTTATTCTTTGCCGCCTTCCTCTTTAGAATTTTTGTTTAGAAGGAAGTAACAACAACAAAAAAGAGTTTAAGATAGGGAATATATCCTCTGATATATTATGGAGAGATAGTAACTACCTCCTATATTTATTTATTTATTATGAAAACATTTTTCAAATTGAATGATGGGTGTGTTTGGATACAAAGCCTATCTGGGTTTGTTTAACCCAGTGTAGAGTGTGTCCCATCGCCATCAAACTTCCCAACATGGCTGAGTTGTGGAGTACAGGGTCTTAAATGAAGACATATCCTCAGGGATGTCATAATTTAGAATAGTCAGCCTCCTTTCAAGATTTTGGGGAATATCACCAGGATTTTCCTAAAAAATCTTTGCCTTTCGTCTCATTGCTTTGATCTGGTGACTGTGTGAAGTTGAAATCACAGTTTCCCTTCAGGTTCTTCTGATTCAATACTTGTCACTTGGTTTGTTTGATCTGGTGACTGTGTGATGTTGAAATCAGAGTTTCCCTTCAGGTTCTTCTGATTCAATACTTGTCACTTGGTTTGTTTGATCTGGTGACCTATGTGAAGTTGAAATCAGAGTTTCCCTTCAGGTTCTTCTGATTCAATACTTGTCACTTGGTTTGTTTGATCTGGTGACCTATGTGAAGTTGAAATCACAGTTTCCCTTCAGGTTCTTCTGATTCAATACTTGTCACTTGGTTTGTTTGATCTGGTGACCTATGTGAAGTTGAAATCACAGTTTCCCTTCAGGTTCTTCTGATTCAATACTTGGCACTTGGTTTGTTTGATCTGGTGACTGTGTAAAGTTGAAATCAGTTTCCCTTCAGGTTCTTCTGATTCAATACTTGGCACTTGGTTTGTTTGATCTGGTGACTGTGTAAAGTTGAAATCACAGTTTCCCTTCAGGTTCTTCTGATTCAATACTTGGCACTTGGTTTGTTTGATCTGGTGACTGTGTAAAGTTGAAATCACAGTTTCCCTTCAGGTTCTTCTGATTCAATACTTGTCACTTGGTTTGTTTGATCTGGTGACTGTGTAAAGTTGAAATCACAGTTTCCCTTCAGGTTCTTCTGATTCAATACTTGTCACTTGGTTTGTTTGATCTGGTGACTGTGTAAAGTTGAAATCACAGTTTCCCTTCAGGTTCTTCTGATTCAATACTTGTCACTTGGTTTGTTTGATCTGGTGACTGTAAAGTTGAAATCACAGTTTCCCTTCAGGTTCTTCTGATTCAATACTTGGCACTTGGTTTGTTTGATCTGGTGACTGTGTAAAGTTGAAATCACAGTTTCCCTTCAGGTTCTTCTGATTCAATACTTGTCACTTGGTTTGTTTGATCTGGTGACTGTAAAGTTGAAATCACAGTTTCCCTTCAGGTTCTTCTGATTCAATACTTGGCACTTGGTTTGTTTGATCTGGTGACTGTAAAGTTGAAATCACAGTTTCCCTTCAGGTTCTTCTGATTCAATATTTGTCACTTGGTTTGTTTGATCTGGTGACTGTAAAGTTGAAATCACAGTTTCCCTTCAGGTTCTTCTGATTCAATACTTCTCGGCATCTAGGTAGCGTCTAAATTTGACATCTATTCTGACGAGAGAGTTGACCTTTATCTTTATAGATGTCTCACTTGGCTTGGTTTGAACTGATGGGTGGCCATGTGAAGTTGAAATCACAATTTCCCTTCAGGTTCTTCCAATTTGATACCAAGCATCTTAAAGAGTTGTTTGGAATTAACACTAATTTCCTGAAAGAGACAACAGTTCATTGATAGAGAACAAGAAAGAAGTCTCCCATATTCTTGTAAAAAAAAAAAAAAAAACCTCAACGCCCTATTTTGAAGGGTGTGAATTGCTGATGGACTTATACTTCTGAGAAAATTAAATGTTGGAATGGATACAGAATTGGTAGTATGCACACAGCTGTCTACAATATAGTAGAATGAGGGAAGATGTGATTTAGTATGTTATGTTGTGTGTTGTTGAGTAGATTGGCAACTAAGAAGCTGTGTCCTATCCCCACATAACAACAGAATGAGCCTCAGAACAAACCCGGTTGTGACAAGTTGTGTTGTTGTTTCTTATCCCCTTGTGTAAAGATTACACAAATTCCATGAGTTTCATGATCTCATGGAATGGGGTATAGGGGTGCAGCTTTCATTGATCATGGCACCATGGCACACTTTGGTGAAAGTCTGGACTTTGGCTGTAGTTATGACAAGTTGCACTCTTGCACCCGGATAAACATGATTCTCTTTCTCTATAATGGAATTTCAGCAATAAATAAATAGGAAGAGAACATATCTTCTAGATAGTTAACTACCCTAACAGACCATCATAAATATATCCATTCTATCTATGGATGCAAAACATGTTCATTTTTTTCACCCCCCCAAAATGCGTATTTTATTGGGATATTGGCGATAAAATTGAGAGAAAACGTAATTTTTCTTTGTTGTTGTTTTATAAAATGGCGGTCTCTATGAATTCAGCTCGATCTTGTTTTATTAATATTATTAATTTTTTAACCCAAAATTGTTATCAAGGTCTGTACCTTTCCCCTAACTTTCTATATATATATATATATAAAATGAAAGGATTTAAAAGCCTGAATGTTTCTTTTATACATAATACAAACTTCTAATGTCCTTACTGCGATGAAAAAAAAAAATATATTAGGAGGGCTCTTGGCTCATCAGTGGTAAAACCTCCTTCGCCAATTTAATCCACCAGACAGCTTCTCAGAGCTCTAATACTGTATTGGACAATTCTGCTTATATACAGCACTGAAGGGTGGAATCTCAGAAATGGTTTTCAAGAACACTATGCACATAAGCTTATAGGACAGTAGAATTACATTCAAATTGGCGAAACGGCAGGGAGGGTTTACCACTGATTAGCCAAGCCCTCCCAATATATTTTTTTCATCGCAGTAAGAACAGTAGAAGTTTGTATTATGTATAAAAGAAACATTCATGCTTTTAAATCCTTTCTTTTTATGTGTATAGATGGCGCGTTATTGCTTTGTGTTAATATATATATATATTGTTTGAAAAAAAAAAGAACCAAATCGCATGAAGCAGTGAGCAATCATTCTTTCAAAATGTTTTTTTTTTTTGAAGCTGAGAGAAAAGAAGCTTTTATTATGAGGAATTAGGGTAGTGTTTTTTTTGTATGCGTTTTTTTTTTCTACCTTTGCTCAGTGTTACCTTGGCTCAGTTTTATGAGCCGATTATTTATATATTGTATAAGCCTCTTTGTCAATGCAAAGGATCTTTAACTTGCCTTTGGCTGAAATGTCTTGAATATATCCCTCCCCACGTCAAATTCTTCTCGCTTCTCGCTTGTTCGGCGGTACATATACTAAAATTGGAACGATACAGAGAAGATTAGCATGGCCCCTGCGCAAGGATGACACGCAAAATCGTGAAGCGTTCCATCAAATTCTTCTAGAAGGGATTAACTAAGCAGGACAAAGCTTGCTTGTCTATGCTTCCTCTTTTTAACCTGTAAGGCTTGTGGGGTCTTTACTTACAGTAGAACCTCCCTATAAAGGACAATACCTAATTGCAAAGCCAAAGTGTCTTTTAGGGAGAGGTGTTCTCTTACTGTTATAAAATAAAGGAAGCTTCCAGGGTTAAGTTTCTTGTGCAATTTTTTTATTTTCAAGTTTTCGGACTTGTCAGTCCTTCAACAGGATTATCATGTTAACAACTTAATAATAAATACATTTTCAAATACACACAATATTATATACATATATTTTAAATACTTATTATATATTGAGAGAAAAAATATATTACATTATTTCTGTTTGATTTGATCAATTGCCAATTATTTTATTTCCAAAGCGCTATATCCCGCAAGGGATACTTGCGCCAAACAAGGAGAAAAGTTTATTTACATAAGTTATTTACATTATTCAACGCATGAAAACATTAGAAATCCAGATTTTGTAGAAAGTTTAGAATATATTTACAAAATGAATTGAACTTTAAATATGATTTTTTATCGGAAATCAAATCGTTAAGTTCACAAACAACTAGTTCATTCTTCATTCTATAATCTTGAAATGCTGGGCAATCGATCAGTAGATGTCTTGAGGTTTGTTCCTCAATACCACAAAAGCAACTTGAATCCTCCACTGCCTTTATTCTATTTAAAAAACTTTTGAAATTTCCGTGGTTTGTAACAAATTGTGTATTATAAAAATTTGGACGAAAGTATTTAGGGATTTCTTGGGGGAAAAAAAACTTAAGAAAGTATTATTTGCTTTGTTTTTCAGAACATTTATTCTTGATTTGAGATAGTTATCTTCTTACTGGACACTTGCAAAAAAAAAAAGTTAAAATGGTAATTTTTGCAAATGAAAACTGTCCTTTATAGAGAGGTGTCCTCTAACGTGAGTGTTCTCTTTCATGGAGGTTCTACTGTATTGGTGACGAAAACTGTCCTTTATAGAGAGGTGTCCTCTAGCGTGAGTGTCCTCTCATGGAGTATGTTCTACTGTATTGGTGATGGAAACTGTCCTTTATAGAGAGGTGTCCTCTAACGTGAGTGTTCTCTTTCATGGAGTATGTTCTACTGTATTGGTGATGGAAACTGTCCTTTATAGAGAGGTGTCCTCTAACGTGAGTGTTCTCTTTCATGGAGTATGTTCTGCTGTATTACCAAAATGGTTTGCTCTTTCCAGTTAGTGGGAGCTGCAAGGCGTTTCAACTACACTTGAATTTGCCTTAGTATGGTGTGAATGAAATATAGAATTTTTTGTGTGTATGGGGTGGTTTTCTTCAACCCCCAACCTTTCCATTGCCAAATAATTGGCTCAGATGAATTTTTATTATTATTTTATAATCAGTATATACATGTTTCTGTTTTACCTCTTATTTATTTTCTACAAATTTTCTCCCTGTAAAACGAACTAGATGTTAAGTTTTCTATTATTTGGCATTTTCGCCTATCCAACCTAGATTTCTTCTGTTATTACACCGTTGTTTAAGGGGTTTCCTCTTTATGCAGTAGAACCTCCTCCCTGTAAAGGACAACACCTAATTGTGCAGAGCAAAATTTTCTTTTAGGGAGAGGTGTCCTCTTACTGGAGAGTTTTTAAAGGGTAAAAATGGTAATTTTGTAAATGAAAACTGTCTTTTATAGAGAGGTGTCTTCTAGTGTAAGTGTCCTCTCATGGAGGTTATTCTACTGTATTGGTGATGGAAAACTGTCCTTTATAGAGAGGTGTCCTCTCATGGAGGTTCTACTGTATTGGTGATGGAAACTGTCCTTTGTAGAGAGGTGTCCTCTAACGGGAGTGTCCTCTCATGGAGTATGTTCTACTGTATTGGTGATGGAAACTGTCTTTTATAGAGAGGTGTCCTCTAGTGTGAGTGTCCTCTCATGGAGTATGTTCTACTGTATTGGTGATGGAAACTGTTCTTTTTTGAGAGGTGTCCTCTAGTGTGAGTGTCCTCTCTTGGAGGTTATTCTACTGTATTGGTGAGGAAAACTGTCCTTTGTAGAGAGATGTCCTCTAGTGGGAGTGTCCTCTCATAAAGGTTCTACTGTATTAGTGAGGGAAAACTGTCCTTTACAGAGAAGTGTCTTCTCATGGAGTAGGTTCTACTGTATTGGTGATGGAAACTGTCCTTTATAGGGAGGTGTCCTCTAGCGTAAGTGTCCTCTCATGGAGGTTCTACTGTATTAAGGTGAATACATAAGGTTTCTAGGGATACATTTCTTTTTATACATCAAATTCTTCAATTACTGCATAATACAGTAAAAGAGTTTTCTCCTAAAACCAGAATTTGAAAATTTTGTGTTTTTAAATCTATCCTTTTCTGCCTTTCTCTGCCAGTAATCTTCACCTCCCTCTTCTTTTTTATACCTTATTTATTTGAAATATTCTTTCTTCCCATACATCCCTTTACCCTCCCCTTCCCCCTTATATGATGTTCACTTGGGGTCAAAAACATTTTTTTTTTGTGTTTTTTCCTCCTCTATTACATCTCTTTTATATGTAGTAAAGCATATGAAGGAAAAATCTTGTATACCATCTTAAATGAATTCTTTATTATAAATTTCACATTATATTTACCAAAAAAAAAGCTCCCCCTCCCTATATAACTAAGTTAAAAACTTGTTTTTTTGATGAGAGATAAAAAAATTTTGCCATTAGAACAAGTTTGTCTATAGGGGAAATTTGACAGGTTATGGTTGTCTTCTCCCCCTCTTTTTTTTTTCTCTTTTTACCTTATTGCTAGGGATAGTCTTTATTTGTGCTCTGGCCACTAAAAAATTGTAACCGCTTCACTACTAGTTTTTTTTTTGTTTTGTTTGTTTGTTAAACTAGGTACTAGTGTGTGGTTTATTATTATTGTTAATTATTATTATTATTATCATTTTTTATCTTAATAGCTTACCTCTACTCTTTTTTTTTCAAATCTTAATCCTTCTATCTCTTTACCCTCTTCTTTTCTTCTTACATATTTTGATAAGGCACAATTTGGATTATAGATTTATAAACACAAGGTAATAAGACCAAATCCAAATAAATAAATAGTGTGTGACATTTTGGTAACTGAATGTACTTTTTGTCTGAAGATGGTAACAATGCTGTTACTGAAACGTCACACACTATTTATTTATTTGGATTTGGTCTTATTACCTTGTGTTTATAATCTATAATCAGTAATAAGACCAAATAAATAAATTCAGTACTTTTATCTGAAGATGGTAATAACGCTGTTACCGAAATATCACACACTATTTATTTATTTGGATTTGGTCTTATTAATTTGTGTTTCTTACATATTTGGTTATAAAAAATAAATTTGTGTTTCAGCTATTTTTTGTCTTATCTTTTTTCTCTCTCTATCTTATTTTTTTTCTTCTTCTTTTCCCTTTCCCTGATTATGAATGAAAATCTTGTTTGCATTCATCTACTTCTTGTGCCTGATAATTGTGTATTGGCCTTTTTGATGTACAGGACCCATTTTATACTTGTTTTCTCTTTTTTTCCTCTTTCTCTCTCTGTTTTTCTATGTGTATCTCTATCTTTTTTTTTTCTTTTTTTTTTTGATGGGTCCTATTGAAGTTGAAAAAAAAAACATTTTTTTGAAGTTTGTGTTGTTGATAAATGGGAACATGTACCAACAATATTGGAGTGCAATAAACTGATGGACTCCCTAATTTGTCTTTCTTGACTGTTTATTTATAACAATTCCTCACTGTGAAAAATGTCTTTTTAAATTATTTTTTTATACCTTTATATTAAAATTAGACTAATACACATCACACAACATGTGTACATACTTAAAATAACAAAATACATGAAAATAAGAACTAATCCAAATAATTTATTAGTGTGTGATGTTTCGGTAATAGCATTGTCAATTTGGATTAAGTATTATTTTCTTGATGGTGATAATGCTGTTGCCGAAATGTCACACACTAATAAATTATTTGGATTAGGTCTTATTTTCTTGTATTATAATCCAAATTGTGCTTTATCAAAAAAGTAACAAAAAAAAACATAATAAAAATATGACTTATTAAAAAGGTTTCTAGAGATGAGTTTCTTTTTATTTTATTAAAAAAGTCTTAAGCTTTCAGGCATCTCTGCACTTTTACATGAGAACATATATTATTTATGTTCTCTTGTCTCATGGACAGAGAGACAAAGCACAGCTGTACAGTGGAGTGGACCTCAGACAGCACCAAACAACACTAACAATATTTAGAACTGGCCATAAACAAGAACTGGAGGATCCCACCTAAGCACAGCTGGTACAGTGAAGTGGACCTCAGACAACACCAAACAACACTAACAAGATTTAGAACAGGCCATAAACAAGAACTGGAGGATCTCACCTAAGCACAGCTGGTACAGTGAAGTGGACCTCAGACAACACCAAACAACACTAACAAGATTTAGAACAGGCCATAAACAAGAACTGGAGGATCTCACCTAAACACAGCTGGTACAGTGGAGTGGACCTCAGACAGCACCAAACAACACTAACAAGATTTAGAACAGGCCATAAACAAGAACTGGAGGATCTCACCTAAACACAGCTGGTACAGTGGAGTGGACCTCAGACAGCACCAAACAACACTAACAAGATTTAGAACAGGCCATAAACAAGAACTGGAGGATCTCACCTAAGCACAGCTGGTACAGTGGAGTGGACCTCAGACAGCACCAAACAACACTAACAAGATTTAGAACTGGCCATAAACAAGAACTGGAGGATCCCACCTAAGCACAGCTGGTACAGTGAAGTGGACCTCAGACAACACCAAACAACACTAACAAGATTTAGAACAGGCCATAAACAAGAACTGGAGGATCTCACCTAAACACAGCTGGTACAGTGGAGTGGACCTCAGACAGCACCAAACAACACTAACAAGATTTAGAACAGGCCATAAACAAGAACTGGAGGATCTCACCTAAGCACAGCTGGTACAGTGGAGTGGACCTCAGACAGCACCAAACAACACTAACAAGATTTAGAACTGGCCATAAACAAGAACTGGAGGATCCCACCTAAGCACAGCTGGTACAGTGAAGTGGACCTCAGACAACACCAAACAACACTAACAAGATTTAGAACAGGCCATAAACAAGTACTGGAGGATCTCACCTAAACACAGCTGGTACAGTGGAGTGGACCTCAGACAGCACCAAACAACACTAACAAGATTTAGAACAGGCCATAAACAAGAACTGGAGGATCTCACCTAAGCACAGCTGGTACAGTGGAGTGGACCTCAGACAGCACCAAACAACACTAACAAGATTTAGAACTGGCCATAAACAAGAACTGGAGGATCTCACCTAAGCACAGCTGGTACAGTGAAGTGGACCTCAGACAGCACCAAACAACACTAACAAGATTTAGAACAGGCCATAAACAAGAACTGGAGGATTCCACCTAAGCACAGCTGGTACAGTGGAATGGACCTCAGACAGCACCAAACAACACTAAAAAGATTTAGAACAGGCCATAAACAAGAACTGGAGGATTCCACCTAAGCACAGCTGGTACAGTGGAATGGACCTCAGACAGCACCAAGCAACACTAAAAAGATTTAGAACAGGCCATAAACAAGAACTGGAGGATCCCACCAAAGCACAGCTGGTACAGTGAAATGGACCTCAGACAGCACCAAACAACACTAAAAAGATTTAGAACAGGCCATAAACAAGAACTGGAGGATCCCACCTATGCACAGCTGGTACAGTGAAGTGGACCTTGACAGCACCAAACAACACTAAAAAGATTTAGAACAGGCCATAAACAAGAACTGGAGGATCCCACCTAAGCACAGCTGGTACAGTGAAGTGGACCTCAGACAGCACCAAACAACACAAAAATATTTAGAACAGGCCATAAACAAGAACTGGAGGATCTCACCTATGCACAGCTGGTACAGTGAAGTGGACCTCAGACAGCACCAAACAACACAAAAAGATTTAGAACAGGCCATAAACAAGAACTGGAGGATCCCACCAAAGCACAGCTGGTACAGTGGAGTAGACTCAGGAGGAGCTCTGAACCTCAGACAGCATCAAACAACACTAACACGATTTAGAACAGGCCATCTCACGCCATTGAAGATAGAAAATAACATCAAAATCTAACCCACTTGTCCAAAATGTAGCTTGGTGCCTACAGCTCCAGAACTCATTTTGGCTTGTATTAGATGTACTAAACAGGACCTTTGGGAGAGGCCACTGCTTATCATCAACAGCTTGAGGAGCATGAACTCATGGAATTCGTGTAATCTTTACACAAGGGGATAAGAAACAACAACCTGTTCTCCTGTAGAAGAGTAGAGCGGAGCTTAAGACTGCTTTAATAAACAGGTAATTTTTAATATACAGTTAAACCTGTCGCCCCCTCTTGGGACTCACCAGAATAGGATGCTATAGAGAGGAAGGCGCTATAGACAGGTTTAACTGTATATTAAAAAATATATATATATATATGTAATAAGTTGAGGTTTGGTTGTTGACTCTCGCTATACTGTGTTGACCGAGAGGAACAGTCAGGATGGGGAGTTTTCCAGTACCTCTCTGCACCTTGGAAGACCTTTTACAATTCTCACAAAGTACAGGCAGTCGTGGTCGAGGCAGAGTGGAAAGCTTGGAAATGTCCACACAAAAAAAACGAAGACACAGTTGCACTAAGAAAGTTCCGTGAACAGATAGAGTTGAGCTAGGAGCAAAAGATGGGGAGGTAGAAGTTTTCTTACTATTCTACATGATGGATGAGATGGCTCTGAGGGACGACCGACGTGGGCTCACACAGATGCTGCACTCACTGTGAAGTGACTGTAAAGGGACTGTATTTATAGGTTAAGACGGGGGGCCTTATGCGACAGGGGCTGTTTCTGAGAAAGGGGGCCTTGCATGTCACCAGGTGTGAGAGGGGGCTTTGCATTCCACCAGATGTGGAGTGTGGGTGGTCTTGGTCCATTTTTAGACCTTGTTGTGGGAATTCTAAATCTATCTCGATTTTGACGTTATGACTTCTATCTCTTGCTTAGCTCAACTCTTAATCTATTACAGATTATTATTTATTTATCCTCAGTTTGTACAAATTACATTACATATGATGATGTAAAGACACATGTCAATAATACGTATAATCATTTACAGATGTGTTTCTATTATACAACATTAAAATCTTATTATAAGTTATATACAATATGGGGTTGTTGGTTTAAATTACCATAGATGGGCCCCGGGAGTGAAAGGGTTTATCTAGGGTTTAAGCGGGTAAAGCCTCTCTAACACAGGTAAGTAATTAAAATTTCTTTTAATTAATTTAAACTGTGAGGGCTAAAAAGGGCTATAACATGATGATTTGTTTGGATATATAAAAGTGAAATAAAAATGACATTTTTGTTTGATTAAAAAAAAAAAAAAGATTATTAAAATAAAATGATGACATAAAAATTCACATTCTAAGAGAATATTGGCGGGCGTTGGAAAGGGTTAGTAGTTGAAGAATATGCAATTGTTAGGAGTGCACATGTAAACCAAATACTCAGATCCAGGTGCAAAGCGAGGATATAGGCTTGAGCTGTCTTCCTTGGCAATGTTTCACTTGCGATCCTATATAAGGGTTACAGTGTTTTGTCACAATTTTAGGATTATTGGGTTAAAAGTTGTTGAAGAAAAGTTGCTTATTAATATGATTGAGAAAGGAGTGAAATAGAGCCATGCGAGAAGTAGAATTGTAGCGACAGTAGGTGGTCTGACTTGACTCGAAATCAAAGGTTGAATGTGGTCCACTAGAGCTGAAAAAAAGTTGAAAGTTGAAAAAAGTGAACGCTTTGTGAATGCGTTGGTGATTTGCTCTGCGGATGAAATGAAATGAACACTTGAAGCGTGTTCAGGCCAGAAGTTGGGATTTTTAAATCTGGGGAACTGTGTTTTCAGAGTTTGTTGAATTACGAAATCAAAAAATAAATTGTCAAGCAGTGCTGTCGTTTTTCTACGTTGATGTGACGCAATGACTGAAAAGATAGTGATGAAAAATATAGGGAATTGGTTAAAGAATATGATTGTTGAAAACGATTGTTGTAGATGCCCGATAGTGGATGATAAACATTGTCAGATAATAAAGGTATTTAAACAAATAAAATATAGTGAATAGAAATATAGAAATATGATTGTGGGTACAAAAAGTGTAAGTGGACAAAATTAAACATGTAATATATAAAAGATATAATAAATAATAAAATAATTTTTTTTGAAACAATTAGTTGTTTTGCAATACTAAAATAATATCATGAAAAATAAAAGTAAATTTGATTAAAGTTTTTTTTTTTTTAATGTTGGATTAAAATTTTGATTATATAAATGAAAGGTAAAAATAAAAATAATTATTCAAGATTTTATACAAAAATTCAAATATTATTAAAGGTTATTAATGATTGGATAAATTTTAAGTAGTGTAAAATATTGAACAAAAATTGTCTCTTTTTAAGAAAAGTTACAACTGTTGTGTGTAGATCATATCCCATTGGTAAACATTGGTGTTTTTGACTCTCTGAAGCGGGAATATGTGAAATGATCCCTTCGTTTGTCCACAATGCTGGTATGTAGAGAATGATTTCTCTTTCGCGTTATAAAGTCTATATAAGACTTAACCAAATTGTTTTAATTGGTGTTATCAATTAACATGTAAAATGTTTAATGTATGTTGTGTTGTGATATCTCGTTGGTGAGATTTGTAAGATTCTCGAGGAAATCTAAATGGTTGGTTTGAAACATTTGTTTAAAATGGCGATCATGAAGCTAGCGGTCAAGATCTGCCTTGAGCGGGGACATGTAACCGAAATAGATTTGGGTGATCCTATTACTGGCAGTCACTCCTCCTGTTTTTCACGGGATCGTCGTGGGTGGTCAATCATGGGGGATGTTTGTTATTTTTGTCGTTTACTTGAAACTGACTTACTTCTTTGTTGAGGTAGTCAATTTTCTTGCCTATTTGAAAATACCGGGATTTAAATGCAAAAAGGGCTGTGAGCTTGTAGGCGGTATAATTCGGAATACTTGCGCCTCGAAGATATCTGGAGTCAAATGATTGAATTCACTGAGATATACATTTTGAGGCAATCGCTGTGGGTTTTGAACAAATCGGGGTTGTGGAGGTGTTATGTACAAAACATCCTCTGTGTAGTATTTTAATTTATTGACATGTATGGTGTCACTGTCTCTATTGAGAGGTTGATTGGGGCGATCTATTCGAACGACATTGGGTGAGATTATTTCAATTATTGTGTATGGTCCAGTAAAATATGGTGCTAATTTACCTGTGTCGGGATGTCTGAAATTTTTGACCAAAACAAGATCATTCACTTCGAAATGTGGTGTTCTGTGCTGCTTATCAAATGTTTCTTTATCTTTTTTATGCTTATTTTGAGTACGAGAGCTTGCTATCTCTCGAGCTGTATTTATTTCGGGGTATGGGTTAAGATGAGTTCTTAGATCTGGGGGGATAACATTGAACATTAAGTAGGTAGGTGGAAAACTTGTGACAGAATGGGGTGTGTTATTGTACGTCTGAGTGACGCGCTTAACTAGTTGAGTTCAGGAAGCTTTCGGATTTTCTAGATAAGCTAGTCTGAGCTTGCCTGTAATGGTCGCATTTAAGCGTTCTATTAAACCGTTTGCTTGTGGGATATTGCTTGCGGTGAGTAGAGGTTGTATACCACGTGTTATTAGAAATTTACGGAATTTTTCTGAGGTAAAAGCGGGCGCTCTGTCAGATAACAGACGTTTTGGAGATCCTTGCTGTAGTACCGTTTTGAGGGTTTGAATGTACGTTAGGGTACTGGTGGACTTTGATGGAAAGGTCCAAGCATATCGCGTTAAATGATCCACTATTACGTGTAGATATGTCTTGGAGTGTCCATATTTCGAAAATCCAGCTATGGTATCTATAGAGATTAAGTCGAACGGTTGTTGAGGTGGTGGAATTTGTCCGAGGGCACCATAGGGTTTACCTTTGGGCCTTTTAATGATTTGGCAGGTGTGACACGACTTGACAAATTTTTCTATAGATTTAGAGATACCTTTCCAGTAGTACTGGGCAGTAATTATGCGGGTCATCTGAGAGATGCCTGGGTGGTTATATTCTTGGTGAAGTTTACTCATTAGAGTATGTTGCAGGGTTTCGGGAATTATTATTTTAATTACACCTTTTCGGGTAATGGTATGTAAGCCGTTTGAATCAATGTTGAAGGGGGATGCTGTTGGTTGATGCTGTCTGATAATATCAGCACTGACAAATCCTACAAAGGGGTTTCGTGATAGCAAATCTGCCTCGTACTGTTGGCTGCCTTTGAGGTAGTGGATTTCGTAATTATAGGTAGATAGTCTCAGGCTCCATCTAAAGAGTCGTCCTGACGGATTTTTTTTATAGTTTTAAGCCATTGTAAAGCCTGGTGATCTGTGTATATGGTAAATTTTATACCGGTGAGGTATATTCGGAATTTGTCTACACTTTCGACGATGGCGAGGCACTCGAGTTCGGAAACGGTGTAGTTTCTCTCATGTGCTCTAAGGGCGCGGCTGAAATATTGTACAGGATGTACTTGTCCGTCTGGATGTACCTGTTTGAGTATGCCTGCGATACCTTGGGTGGATGCGTCGCAATAAAGGCGGCATGGTAAACCGACTTGATACAAGTGTAGTACAGTCTACTCTCGTTATAACGCCACCATCCGGATTTTGCAAAAAAGCGGCGTAAGGCGAGGGTGGCGTTGTATCGAACACGTTTAAAATGTGAAATTTAAAGATCCTATAAATTATTTATAACAATTACTAATACCAATTTATACTTTAAGTCAATATATAGAATGCCGGCATCAATTAATTAATATGATAAATAGAAAGCATTAATTTATAATTTATTCATAAAAAGTAAGAAGAAATCTGTGATCACAACTTGTGTTTTCTCTCCCTCACTTAAGGCATAGACACGGCGTAACAAATCCGCAGATAGATTGACGTCGTCAGATGTTGCTCTCTTGGAGTGCTCAAGAAACAACAAAACTGTCTCAGCAGCTGCTCTGGCTTCCCTTAACGATGGTAGGCGCTGGGTCACTGTTGTATCATCATCCTCGCCAAGTTCTTCTTTCGCTGTAACAGTGGACACTAGCAAATTGTCATCTGTTAGCTTCATTTCCGCCTCCTGGGAATCATCAACCAGTTTAAACTCCCTTTCAGTCATCAAATTCTCTGGTGTAATAGCGAAGATGTCGCGAATGCGATCAATCAGATTTCCATAATTAAGAGGCTTAACTGCAGCAGTAGAAGTGAAGCGAATGCCTGTGTGATTCCAGCAGTTGCTGATGGAATCAAGGCTCACAGAATCCCAAGCCATTTTACAATAGCGCACAGCGTAATCCAGACGTAATTTTGTGGGTAGATGGGCATCCGCCAATTCCACCATTTTATGTAGTTGAAGCTTGCGATATTGAGCCTTGAAACTTTTGATGATGCCACTATCCAGTGGTTGCAGACTGGCAGTCATATTTGGTGGAAGGAAGTGTATCTTCATGTTGCTGAGACCATCGTTAGGGACGCAGTGAGACGTTATCTAACAACAGTAGGATACGACGTCCTTCAGAGACAAGCTGCTTGTTGAACTGCAGTAGCCATTCTTGAAATATGCTAGAGGTCATCCATGCTTTGCTGTTAGATGTGTAAGTGCAGTAGAAGTGTGGGCTAAAGTTTCTGAAGCATCGAGGCTTTGCCGATTTTCCAATAATCAGCAATCGCCGCTTGTCTGTTCCAGTAGAGTTGCAGCACAGTAGAACAGTGATTCGTTGCTTCATCCTTTTGACACCACGGCAGTTTTCATCTTTGTGAGCAAGTGTTCGGTCAGGAATTTGTTGAAAAAAATAATCCTGTTTCGTCTGCATTGTATATGTTGGCTGGGTCATATCGCCAGTATACTGTTCAAATTTGTAAGGTGTTCATCAATGATAGCTGGAGAAATCGATGCGCCTTCCCCACAGAAATTTAAATCGCTGCAGCCACCCACTGCTGTACGCGAAATTTTCTGGTACGTCCAACTGCTCACCAAGTTATTTTGCCTTTTCTCTTAGGAGGTCATCAGTAATAATAATATTATTGGCACGCTTTTGGGTAAACCAGTTGAAGAGAGCGTCTTCCAAGCCACTAAATTTTCCGACTCTTTGTCTCTTTGAAGAACCAACAGTATAATTTTTCCACTTCTCAGCCTGAGTGAGAATATCACGGACAGATGTTCGTGGAAGTGAGAAACGCTCTCCAATCTCATTCTTCGACATCGTAGGGTTATTTCTTGCTAACTGGCATATCTCCTTCTTCTTTTCAATGGTGATCGACTCACGTTTACGCTTTTGGGAACTCATGATACGACAATAAGATTGTTGTGTTGACTTTAGCAAAGGATGAAGCGACTGTGTATGTCCCAGGCACAAGCAGGAAAAGGGTCTGCTGGCTGTTCACACAATCTGTTATCTGTTGTGTCAACAGCAAACAAAGTCCGGTGCCGCTGGCGGAAAATATGCAGACAGGAAAAGGGGAGCGGGGGGTGAGGGGACGTTGTGAGCGGTGCTATAACGAGTGGTTTTTGCTACTTGGGATACGAAAAATCAGCGGCGGAAGGCGAACAGCGAGGGAGTGGCGTTATATCGAGAAAAATACATTGATGTCGATTGGGACAAAACGAAAAAGCGGCGTAAGGCGAGGGTGGCGTTATATCGAGTGGCGTTATAACGAGAGTAGACTGTACTGGTTTACTGGTTAAACTCTCTTTGAGAGTGGTGAAAGCTTGTTGACAATCTGGGTCCCAATTCCATTTCACATCTTTTTTAAGTAGTTTATTTAAAGGTGCTCGTAAGCGGGCATAATCTGGTATAAACTTATCATACACGTTCACTGCTCCTAAAAATGATTGTAACGCCTTTTGATTGGTAGGTGGTTTGATGGCACTTATGGTATCAAGGTTGCGCGTCTGTGGTGCATAAGTACCTGCGGTAACAGTGTATCCTAAGAAATCTATATTTGTTTTAAAAAACGAACATTTGTTATAATTGAGTTTGATGTTTTCGTATTGACACACCGTTAGAAATTGTTGTAGGTGTTGTAGATAATCCTCTAAGGTGTCAGAAAAAATAATGAAATCGTCGAAGTAATGGGTAACAAAATTTAGTTTATATTTTTGCATGACCTGGTTTATGGCACGATGGTATATCTGTGGCGAATTTTTAAATCCGTAAGGAAGTCTACAAAATTCGTACTGACTATCTAACGTCACGAAAGCTAGTAGATTACGTGAGTTAGGTTCTACTTCCACTTGCCAATATGCGGATGCTATATCTACAGAAGAGTAGTATTTGGCTTTCGACAATTTGTCAAGAATGGTTTCTATTAAAGGTAAAGGATGTACGTCTGGAGCGATGATTTCATTAAGTTTTCTGTAATCAATACAGAAACGTTTCGTTTTGTCACGTTTTGTAACAAGAGTTATTGGACTGGCATAAGGTGAGACTGACGGGGCAATAATTCCATGTTGGAGCATTTGCTCTATTTGGGTTTGTATTTCTTGTTGGTCGTGTAGTGGCACTCTATATGGGCGTAATGCTATTATTTTATCTGTGGTGGTATTGATTTTTACCGGTGGTATGTTCAATTTGGGGACATTGTATTTATTAGTAGAGAACACTTGCGAGAATTCATATAGAATTCGGTGGAGTTCGTGTGGACAATGTTCTAACTGAGGTGCCGCATTAGAAGGTGTAGTTAACTCAATGTCATGAGCAAGAGATATAGGGGGTGATACAATAGTGGGGGAACATATAATTGGGGTAGGGTCCGCCACGTGTAAACAGGACTGGTTCGAGGGGAAGGTGGTAAAAATAGCCGTTTCCCTCGGTTGAGTGGGACATAAATCCTGTTTGCACTTGGTGAACTTATAGACATTCGTTGGGAGAGCATCATTATTTTGATAAATTTGGAGATTATTAAAATCTATAATTAATTTAAATATTTTAAGGGTATTAATAGATAAAATACCAAAAGGTAGTGAAGCTTCTACTATAAAAAAAAATAGTTTTTGGGTGAGGTTACCTATTTTGAGTTTTAAAAATATATATCCAAGGGTATTTACATTGTGAGCTATTGCGTTTATAGTTAAACTGTACTGATGGATAATAATTTTATATGGTAATCTATTTTCTATGGTTCTTAAAATATCCAAGTTAAGTATGTTAATAGATGCTCCCGTGTCTATTAAAAAGGGCAAATTTACATTTGGTGACAGTTCAGTCCATATTACGAGCTGTTCAACGAAAAAAGGTTTCAGGTTTTCCTACCGTTGAGTCGCTCGCGGGGCTTGTAGAGTCGTCTCGGCTTGCAGCTTGGACTTGGGGAACAGGGCTCCGAGATTGGACTTTGGGCCGGGTACCAGATTTTGTTACAGTGGTTGTGCGTGGTCTGGCGCTGTAGACTTGGCGTGTTCGGTCCTGTGGGAACCGTTGTTCACACTGGGAGTGCCAGTGCATAGCATTGCAATACTTGCAAGGCGAGGGTGGGGGTGCAACTTGGTACGTTACACGTGATGACCGCTGGTTGTTGTACCGCGGTGGTGGGTTGTGGTAGGTTGGATGTGGGGCCTTGTCTACTTGGCGCTGGTACGCTGCACTGGTGGCACACTGAGTTCTCCTTATTCTTGACACTAGGTCGAACCATTCTTTAATGGTGTTTGGCTGCACCGTGGCGATTAATCGCTGGTCTGCGACGGGTAGTCTTTCGGTCAGAGAATCTATTAATATGTCGGCGGGTAGGTTTAATTTCATGCCCATTACCGTTTTGTTTTGGTAGTAGTCTTCTAGGGGCATTTGGGGTGTCAATTTGATGGCTAGGAAGCGTGAAAACGACGCTTCTGTCGTTGTTGGGAATAAATCTATCAAGGTTTGGCGGACATCATTATAAAATAACCTATCTAACCGTAGGCTTCGGAAATATTGGAGTGGCTTACCTTACAGGTAACAGGGTAACTTGCGTAGGCGATCCGTGTAGGTCAGCTCAGCTCGGTCTGCTTGGGCATCGAAGTTGTCGAAAAAGCTCTGGGCTTCAAAGGTACCATCGTATGGACTCACATCTATCTCCCTAGGAGATCGGGTGATCAGCAGCTTACTCAGGGCATCGGCGATCTGTGTCAGCGGGTCTGCGGAGGTCCCTTGGGGCGGCGACGTTTCCTCCTCTTCAAATGTCGTCTCTTGTTGGGGAACAGATAGCCCGGTCGCATCGTTGGACTGTTCGGTTTTCTCTTCCATCTTTGCACTTTCTCGCTTCTATCTGAACTATCTGGCCTTCTTCGTTTTGGTTATCCTGTCGGCTAACTGTAATAAATTGAGGTTTGGTTGTTGACTCTCGCTATACTGTGTTGACCGAGAGGAACAGTCAGGATGGGGAGTTTTCCAGTACCTCTCTGCACCTTGGAAGACCTTTTACAATTCTCACAAAGTACAGGCAGTCGTGGTCGAGGCAGAGTGGAAAGCTTGGAAATGTCCACACAAAAAAAACGAAGACACAGTTGCACTAAGAAAGTTCCGTGAACAGATAGAGTTGAGCTAGGAGCGAAAGATGGGGAGGTAGAAGTTTTCTTACTATTCTACATGATGGATGAGATGGCTCTGAGGGACGACCGACGTGGGCTCACACAGATGCTGCACTCACTGTAAAGGGACTGTATTTATAGGTTAAGACGGGGGGCCTTATGCGACAGGGGCCGTTTCTGAGAAAGGGGGCCTTGCATGTCACCAGGTGTGAGAGGGGCTTTGCATTCCACCAGATGTGGAGTGTGGGTGGTCTTGGTCCATTTTTAGACCTTGTTGTGGGAATTATAAATCTATCTCGATTTTGACGTTATGACTTCTATCTCTTGCTTAGCTCAACTCTTAATCTATTACAGATTATTATTTATTTATCCTCAGTTTGTACAAATTACATTACATATGATGATGTAAAGACACATGTCAATAATACATATAATCATTTACAGATGTGTTTCTATTATACAACATTAGAATCTTATTATAAGTTATATACAATATGGGGTTGTTGGTTTAAATTACCATATATATATATATGCGACTTATCTTGCTAACTTATATCATTAAATCTGAACATTATAGAGATTTCAATGGTTATAACCATAAAATCTTGGTCCCAATTGATGTATTATCGTGAGGTGTTTGTATATGTTGATGAGATAAAGGTGGGGATATACTACTCAGAAGGTTTATTTGGTGCAGTGCTGGACTCGTGGTCCAGTTCAGGAATGTCATGATGTTTGGGGTCTGTTCGGGCCGGTTGTAGGAGGGGATGGAGCTGTAGCTGTGACATTTCTAAATCGCTGGGTTGAAATCCAAACAGGACGAAGATTAATTTATATTTTTGCACATTGTATTTAACACATTGCCGCGAAAAGGTGGTCAATGGTCAAATACAATTTATCCTTGTCATCTCTGTGGTGCCGTTTCTCCGATAAGAATAATTAATTAAAAATAAAAAAAAAATAAAAAAAATTACTGTTACCGTGTACCATCGTTCAGCTATTTGTTGACACACAACAATATACAGTAGAACTACCTCCCTGTAAAGGACAACATCTAATTACAGAGACAAAGTGTCCTTTAGGGAGAGGTGTCCTCTTACCAGAAAGTTGCTAAATAGTAAAAATGGTAATTTTGCAAATGAAAACTGTCCTTTGTAGAGAGGTGTCCCTCTAGCGGAAGGAAGTTTCCTCTTAAGGAAGTTGTACCTCTTAGCATGTATATCGGGATTCAGACAATACCTCTGAAAGATACACTCATGGACAAAACTTAAGGAAGTTGTACCTTTTAGCATGTATATCGGGATTCAGACAATAACTCTGAAAGATACACTCATGGACAAAACTTAAGGAAGTTGTACCTTTTAGCATGTGTATCGGGATTCAGACAATACCTCTGAAAGATACCCTCATGGATAAAACTTAAGGAAGTTGTACCTTTTAGCATGTAAATCGGGATTCAGACAATACCTCTGAAAGATACACTCATGGACAAAACTTAAGAAAGTTGTACCTTTTAGCATGTATATCGGGATTCAGACAATACCTCTGAAAGATACACTCATGGACAAAACTTAAGGAAGTTGTACCTTTTAGCGTGTATATCGGGATTCAGACAATACCTCTGAAAGATACACTCATGGACAAAACTTAAGAAAGTTGTACCTTCTAGCGTGTATATCGGGATTCAGACAATACCTCTGAAAGATACACTCATGGACAAAACTTAAGGAAGTTGTACATTTTAGCATGTATATCTGGATTCAGACAATACCTCTGAAAGATACACTCATGGACAAAACTTAAGGAAGTTGTACCTTTTAGCATGTATATCGGGATTCAGACAATAACTCTGAAAGATACACTCATCGACAAAACTTAAGGAAGTTGTACCTTTTAGCATGTATATCGGGATTCAGACAATAACTCTGAAAGATACTCTCATGGACAAAACTTAAGGAAGTTGTACCTTTTAGCATGTATATCGGGATTCTGAAAATATTTCTGAAAGATATTACAGTGACCTTTATTGAATACACACGAAATAACCAATTGTGAATAAAATTGCCTCTGTCTCCTTCAAAAAATAATAAATAAAAATAGACGACCAGTGGTAACAAAGATTTTCAACTTCTTCAAGTTTTATCCATGAATGAATATTTCAAATTGTTCATAGGTTTGGTCCTATATGGAGTTCTCATCTTGGCATTTTTTGAATGTTTTTTTCCGAATGTATAAATTAATTATTCCCATGAACTCGTAGGAATTGAATAAAAAATATGTCATATAAATAATGGGTTTCAGCGAAAAAACATGAATTAGGCCGAGAGCCACAAAAAAGTCCATACAGAGGTTGTGTTCATATAAATACTCGTAATACATCAAACATATCAACTACAGCGAATCCAGATGGCTACACTTCTTGGACTGCCCTCATTCAATGACACTGCCTTTTTTAAAATACTAAGAAACAAACCGGCCACTTGGTGAACTGGTTCACTAAGACTCCTAAACTGCAGAACAGCCCGGGTAGTTGGCGATATACCTACAACTGCCCAGCATTTCAACTACAGTGATTCCAGATGGCTACACTTATTGGACTGCCCTCATTCAATGACACTGCCCTATTGAATCTACCAAGAAACAAACCGGCCACTTGGTGAACTGGTTCACTAAGGCTACCAAGACCTAAACTACAGGACAGCCAGGGTAGTTGGCGATCTATGGATATGCTCCAGGAGTTATCCAGTTGTTACTACTATTACACTTCTTGGGCTGTCCTAATTCAATGATACTTCCCTATTGAATCTACCAAGAAAGAAACCGGCCACTAGGTGAACAGGTTCACTAAGGCTACCAAGACCTAAACTACAATACAGCCCGGGTAGTTGAGGATCTATGGATATGCTCCAGGAGTCTGTGTTACCTAGTTGTTACTACTATTACACTTCTGGACTGTATTCATTCAATGACACTTCCCTATTGAATCTACCAAGAAACAAACCGGCCTGGAAACACTTGGTGAACAGGTTCACTAAGGCTACTAAGACCTACACTACAGGACAGCCTGGGTAGTTGAGGATCTATGCATGCGCTCCTGAACCTGGGCTACCTAGTTTTTACTACTATTATACTTTTCTTGGACTGTTCTCGTTAAATAACACCGCCCTATTGAATCTACCAAGAAACAAACCGGCCACTAGGTGAACAGGTTCACTAAGGCTACCAAGACGTAAACTACAAGGCAGCCTGGGTAGTTGGCGATCTATGGATACGCTCCAGGAGTCTGGGTTACCTAGCTGTTACTACTATTACACTTCTTGGGCTGTCCTCATTCAATGACACTTCCCTATTGAATCAACCAAGAAACAAACTGGCCTGGAAACATTTGGTGAACTGGTTCACTAAGGCTACCAAGACATAAACTACAGGACAGCCAGGGTAGTTGGCGATCTATGGATACGTTCCAGAAGCCTGGGTTACCTTTATGTTACTATTACTCCTTCTATAGTGCATCTGACCTTTATTGACTCCACAGTGTTCCACTTAATTTGTACAATTTTGACAACTACTTTACATAGTGGAGTTCAAATCTATTGAAAGATACACTCCACTCATTTACATACTGCCTTTGCCGGTTCCAAGCCCGGATAAAAAAGGTGGAGGGGGAGCAGTAACAAGCTCACTAAAAAACCTGAGCTCAGCTGGCCCGGCTGATAGTGTGATGTATTGGCGGATTAATTTAATATTTGTTTATTTGTTGTCACAGAGTTTATGATGATAACTGTGTATATATGTATATATATCGTGTTTGTGTTTTCAGAGTGATTCATTTATCTAGTATGGAATAGTGTAACTTGTTTGTTTATTGGAATTAAAGAGTTATACTTTTTTCAAGTCTTATCTTCAGAATCATTGCATTGGCGACGAGTTTAGAGTAAGAACCCGAGCGTTGGAATAGCGGAATATGAATAATTTTGTTTAAATTTTAAGGAAGTAATGAGTTATTGGAAATTTGCATAAGAAAAATTATTTCATGATGGCTCATTACCATTTTAAGGAATTTGAAGAAAAAAATGAAAATTTTTGCTCATTTATCGAGCGTTTGGAGCAATTTCTAATTCTAGAAGAGGCTAGTGAAGAAAAGAAAAAAGCCTATTTATTGACTCTAATTGGCGGGAAGGCGTATGATACATTGAAAAATTTATGTAGCCCGAAGTTGCCTAAAGAGTATAAATATGAAGAGTTGATTGAGAAACTGGTTGAATATTTTTCCCCAAAGCGATCTATTATAGTAGAGAGATTTATGTTTTTTGGAAGAATTCAAAAGGAAACGGAAAGTGTTTCAGAATATCTTGTGGAAATCAAGCGGCTAGCCTCAACGTGTGGATTTGGCGAATTTTTAAAAGAATCCTTAAGAGATAAATTAGTGTGCGGATTGAGAGAGGCAAAAATCCAGAGGAGGATCTTGTCGGAAGGAGATGTGCCGTTGGCAAGAGTAGTTGAAATTGCGTTGTCGATGGAGGCAGCAGAAAGAAATACCAGAATATTCCATGTCAATGAGCCTGCAGATAGCGTGGACAAAATACGCACAGAAGTCAGTGAGCAAAAGAGAAAGTGCATACATTGCGGGAGGTTGCATAAAGACTTATGCAGATTTAGAGAGGCGACCTGTTTCAGATGCGGGAAAAGAGGTCACTTGGCAACCATCTGCAGGAGCCGTGGGGAACACACAAGCGAAAGACAGGTGAGCCGGTTTCGGAACCAGAGAAAGATTAATCTAATCGAGGATCAGGAGGAGGAAGAATCCGTTCAAAGAATGGTCTTTATGAGGACCTATGATTATAGAGTCAAGTATGCTACGAATGACCCTCCATATGTGATTAAGATGAGAGTAGAGGACACTTTGATGACTTTCGAAATTGACACGGGTAGCTGTCTGACGTTAATATCGGAGAAGGATTTCAAAAGATACCTCCCAGACGTGCAGGTAAAGGAAGCGGGAATAATTGTTAAGACCTATGACGGAACGGTGGTACCGATTCTGGGTGAAATAGAGGTCAAGGTCGATTTTCGGGGAACGATCGCTAAGCTTAGAGCTGTCGTGGTGAGAGGAGAAAGGAAGGCCTTGTTGGGGAGAGAGTGGATCAATGTTTTGAAAATTGGAAATTCTATTGTGAATCGGATGCCTTTGGAGGACACGTTGGCGGAATTATTGAGTCAACATCAGGTTGTGTTCGGGGAGACAACAGATCCAATAAAAGGATTCGCATTTGCAGTGAATATTCAGGATGTAAACCCCATATTTCATAAGGCCCGACCAGTTCCCTTTGCGATCAGAACGGCGGTAAACGAGGTACTAGAAAGAATGGTGGAGAAGGACTACTTGTATCAAGTACCCAGCAGCAAGTGGGCAACTCCAGTGGTGGTTGTGCCCAAGAAGAATAATGAGTTTAGGATTTGCTGTGATTTCAAAGTAACTTTAAATAGGTTCTTGGATACTGCGGCCTATCCGCTGCCTACTCAGCAGGACCTGTTTTCCGTATTGGCTAGAGGGAAGTATTTCTCTAAACTAGATTTGAGCAATGCATACCTTCAATTAGAGGTTAACCCGAGCACCCAGCCACTCCTAACTATTAATACGCATAAGGGGCTTTTTAGGTTTAAAAGAATGCCTTTTGGATTGGCAAATGCCCCTAGTTTTTTTCAGTCAGTTATGGACAGAATATTGGCGGGAATTAATGGGGTTATTTGTTACATTGACGATGTACTCGTATCCACGGCGTCAGTGGAGGAACATATGGCAGTATTAAAAACTATTTTTGTTCGGTTGCAGAAGCACAACATAAAATTAAAAAGGGAAAAATGTGAATTTCTGCGAAGAGAAATACAGTATTTAGGACATCTCATCAAAGAAGATGGTATTCGGCCTTTAGAGGACAAGATACAAGGGCTACAGAAAGCCAAAAGCCCGACAAATGTCTCGGAATTGAGATCTTTTCTGGGATTGGTTAACTATTATGGAAAGTTTATTCCGAATTTGCCAGAGATTTTGGAGCCACTTCACAAGCTGCTAAAAAAAGAATAGTTATTGGAAGTGGACAGGGGAGTGTGAGGAGGCGATCTCGGAATGTAAAAAAAGAATTACCTCCGAGAAAGTGTTGGTGCCATATGATGCCACGTTACCCTTGTCTTTGGCCACGGACGCATCTCAGATTGGAGTGGGGGCGGTGCTGTCCCATGTTATCGAGGGCCAAGAGAGACCAATCATGTTTGCCTCACGAACACTTTCCGAGGCCGAACGTAACTATTCACAAATAGAAAGAGAGGCCCTGGCAATAATATATGGTGTGACTAAGTTCCACCAGTTTATCTATGGAAGACAATTCACCCTAATTACAGATCATAAACCCTTGGTATCTATTTTGGGACCGAGAGCAGGGATTCCCACCTTGTCTACTTCAAGATTGCAGAGATGGGGACTGACTTTGGCAGCTTATACCTATGAAATTAAATTCCGACGAACTCAAGATCATGGAAAACGCAGACCTTCTCTCCCGGTTGCCAGTAGAGAGTGACGAAAAACCGGTTTTGAATCAAACGTTCATATTATCATACGTGGAAGATTTGCCGGTTACAGCAACAGAAATAGGTGTGGAAACTAAAAAAGATGAAGTATTGTCAGTGGTGAAGCGCTATACGCAGCAAGGCTGGCCTGAAAGAGTTGGGGAATACCTCAGACCCTACTTTCAGAGAAAGTTGGAGTTAACTATGGACGGGGAATGCTTATTGTGGGGAATGCGAGTGATCATCCCGTCTTCTCTTAGGAAAAATATGTTGAGTTGTCTACACGAGACCCATTCGGGGATGGGCAAAATGAAGGCGGTTGCTAGGTCGCATTTTTGGTGGCCGAATCTTGACAACCAGATTGAATGCATGGTAAATGGGTGTAAAAATTGCCAGCAAACTCAGACAGGCCCAAGTAAAGTAAACTGGAGACCGTGGGTGTGGGCAACCAGGCCCTGGCAACGGATCCATATGGATTTTGCATTTAAAGATGGAGTGAATTTGTTAATTGTGGTGGATAGCCACTCAAAATGGGTCGAGGCGATCCCGATGAGAGAGATAACCGCAAGAAAGACGATTGAGCAGTTACGAAGATTGTTTTCAGCGTATGGGTTACCAGAGGAAGTGGTGTCGGATAATGGCCCACAGTTTACAGGGGTAGAGATGAAGAGTTTTTTTGAGAGAAATGGAGTCAGACAAACTCTGATTCCAGCATACCATCCACAGAGTAATGGTTTAGCGGAAAGAGCGGTTCAATTGATAAAGATGGCCTTGGAAAAAAATAAAAGGAAGTTTGAAGATACCATTCAAGATGCACTGTCTAGAATTCTCCTCACATATCGATGCACGCCGCATGAGACAACTGGGAAGACCCCATCAGAGCTGTTTATGGGTCGGTCTCTGCGGACCAGACTGACGTTAATACACCAGAGCCTGGACAATAGGGTGAGAGAACGACAGGCCAGGCAGATGAGGTATGATCGAGGAAGAGGCCAAGAGGAGTTCGAGGTGGACGATAAGGTGTGGTGTAAGAATTTTAGGGGTGTCGGATGGATCCCAGGAAGAATAGTGGGCAGAAAGGGGAGCAGAGTCTATACAGTGTTGATAAATGGACAGGTGAAGACCTACCACCGAGATCAGATAAGGAGAAGATGGACTAGTGGTGAAGATGGAGATGAGGCCAGAGAGAAAAGAGAGGAGGAAGATGACCCAATATGGATGGCTCCTGAGAGTATGAACAGCCGGAGGGACAGAGAATCGTTTTCGTCGGAAACAGCTGGACTGCCGCAGGATCCAGTGTCCGGGGACCAAGGTGTGGAGATTGAAGGCAGCCCAAGGGAATCCGCGTGTTCCTCAGACAAAGAAGCCCGGACGGAGGAAAGGCCCCTGCCAAGAAGAAACCCTCCAAGGGATCGGAGACCTCCTGTGCGATATCAAAGTTTGTAGGGGGAAGATGGTGTGATGTATTGGCGGATTAATTTAATATTTGTTTATTTGTTGTCACAGAGTTTATGATGATAACTGTGTATATATGTATATATATCGTGTTTGTGTTTTCAGAGTGATTCATTTATCTAGTATGGAATAGTGTAACTTGTTTGTTTATTGGAATTAAAGAGTTATACTTTTTTCAAGTCTTATCTTCAGAATCATTGCAGATAGTACCCTGTAAGGTCTCCTAATCCAGGGATACGGGATGAGTCTATACTCCATGTTAGGAGCGGCTGCACATAGCATGTGTTCCTCATGTCAGAGTCGGCCATTTAATAAATAAAGAAGATATACATTAGACAATATTATAAATATTAAAAAGGCATATCCTGACCATGAGCACATGTGCTTTTCAGATGGTTGAGCACCATCTAGTGGAACAGAAATTAACTAAACATTAATTTAGCCTGTTCCCTTATATTTGGCCAACCCAATTTCTTGTTAAATCAAGAAAAGCCATCCACGAACGCGTTTCGCGTTGTTGGCGCGATTTATCAAGAAATTGGGTTGGCCAAATATTAGGGAATATGCTAAATCAATGTTTAGTTGATTTCTGTTCCACTAGATGGCGCTTGGCCATCTGAAAAGCACATGTGCTTATAGTCAGGATATACCTTTTTTATATTTATAATATCAATGTTGAGGGTTCAGGCGAGAATCCTCACGCCACTTCGCGCCTGCCGGCGCCAGTGTGGCGGCGGGAACCGACCGAGACTGGAACCCGGCGCTTTGGTTTCGGTTTTGGCTGCGCGCGGAGAGTATCTCGGCGTCTGGCTGTGTGTGGTGTTCTCCTTATGTTCCGGCACTGGTTATAAATAAAACCGGTACCAAGGGAGTTCCGACGACTCAGAGTAGATTATTGACAAAGGACACAAACCAACAATCAACACCTGACCTTTTTATTATATATTTTTTTCACATTATAAATATGTTCTTTGGATTTGTAGTGGTGTTAGTTGAGTGTTGAAATGGAATTCAAGGACACAGAAAGGTAGATTTAGACACCGTATATTAGAAGAACCAGTGCTATCGCTGCGGTAGTCAGCTTGAGACCATTTCCTCTGTTACAGGCATCTTCAAAGCAGGACTGGATGCATCCCGTGACAGATCGGGTGTCGAAGATGAAGCTTCCACAGTGACTCATGCGTACAATCTCCGTATCAATGGTGAGTGTCCCACTGTCAAGGGCGCATCCACGGATTACCATGGTCTCCTGAGTGTCCTCTGTCACGTCACGTTTGTCACCTCATAGTATGGTCACGGTGACAGAACTTACCATATACTCCAGAGAGCTTGATACAGGCAGTGGATGGGAAGACACCATCTCGGTTCTTTCGTCCCGTTAAACATGGTTTCTCCAGCAAGGCCTGCGTGTAGTTGTTGTGAAAGGGATCCTCACACGGGGGATTGTCGCCTCCCACAGACACACACTTGAAGCAATCCAGAGCCCCTGACACACAAACATCGTTAACTTCGAGCCAATACTCTCATGGACAAAACTTAAGGAAGTTGTACCTTTTAGCATGTATATCGGGATTCAGACAATAGCTCTGAAATATACACTCATGGACAAAACTTAAGGAAGTTGTACCTTTTAGCATGTATATCGGGATTCAGACAATAACTCTGAAATATACACTCATGGACAAAACTTAAGGAAGTTGTACCTTTTAGCATGTATATCGGGATTCAGACAATAACTCTGAAATATACACTCATGGACAAAACTTAAGGAAGTTGTACCTTTTAGCATGTATATCGGGATTCAGACAATAACTCTGAAATATACACTCATGGACAAAACTTAAGGAAGTTGTACCTTTTAGCATGTATATCGGTATTCAGACAATAACTCTGAAATATACACTCATGGACAAAACTTAAGGAAGTTGTACCTTTTAGCATGTATATCGGGATTCAGACAATAACTCTGAAATATACACTCATGGACAAAACTTAAGGAAGTTGTGCCTTTTAGCATGTATATCGGGATTCAGACAATAACTCTGAAAGATATTTGATACACAGTGATCTTTTTTGAAAACAGGAGATAACCAAGTGTGAACAAAAAAGTGAACAATATTTGATACAAAGTGACCCTTATTAAAGACTAGCGGATGTACCCGGCTTCGCCCAGGTTTTTCTCGAGGGAATGTTTGTAGTCTAGTAATAAGAAAATATACTACACCTAAAAACTATCAGAGAAAAGAGAAACCACGGAAGGTGAACAGAAAAATGCTTACAATAGATGTTATGTTTACGATATCAAGTTAAATAAAAACAAAGATAAAATTTGCATATGTTGGTCACTATAAATTTGTATATTTGTTAGGCGAAATTAGAAACATGATAAAACAATTGGGTATTTAAAAACAAATGTAGAAATAGAAGTTGAAGTATAATAAACAATGTTAAAGATTAGTTTTAATTATTAATCAAGATTGTGTGTGAATATGTGAGAAAGATGTAATATCGTTGTTGTTTTCTTGGCCGACTGTTTTACATATGGTGTTATCTTAAAATTGCTTGTTTTGAATATTTTTTAGATTGAGATTATTAGCTAGTATGTAAAAAATTAACTCTGTTGAAATTTAATTTTGTATTTATATATAAATAAAATTAACTCTGTTGATTTTTTTTTGTATTTAATCGATAACAGCGAAGTTACGCATGTTAATGTTAGGAAATATATTTTGATGTTAAGCAAAACCTGCTCCATCTCGTTTTACATAAATGTTGAAAATTTGGTTGAAATTGATGCATTGTAACGAAAGTTTTTAGTGATGTCCACTTATGAAATTTCCATTTTATTAATATAGATACACGAGATAACAAAATGTGGACAAATTTCCTGCATTTCCTCCCCCCCCCCCCCCCCCCCCCCAAAAAATCAGACTCCTAAGTTTTGTACATAAGTGTAAGTGCAAAAGTCTAACTGTTTATAAGCGGGCCATCTGTTTAACTTTCATTGCAGTAAGGGCAGTATATATATATATATATATATATATATATATATATATATATATATATATATATATATATATATATAATGTTTACTCTTTAAAAGAATCATATGCGTCTATAATAGTTTCGAATTCTCATATATATACATAGAATAATAATTGATCTGTTTTGTTTAAAGATAATATATCAGTGATATATTATTACTTTACTCTGTTTTGAGCATCTTGTTTTTATCATCATCTTGTAGACAACAAAATGTTCGACATATAATGAGCACGTGTGTAAGAATTGTAAAAAGAATAAAATAATTATAGTAGCATAAAAATGGTGTATCTTTCATTTATCTTTAAATATATATAAAGTGCAATTTCTTATAAAATAATTTTCACCATTAATATTCAACATTTAATAGAAACGTATCAATAATAATAACTAAATACAGTTAAACCTGTCTATAACGCCCCCCTCTTGGGACTCACCAAAATAGGGTGCTTTAGAGAGTGGGTGCTATAGACAGGTCACTTTTAATGTAAATCGCATCGTACTACGTATTTAAAATCGCGCGTTATAGAGAGGGAGGTGCTATTTAGAGGGGGCGCTATAGACAGGCTCAACTATATATATATATATATATTAATAATAAAAATACATGTAGAAACATACCCAGGACCAAGTTAAAAACTTCACAGATGGGACAAGAATTTTCTAGACAATACATAACCAAAATTTCCCCGCGATACGTGCCAAAGTTTGTAATCTACAACTTTTAAGGGGAAAAAACATTTTATTAAACTTTATTAAATCGACATAAATATATTTCCACCATCCGTTTTATTTGGGTAAGATTGATTTTTAAAGAGTGTTTCCCCATTCCCCATTCTTCTCTTTTTTATTTTGATCGAGTAGAAGAAAAAAAAAAAAACACAATTCTTTTAAAAATTGGATTTTGCCAACTTGAAACTCATTCCTGTAGTTTACTGAAAGTTTTGGTTGGGATCCCTATAGAGAGGAAGAGCTAGGAGAAAACAAAGGGGGAAATTATTTAAGCTCTTGAGATGGATGTCTATGGCAAAATAGATTTTTATAGAATAATAATTCGAAAAGCTTCATTGATAATACAATGGGAAACTCCTATTATTTTACATGACACCAGAATATCAAATTTAATATGGAAAAACTGCGATTTATTTATTTATTTCAACACACAAAACGCGATATCTCGGCTAGGGATAATTGCGTCAATTTACATTTTTTTTAAAACAGAAACAGTTATGATGTTTATAGTTGTTTATTTGTTTTGCATATTTTTTATTTATAAATTAATCTCATAATTTAGTCTGTGAAAACAAAAATATTGGACTGATGACCAAAACAAAACTGATAACAGATGGCTTAATGTTATATAGTTATGATATATAATTAAATGTGATGTTTATGTAATTTTGATCTTCATTGAATAAAATATATAAAGTTTAAATGTGTTTTAAACTTTAATAACAAGCACAAAACAAGTTATAAGCATATTATACAAGAAAAAGTAATCAAAATAAAAAAGAGAAACAATAATATATATTAGGAACCTGAACCTTTCAGGTTAGAAAGATAATCATAAATATATTTACAAAAATAGTTAATAATTCTCTCTGCTATTTACAAATTGATATAGATCTACAACATTATTTGTTATCTACTGTCTAGCGGTGAAGAAGAGTGGGCATTCCAGCAGTAGGTGTCTTGAGTCCTGGAATTCGTTGCCACAATGACAGCTAGAGTCTTCAACCGCTCCAAAAAACTGCGATATATAAATAGGTTTTATAATGATTAAAGAAAGCTTTAGAATAAATTGATATCGAATTGAAGGTATATTGTCAGTATAGCAAACTATTACTAAACAATAAAAACGTTCGACAAGTTTTATCGCAAATATTTCTTTTGAACGAAAAATCGTAATTTATTTTAAGGAGAAATAACAACTAGTTCTATCCTTAGGGATGAAGTATTAAAGGACGAATTATGAAGAGTAATCATAAACGGAAAAATGAAAGTGTTCATGTTCCCATCGCTGGACACTTTTATTTTTCCGTTCATCAATACTCTTCACAATTCATCCTTTCATACTTCATCCCTAAGGATAGAAATAGTCGTTATTTCTCCTTAAAATAAATTACGATTTTTCGTTCAAAAGAAACATTTGCGGTAAAATTTGTCAAACGTCGTTTTACAATCATAAGCCGCATTATATTGTATTATAAACTAATAAAGTAATATTAGAGTTATATATATATAATATATGAAAGAAAATTGGTATATATATATATATATAAGAGAAGGAATAAAGATAGTTAAAATGAATGTAGATAAATATTATATTTTAAGGTATTAAAAAGATTTGGTATTTTTTGTAAGAAATTAGGATTATAACAAGTTCACAGTTACGCGTCATATGAGCGGAACATAGGGTTAAAAAAAAGAATTGAAGGTATTAAGTTAAGAAAAATAAATATATAAAGCTCTTCAAAAACTTCGAGTCTCCAAAACTAGTTAAATATTTATGAAAACTAGTAAACAGTGAAGTTGTATACAAGGATTAGATTGGTATAAATAAAGACTAAACCATCTTTTGTTCGTTCAACTGAGAGTTTTGTTGATGGCTTACGCCATCATTCAGAATAAAAACTAACAAATCGTTCATTTTAAATATTATATTCCATAATATTGTACAAAAACCCTTTCTTGATTAAAGAATTGTTTGAATTTTCTTGATTAATCATAATCGGGTATTTATATATAATTCTACTATAATTTTAAATCAACGATTAGTATATATTTATTCCGATAGATGGCGTAAGCTCTCAGCAACTTTTAGTTTCACTATAAGAGAAGAGGAAATGCTTAATATTTGTCTAAACTTGTTGATTGCTTGTAATGGATTGTGGTATTCGGGGTAGAGTAGGATATGGTGGAGAATGGTACTGATATGTTTATTTAAAAAAATTAGTGGAGCCGACAACGTCACAGTGGGCTCCTTATCCAACATGCAGTCATGGGCCGGAAGTGAAGGCGCACTAGCGTGAAGACAAAAAGAATATCACACGCATAGGAAAATAGTTACATCGGTTTAGGGGGTGGTTCCCGGGAAAGGTGAGACTAAGAGGAATCCTTGGACCGCTCTGGTCAATCGGGCAGCATGATGACCTAGCTCTCTCCTACCCTGCTTGTCTGTGCTGGGTAGCTCCTTGCCTGGGCCCAGAGAGCCCCAGCTTATATCGTATTGGTGACGTCAGAGGGGGAGGACATACAATCAGGGACCACTATGACCAATATCTATGAATCTCTCTTGTTTATACTATCCTTCCCAGCTCACCGTCCCTTTCTCTCCCGGGTATTCATCCGATAGTGAAAGAAAATAAATCGGAATAAAATGGTTTCTTTACTTCTTCTTCTTTCTTATCTCCACTCAATCATATCAGGGTATCAAGCTAGTAGAGTTTGTTGATGGTGTCTGCTGGGGATGTGTCTTCTTTCTTATCTCCACTCAATCATATCAAGGTATCAAGCTTGTAGAGCTTGTTGATTGTGTCTGCTGGGGATGTGTCTTCTTCTTTCTTATCTCCACTCATTTATATCAGGGTATCAAGTCTGTAGAGCTTGGTGATGGTGTCTGCTGGGTATGTGTCTTCTTCTTTCTTATCTCCACTCATTTATATTAGGGTATCAAGTCTGTAGAGCTTGTTGATGGTGTCTGCTGGGGATGTTTCTTCTTCTTTCTTATCTCAACTCAATCATATCAGGGTATCAAGTCTGTAGAGCTTGTTGATGGTGTCTGCTGGGGATGAGTCTTCTTCTTTCTTATCGCCACTCAATCGTATCAGGGTATCAAACTTGTAGAGCTTGTTGATGGTGTCTGCTGGGGATGTGTCTTCTTCTTTCTTATCTCCACTCAATCATATTAGGGTATCAAGCCTGTAGAGATTGTTGATGGTGTCTGCTGGGGATGTGTCTTCTTCTTTCTTATCTCCACTCAATCATATTAGGGTATCAAGCCTGTAGAGCTTGTTGATGGTGTCTGCTGGGGATGTGTCTTCTTCTTTCTTATCTTCACTCAATCATACTAGGGTATCAAGCCTGTAGAGCTTGCTGATGGTGTCTGCTGAAGATGAGTAGAGCTCATCAATGAATGAATCAATACAATCAATGATGTGGTTTAGGGAGGCAAGTTGAGAATTGTACTTAGTACATAGTGGGAAAATCTTGAAACCTTTCTGAAATGTTATTGTCTGTAGATGACCAGACTTTAGTCTGGAAATCAAAGAGTTTCCTTAACTTGAATAAAGATAGAATGTTATACATAGCACTGAGTTACAAAATGTGGAATTTGAATTGAATTGAATTTGGTATGAATGTTATTCACCATGTATAGTTAGTTAGTAGTTATACTTATAGTTGCTCCTGTTGAAAGGTTTGCTAGCTCAAAAGCTAGAGAAAAAACTATACCAGAAACCTAGCCATGTATATAGATGCTTTATAGATCCTGATAAATAATATTTACTGTTTATATATGTTATATTAATATATTATTTTATTTAAAAATATATTTCATAGATTCAAATACTCTGCTAAATCGACCGCCAGAGGTCACACTTCCCCTATAAAAACTCATTGTTGTTATTTCCCGATGGCCGGCTCAAACCTTTTGTACATTATGCAAATAATCTTTTGATTTCCTTGTTCTACTCCCCTTAAGCCAGGCAGTACTTTTACCAAATTATGTTTTTATATATATATTTTTTACTTTAGTTCAATTAAAGTAATTACTGATCAAGACCATTTTAAGTATAGGCTTTCAAGATTTTAACCATGACTACATTACCATAGCATAATCCTTAAGATAATCAAAATGAACAGAAATATATCTTTAAAAAAAAATATATATAAAAAATATATGTTTTCCAAAATTCATTTGACCCTCTCCAACATTCTTATTGCAATAAATCCAATAAGGGCAGCAATGTAGGTTAAAGAGAATAGGCAATAGGGACTATTTGCAGACTTTTATAGAAATAGATTGACCCAAACTCTGGGTGTATCCATGGAATAAAGTGTTTTTAAGTTTTTTCCGCGACAAGTTCTACGGAAAAGTTTAAAACAATATTCCAAAAATAACATGCGCGGCGTGAACAGTCCTACTTTACTCTGGCGCGGGAGGAATGTATTGATCTAGGCGAAGGCCAAGTGAGTCATATGTCAGGGCCTTGGTCAGCTCCGTGGTCCCACGTAGTGTAGTCAGGGTCTTGTTCAGCTCCGTGGTCCCACGTAGTGTAGTCGGGGGCCTTGGTCAGCTCCGTGGTCCCACGTAGTGTATTCAGGGGCCTTGGTCAGCTCCGTGGTCCCACGTAGTGTATTCAGGGGCTTCGCTCAGCTCCGTGGTCCCACGTAGTGTAGTCAGGGGGCCTTGGTCAGCTCCGTGGTCCCACGTAGTGTATTCAGGGGCCTTGCTCAGCTCCGTGGTCCCACGTAGTGTAGTCAGGGGGCCTTGGTCAGCTCCGTGGTCCCACGTAGTGTAGTCAGGGCCTTGTTCAGCTCCGTGGTCCCACGTAGTGTAGTCAGGGCCTTGTTCAGCTCCGTGGTCCCACGTAGTGTAGTCAGGGGGCCTTGGTCAGCTCCGTGGTCTCATGTAGTGTAGTCAGGGTGCCTTGGTCAGCTCCGTGGTCCCACGTAGTGTAGTCTGGGCCTTGGTCAGCTCCGTGGTCCCACGTAGTATAGTCAGGGCCTTGGTCAGCTCCGTGGTCCCACGTAGTGTAGTCTGGGCCTTGGTCAGCTCCGTGGTCCCACGTAATGTATTCAGGGCCTTGGTCAGCTCCGTGGTCTCATGTAGTGTAGTCAGGGTGCCTTGGTCAGCTCCGTGGTCCCACGTAGTGTAGTCAGGGGGACTTGGTCAACTCCGTGGTCCCACGTAGTATAGTCAGGACCTTGGTTAGCTCCGTGGTCCCACGTAGTGTAGTCTGGGCCTTGGTCAGCTCCGTGGTCCCACGTAATGTATTCAGGGCCTTGGTCAGCTCCGTGGTCCCACGTAGTGTAGTCAGGGGGACTTGGTCAGCTCCGTGGTCCCACGTAGTGTAGTCTGGGGGACTTGGTCAGCTCCGTGGTCCCACGTAGTGTAGTCAGGGGGACTTGGTCAGCTCCGTGGTCCCACGTAGTGTAGTCTGGGGGACTTGGTCAGCTCCGTGGTCCCACGTAGTGTAGTGAGGGGGACTTGGTCAGCTCCGTGGTCCCACGTAGTGTAGTCAGGGGGCCTCGGTCAGCTCCGTGGTCCCACGTAGTGTAGTCAAGGCCTTGGTCAGCTCCGTGGTCCCACGTAGTGTAGTCGGGGCCTTGGTCAGCTCCGTGGTCCCACGTAGTGTAGTCGGGGCCTTGGTCAGCTCCGTGGTCCCACGTAGTGTAGTCGGGGCCTTGGTCAGCTCCGTGGTCCCACGTAGTGTAGTCAGGGCCTTGGTCAGCTCCGTGGTCCCACGTAGTGTAGTCAGGACCTTGGTCAGCTCCGTGGTCCCACGTAGTGTAGTCAGGACCTTGGTCAGCTCCGTGGTCCCACGTAGTGTAGTCAGGACCTTGGTCAGCTCCGTGGTCCCACGTAGTGTAGTCAGGGCCTTGGTCAGCTCCGTGGTCCCACGTAGTGTAGTCAGGGCCTTGGTCAGCTCCGTGGTCCCACGTAGTGTAGTCAGGGCCTTGGTCAGCTCCGTGGTCCCACGTAGTGTAGTCAGGACCTTGGTCAGCTCCGTGGTCCCACGTAGTGTAGTCAGGACCTTGGTCAGCTCCGTGGTCCCACGTAGTGTAGTCAGGGCCTTGGTCAGCTCCGTGGTCCCACGTAGTGTAGTCAGGGCCTTGGTCAGCTCCGTGGTCCCACGTAGTGTAGTCAGGACCTTGGTCAGCTCCGTGGTCCCACGTAGTGTAGTCAGGGCCTTGGTCAGCTCCGTGGTCCCACGTAGTGTAGTCAGGACCTTGGTTAGCTCCGTGGTCCCACGTAGTGTAGTCAGGGGGACTTGGTCAGCTCCGTGGTCCCACGTAATGTATTCAGGGGCCTTGGTCAGCTCCGTGGTCCCACGTAGTGTATTCAGGGGCTTCGCTCAGCTCCGTGGTCCCACGTAGTGTAGTCAGGGGGCCTTGGTCAGCTCCGTGGTCCCACGTAGTGTATTCAGGGGCCTTGCTCAGCTCCGTGGTCCCACGTAGTGTAGTCAGGGGGCCTTGGTCAGCTCCGTGGTCCCACGTAGTGTAGTCAGGGCCTTGTTCAGCTCCGTGGTCCCACGTAGTGTAGTCAGGGCCTTGTTCAGCTCCGTGGTCCCACGTAGTGTAGTCAGGGGGCCTTGGTCAGCTCCGTGGTCTCATGTAGTGTAGTCAGGGTGCCTTGGTCAGCTCCGTGGTCCCACGTAGTGTAGTCTGGGCCTTGGTCAGCTCCGTGGTCCCACGTAGTATAGTCAGGGCCTTGGTCAGCTCCGTGGTCCCACGTAGTGTAGTCAGGGCCTTGGTCAGCTCCGTGGTCCCACGTAGTGTAGTCTGGGCCTTGGTCAGCTCCGTGGTCCCACGTAATGTATTCAGGGCCTTGGTCAGCTCCGTGGTCTCATGTAGTGTAGTCAGGGTGCCTTGGTCAGCTCCGTGGTCCCACGTAGTGTAGTCAGGGGGACTTGGTCAACTCCGTGGTCCCACGTAGTATAGTCAGGACCTTGGTTAGCTCCGTGGTCCCACGTAGTGTAGTCTGGGCCTTGGTCAGCTCCGTGGTCCCACGTAATGTATTCAGGGCCTTGGTCAGCTCCGTGGTCCCACGTAGTGTAGTCAGGGGGACTTGGTCAGCTCCGTGGTCCCACGTAGTGTAGTCTGGGGGACTTGGTCAGCTCCGTGGTCCCACGTAGTGTAGTCAGGGGGACTTGGTCAGCTCCGTGGTCCCACGTAGTGTAGTCTGGGGGACTTGGTCAGCTCCGTGGTCCCACGTAGTGTAGTGAGGGGGACTTGGTCAGCTCCGTGGTCCCACGTAGTGTAGTCAGGGGGCCTCGGTCAGCTCCGTGGTCCCACGTAGTGTAGTCAAGGCCTTGGTCAGCTCCGTGGTCCCACGTAGTGTAGTCGGGGCCTTGGTCAGCTCCGTGGTCCCACGTAGTGTAGTCGGGGCCTTGGTCAGCTCCGTGGTCCCACGTAGTGTAGTCGGGGCTTTGGTCAGCTCCGTGGTCCCACGTAGTGTAGTCAGGGCCTTGGTCAGCTCCGTGGTCCCACGTAGTGTAGTCTGGACCTTGGTCAGCTCCGTGGTCCCACGTAGTGTAGTCAGGACCTTGGTCAGCTCCGTGGTCCCACGTAGTGTAGTCAGGACCTTGGTCAGCTCCGTGGTCCCACGTAGTGTAGTCAGGGCCTTGGTCAGCTCCGTGGTCCCACGTAGTGTAGTCAGGGCCTTGGTCAGCTCCGTGGTCCCACGTAGTGTAGTCAGGGCCTTGGTCAGCTCCGTGGTCCCACGTAGTGTAGTCAGGACCTTGGTCAGCTCCGTGGTCCCACGTAGTGTAGTCAGGACCTTGGTCAGCTCCGTGGTCCCACGTAGTGTAGTCAGGGCCTTGGTCAGCTCCGTGGTCCCACGTAGTGTAGTCAGGGCCTTGGTCAGCTCCGTGGTCCCACGTAGTGTAGTCAGGGCCTTGGTCAGCTCCGTGGTCCCACGTAGTGTAGTCAGGACCTTGGTCAGCTCCGTGGTCCCACGTAGTGTAGTCAGGGGGACTTGGTCAGCTCCGTGGTCCCACGTAGTGTAGTCAGGGATTTGGTCAGCTCCGTGGTCCCACGTAGTGTAGTCAGGGGACTTGGTCAGCTCCGTGATCCCACGTAGTGTAGTCAGGACCTTGGTCAGCTCCGTGGTCCCACGTAGTGTAGTCAGGGGGACTTGGTCAGCTCCGTGGTCCCACGTAGTATAGTCAGGGCCTTGGTCAGCTCCGTGGTTCCACGTAGTGTAGTCAGGGGGACTTGGTCAGCTCCGTGGTCCCACGTAGTGTAGTCAGGACCTTGGTTAGCTCCGTGGTCCCACGTAGTGTAGTCAGGGCCTTGTTCAGCTCCGTGGTCCCACGTAGTGTAGTCAGGACCTTGGTCAGCTCCGTGGTCCCACGTAGTGTAGCCAGGACCTTGGTTAGCTCCGTGGTCCCACGTAGTGTAGTCAGGGCCTTGTTCAGCTCCGTGGTCCCACGTAGTGTAGTCAGGACCTTGGTCAGCTCCGTGGTCCCACGTAGTGTAGTCAGGGCCTTGTTCAGCTCCGTGGTCCCACGTAGTGTAGTCAGGGCCTTGGTCAGCTCCGTGGTCCCACGTAGTGTAGTCAGGGGGACTTGGTCAGCTCCGTGGTCCCACGTAGTGTATTCAGGGGACTTGCTCAGCTCCGTGGTCCCACGTAGTGTAGTCAGGGGGCCTTGGTCAGCTCCGTGGTCCCACGTAGTGTAGTCAGGGCCTTGTTCAGCTCCGTGGTCCCACGTAGTGTAGTCAGGGCCTTGTTCAGCTCCGTGGTCCCACGTAGTGTAGTCAGGGGGCCTTGGTCAGCTCCGTGGTCTCATGTAGTGTAGTCAGGGTGCCTTGGTCAGCTCCGTGGTCCCACGTAGTGTAGTCTGGGCCTTGGTCAGCTCCGTGGTCCCACGTAGTATAGTCAGGGCCTTGGTCAGCTCCGTGGTCCCACGTAGTGTAGTCAGGGCCTTGGTCAGCTCCGTGGTCCCATGAGTGTAGTCTGGGCCTTGGTCAGCTCCGTGGTCCCACGTAATGTATTCAGGGCCTTGGTCAGCTCCGTGGTCTCATGTAGTGTAGTCAGGGTGCCTTGGTCAGCTCCGTGGTCCCACGTAGTGTAGTCAGGGGGACTTGGTCAACTCCGTGGTCCCACGTAGTATAGTCAGGACCTTGGTTAGCTCCGTGGTCCCACGTAGTGTAGTCTGGGCCTTGGTCAGCTCCGTGGTCCCACGTAATGTATTCAGGGCCTTGGTCAGCTCCGTGGTCCCACGTAGTGTAGTCAGGGGGACTTGGTCAGCTCCGTGGTCCCACGTAGTGTAGTCTGGGGGACTTGGTCAGCTCCGTGGTCCCACGTAGTGTAGTCAGGGGGACTTGGTCAGCTCCGTGGTCCCACGTAGTGTAGTCTGGGGGACTTGGTCAGCTCCGTGGTCCCACGTAGTGTAGTGAGGGGGACTTGGTCAGCTCCGTGGTCCCACGTAGTGTAGTCAGGGGGCCTCGGTCAGCTCCGTGGTCCCACGTAGTGTAGTCAAGGCCTTGGTCAGCTCCGTGGTCCCACGTAGTGTAGTCGGGGCCTTGGTCAGCTCCGTGGTCCCACGTAGTGTAGTCGGGGCCTTGGTCAGCTCCGTGGTCCCACGTAGTGTAGTCGGGGCCTTGGTCAGCTCCGTGGTCCCACGTAGTGTAGTCAGGGCCTTGGTCAGCTCCGTGGTCCCACGTAGTGTAGTCAGGACCTTGGTCAATTCCGTGGTCCCACGTAGTGTAGTCAGGACCTTGGTCAGCTCCGTGGTCCCACGTAGTGTAGTCAGGACCTTGGTCAGCTCCGTGGTCTCATGTAGTGTAGTCAGGGTGCCTTGGTCAGCTCCGTGGTCCCACGTAGTGTAGTCAGGGCCTTGGTCAGCTCCGTGGTCCCACGTAGTGTAGTCAGGGCCTTGGTCAGCTCCGTGGTCCCACGTAGTGTAGTCAGGGCCTTGGTCAGCTCCGTGGTCCCACGTAGTGTAGTCAGGACCTTGGTCAGCTCCGTGGTCCCACGTAGTGTAGTCAGGACCTTGGTCAGCTCCGTGGTCCCACGTAGTGTAGTCAGGGCCTTGGTCAGCTCCGTGGTCCCACGTAGTGTAGTCAGGGCCTTGGTCAGCTCCGTGGTCCCACGTAGTGTAGTCAGGACCTTGGTCAGCTCCGTGGTCCCACGTAGTGTAGTCAGGACCTTGGTCAGCTCCGTGGTCCCACGTAGTGTAGTCAGGACCTTGGTTAGCTCCGTGGTCCCACGTAGTGTAGTCAGGGGGACTTGGTCAGCTCCGTGGTCCCACGTAATGTATTCAGGGCCTTGGTCAGCTCCGTGGTCCCACGTAGTGTAGTCAGGGGGACTTGGTCAGCTCCGTGGTCCCACGTAGTATAGTCAGGGCCTTGGTCAGCTCCGTGGTCCCACGTAGTGTAGTCAGGGCCTTGGTCAGCTCCGTGGTCCCACGTAGTGTAGTCAGGACCTTGGTCAGCTCCGTGGTCCACGTAGTGTAGTCAGGGCCTTGGTCAGCTCCGTGGTCCCACGTAGTGTAGTCAGGGCCTTGGTCAGCTCCGTGGTCCCACGTAGTGTAGTCAGGGCCTTGGTCAGCTCCGTGGTCCCACGTAGTGTAGTCAGGGCCTTGGTCAGCTCCGTGGTCCCACGTAGTGTAGTCAGGGACTTGGTCAGCTCCGTGGTCCCACGAGTGTAGTCAGGGGGACTTGGTCAGCTCCGTGATCCCACGTAGTGTAGTCAGGACCTTGGTCAGCTCCGTGGTCCCACGTAGTGTAGTCAGGGGACTTGGTCAGCTCCGTGGTCCCACGTAGTATAGTCAGGGCCTTGGTCAGCTCCGTGGTTCCACGTAGTGTAGTCAGGGGGACTTGGTCAGCTCCGTGGTCCCACGTAGTGTAGTCAGGACCTTGGTTAGCT